>OY728151.1:124827444-125362572 GCA_963277665.1 Viscum album
TTAGACACCAGTACAATTTTGATGGTCATAGGGATGGTAGTAGATGTAAAACTTATCCTAGGTCTACAGACTGGGTTTACTACTATGATTTAACTAGATCTATTAATATATATCTCTTTTCCAAGTGGGATAACACTGTAGAATGATATAGTTGTAGTGTTCTTTTGGTATTCTATGGATGTGAGGTGTTAGGACTCAAAATTATTTCAGCTCTTGAGGAATTTTCTTTTCACAAATCAATCTCCTACTTTACCTTCCTAAAAACATAGTGTAGTAGTATGGAAATGGATTATTCCCAATGTTTTCATCTTTTATTAACTCTATAGACTATGAAAAGTTTTTGTAATGACCAACTAGTATATCTAGTTCTATATCTTGATACCTAGACTAAATAAATCACATTACAAGATTCATTTTCTAAAAAAATATGTTGACTAGAAAGTGTAGTAAATTACAGAGCTCCATATTCAACCCACAATCTAATACACACATTAGATGGAGCATTAAAGATTATATAAAAGGTTATCTATACACCATTAAGGTGGTATTTTTTGAGAAACTTTCTCCACTTTTCTAATTTACGATTTTGATCCATTGAAAGGGAAGATAGATCAATATATTATCATTTCTCATCTAATTACTTTAGGTGATTATTGTATTTCCCATAGGGAGGATTCTTGGATTTATATTGATGAAATTTCACCCATAGGTTATAATAAAGATAATTAAAACATTCAACTTCTAAGGTATTGGTAATTCTATATTGGAGAGTTTTAATATGCAAAAAAATAACTAGTATTTTATATTCATATATTTTTATCCACATGATACTGGGGTTTTACTCATCTTTTATGAATGGGTTTTTGACCCCCTTTGACTATAAAATTGGTTTCCCTACCATTTTATCTCAAGGAGTAGGATTATTTATGATACTCACGACTGTTTCAAGGTTTGACCACATCTAGGGTGAGAACCTATAATGATCGTTTCCTTGGTTTTACCATTAAATGGGTTTAAATTCCACTAATTAGTGCTGGATTGGTAGGTGTAGGAGTCTTTGACATTTTTAGTGCATATGAGAACAAGGGAAACCTTGGAGAAACTATGAAATAGGGAGGAACTTTATTCTAAGGATATATATCATTATGATCATAAAATTCACAAGGAGAAGTATAGAGAGGGTATTCATGGTTGTTAGTTATGGATTCACTATCAATAGGAGGGCCTCTACTTTGGTGTTTTTCTTAACCACCATGGGGAGGAATTCCATGTTTAATGGTTAAGTATTTTTCACTATAGAGAGGAACTTTGTAGGTACATTTTATTATAAATGGCATGTGGAGAACCCCCATTTTAGTTAGAGATTTTCTCATAGGGTGGACCTCTATAGGATGCACCTTGGGGAGGACCTCTGAAGTTATTGGCATGATCACCATGGGGAGGAACTTTATGGTTTTTTATTTTTTTATTACCATTACAGTGATAATCAACACTTTTATTAGATATTTTTTAATAGGGAGGTCATATGCGAGAAGTAACCGGGGGAGGACCTCTAGTGATATTGGCTTAATAACCACAGATAAGGCCTCCTTGGTTGTTAATTTTTAGATAACCATTTTAAGGAGAACCTCCACTTCTCTAAAATGTTTTTTATTGGGAGGAACTCATTGATATATTCTAAAGGGAGGGATTCCAAAGATATTAAATTGATTAATATGGGAATGGAATCTGTTTTGGTTGATCATTGTATTATAGGGACGACCATCATAATTGACATCACAAGGAGGATCCTCATGATTTATAGATGATGTCTCATCATACAGAGAACCTACATGGATAATATATATGTTATTTTTTATAGGAATTTCATATTTAGGAATCCATGAGGACATTCGGAGTTGACTATTTATAATTGGATTGAGAGATGTATTTTATTATTGTTATTATTTTTTAGTGATGGGGGATGACTGAAGTAATAATCAATGATTCCTAAGGTTTCAAATAAACAATGGTCTTTAATCATCCTTGAGTAACCATCAAGAAATCCAATGAGAATAGAGGGTATTGGGAGCATCATGGGTGTAAATATTCCCCTGAAACTATAGAAAAACTATATCCTTGACATGTATTTTTTTAATTAGTAGTATTTAAAACTATTAATAAATAATTTCATGGTGGTTGAAAAATTTCAAAACTATATTGTACAATGATAGTTATTTCATGAAATTTTTTCTTTAATTTTTTTGTGATAAAATAATTCATTTCATTTATTCTTATTTTGTAATGGTTTAGAAAACAATTACTAAAGTGTTTTCCAATGTACTATATTTAGAATTAGATTACATAACTGCCACAAGATATGGTGTAATTATAAATTTTTTACCATAATTAGTGTCACGACCTGTCCTCGGGACCCATGCCATGACTACCCCAAGCCTGCCTTCCATAGGCCAGGGCTGGTGACTAGCACCAAAAGGCGTAAATCCCTAAAACTGGGAATACATTACCTTTTATAAATTATAAACACACACAACAAAGTATAATATGGAAGAAAAACACTAAGTAAAATTGTATACAAATGGAGTGATGAAAAGTAAAGGGGCCGAAAATACAATCCCAACTATAAAGTACAAGTACAACTAAAAGGGACTAAAAACAACTGAAAGGTGTATAGTAGCTCCTGGATCATCCGCCACAGATCCTACCTGAAGGGTAGGTACATATATACTCCACATCACTCCACATCCATCTGTCTCCTCTATGTACCATCTCGCCGTGTGATCCACCTCCGAGTATCATCCAGTCCTATTCCACTCAGCCTCGGTTAGTGATGCCTGTCGTCTGCACCCAACACAATGAAGTGCGGGAAAAGCTCGTGCAGGGGTGAGTATAAAGATACTCATTAGGTACCCTGAGACCCTCAAGGTATCACAAAATCCAACAAGGACAAACCAAAAAGTAATAAATCAACAGATAACCTCACTTAGATATATGCCCATACATATACCTAAGTTATCAAGTAATCCATCTCAATCATGAGGTAAACACAAAAGTTACTGACTCAGCTCAACCAGGATTTTTATTCACATTGTCGAAACCACAGCTGCTGGAGAACTCCTCATCTGTCGAGTACAGTGGGCTTTCCTCCAACTACCAGGCACTTCCCACTAACCTTGGACTGCAAAGGTACTCCTCCTGTCGAGTCCTGTGGGTCTGCCACGCTCACACAGAGGCGCTCCCCACCATGGGTCTGCCACCAACTACCAGGCGCTCCCACTAATAGCCTGCAGAGGCACCCCTCCTGTCATGTATCATGGGTCTTCCGCTAACTACCAGGAACTCCTCCATCGTGGGTCTGCCGCAAACTACCAGGCGCTCCCCACTGGGCTAGTCGAATCACTCTGAGTTGAATTGGTCAAGCAGTCGTCAGGTCACAGCCAGCTACTAGGTCTCTATACTCTGCTTTCTCTTCTCTGGGAGGGTCCGATCCACAAGCTACATGTCGATACTCCAACTATCATGAATTCCCACATAGATGTATCTCAAAGGTCCACCTCGTCATAGGTGTCTCAACGCAATAGACGACGCGTAAAATGGACGCCGGTCTATGAGTTATAAGCTTTTTAGTCCCAGGGACCCGGTTGGATTTGTGTACGATCCAACCTGACCGTATCTCAAAATTACCCCGAACTCCAATGGGGTATACTCAAAGGGACTGTCATGCTCCAAGAAAACCATTTCCGCTGACAGTTCATCAAACGGTCGTCTGGTTCCAAATATATGGCCAAAGGAAGTATTGGTCAGTAATGGGCATTGGCCCAGTCTGACCAGGTTGGACCAACTCGTCCAAACACAGACTGGGCTGACCCGGTCTGGGTCTAACAGGGCCCGTTGGGCGGGTCAGCTCGCTAGGTTCGTCCTGGAGGTCGCTGCATAGTCGGCTCGGCCCGGAGGCTGGGACTGGTTCGGCCAGCATCGCGAGGGGTGCGGCTTGGCCTGGGAGATTGGAAGGGCGCCAGCAGGGCACCGAGAGGATGCGTGGGGTGCGGGCAAGCTGGAGGGGCACCGAGGTAGGGTGCTGGGAGGCCGTGTGAGGCGTGGGTAGGACGGTAGGGCGTCGGGCAGGCCACAGGGCACCGGGAAGGCTGTGCGGGGCGCGGGGAGGCCGCGCGGGACGCCGGGCAGGGCACAGGCGGGCCGGCGGGGAGTTGGGCAGGCTGCATGGGGCATCGTGTAGGCTGCGCGAGGCACCGAGCAGGATGCGCGGGCAGGCCGAGCTGGTCGGTTCAGCGCAGCTCGGGCCAGCACGGGCCGACGGTGTTTGTCCAGAAGCATTAGTGTGTCGCGGGTGCGGCGCAATTCACAGAGGCCGTGTGTAGCACAACCTTTGTCATTGATGCCTTCGTTATCATCGCCTCATCACCATGCCGAAGAAACATCACAAAAGATCGGTAGGGGGAGTCGTTCCATGTTAGTTTGGCTCGAACCCTCCGCATTTAGAGGTGATAGTAATTGGTTCCTCAAAGGATAAAGATGAACAAAAATTTCTTACAAACCATCACATCGATTCCTTTCAAACAAATATGAGGAAAAGAAAGGTATAATACTCAAAGTAAACCCCCTACCTTTGTTGGTCGTTCGTCGTTCGTTGATGGGGTTGTGGGAAGAAGACGAAGAGGATGGTCATTCTTCACATCCACCAAGCACTTCTAAACCCAAGTTGTGTCAGCTCGTGGAAGACGCTCCACGTCAGTAGGTGTCCAGGTAATAAGTCAAAGAGGATCGGCGTTCTTTGTTCTTCGTTGGGAGATTTTCTCCCTAGATCTCCTATTCTAAAGTTCCACAAAATGAAAGATTCCAACCCAAAAGAAATAATATATTGTCTAATATTTTAGTCATTGTCATGAATTCAAATAGATAATTAATTTAAGAGGATCCCCCTAATTAATTCATGAGAGTTGGTATGAATTAATTAGGGAAAATTGGCACAAAATAAAAGTTAGGGGAGTTGGCTCCATTGAGGTGGGGGTGGTAAAGGAGTTTCTCCACATTTAATGGGGAGTTGAGGAATCAAAAGGCTCTCCCTCATTAATGGGGGAGAATTGAGAGGTTTTCCTCTCCTCCCATTAATAGGGGGTTAAGCCCCGTGTGGTCCCCACCACATTAATCCTCTCAAGGGAGGTTTAGTTCGGGTGGGACCCACCACCATAACCTCTCTTGAGAGGTTAAGGTGCAGTGGCCCCACCTCCAACTTCCAAGAGGAGGTTATAACCACCACACACCAAATGGAAACTTAAATAAAATAAAGTGTATCTACACTTTATTTTATCATTATTTTCAAGAAAACCCAAAAACTAACTTTTATCCTCGACTCACTGCTGTCAAAATGAAATTCTCCTTAAGCGAATACTAGCGCTGTGAGTTTAACGGTGCCCTAGGATTTCAATTACGAGCATCAGTTCAAAAGTTAAAAAAACTCACTCGTACATCAACTGAACGTACCCGAACAAAACTTCATAAATTGATTCCGGGCACACTGGGCCTCGAAATCAAGCGTCGTAAATTTTTGCAGACTCATAAAATTCCAATGTATTTGAGAAAAAAAATTCCACAGAAATTCCATGTCTTTAAATTCTCTCCACCTCATGGATTTATGTCCCCATAAGCTATAACCCAAACTATGGGAACAAATGGGGGTACTATACACGCATCGGAGCCTCTCGCTCCCATGTGCTCTCCTGGAGGTTCTTGTGCTGCCAACGAATGCAAACTAGAGGTATCAACCATCCAAGTAGGACCCACTCATTTCGATCCTCAATCTCTATTGAAACCTCCATAAAAGTCTCCCCATCATCGACATCCAACTCTCCATGGTCGATGATGTTGAAAGGGCCATGCACGTATCTCTTCAGCTGAGATACATGGAAGACGTCCTGCACCCGGTGTAACTGAGGTGGAAGATCCAGGCAGTAATCCACCTTTCCAACTGTGATGAGGACTTGAAAAGGTCTGATGAATCTCATAGATAACTTTCTACCTCAACCAAATCTCTATAGACCTCGTCGAGGTGAGATTCGTAGGAAGACGTGGTCACCATCCTCAAACTCCAGAGGCCACTGTCTCCAATCAGCATACGACTTCTGCCTGCTCTGTGCAGTATTCATTCTCTCCTGGATGATCTGCACCTTCCCTTTATTAGTTTATACCATCTCTGGTCCCACCAGTACTGACTCCCCTAGGTCTGTCTAGCATAAGGGTGAACTTCTAGGTCGCCCGTACAGTGCCTCAAAAGTGGCCATCCCTATGGTGGAATGATATCTTTTGTTGTAGGAAAACTCCACCAAAGGTAAGTGATCCTCCCAACTGCAACCGAAGTCAAGGACACAAGCATGTAGCATGTCCTCAAGGGTCTGAATAGTCCTCTCAGTCTGGCCATCCGTCTGAGTATGGAAGGTGGTGCTCAGATGAAGCTACGTCTTGAAATCCTCCTGCAACCCTTTCCATAGTCGGGAAGTAAAGTGTGTGTCATGATCGAAGACAATAGATGAAGGTACTCCATGTAGCCACACAATATCTTGCACATAGAGGTGTCCCAAGATCTCTACTAAACCCTCCTCTCTGATCGGTGGGAAGTGGGCCGACTTTCTGAGTTGGTCGACAATCACCCAAATCGAGTCATGTCCCCTGGATGTACGTGGAAGACCTATCACGAAGTCCATGGATATCACATCCCACTTCCACTCTGGGACCTCTAAAGGACGAACCAAGCCTGCTGGTACCTGGTTCTCCGCCTTCACTTGCTGACAATTGATGCATCGAGAGACAAACTCTACTACTGCCTTCATCATACCTAGCCACCAGCACTATAATCGAAGGTCCTGGTACAACTTTGCCACTCCTGGATGTACCGCTAGAGGGGAAGTGTGGAACTCCCTCAACACTTCCTCCTGAAGTGCTACCGGTACCAGGTTATGTCCTCTGAAGAGGAGGACATGCTCCCCACCATCAAAAAATCCATCAGGTGCCTACCTTGTGGATATCAAGCACGCCGTGTCTCGCAGTCAGTGTCTCCATGCTGTGCCTCCCTGACTCGTTGAAAAAGTGGAGTAGTGACTGTAAGAGACTGGAGGAAGGCTGCTTCATCTCTATCCACAAAGGATATATGTAAAGAAGCCAGATGCTCTGTCGCCTCTCTTAACAATCGTATACCACACCTCCTGATGAGTGCATATGCAACAATATTCCCCCTCCCAGGAGTATAGACTATCTCAAAGTCATAGTCCTGGAGGAACTCAATCCAACACTGTTGTCTCAGGTTCAGGTCCTTTTGAGAGAAGATATACCTGAGAATCTTGTGATTGGAGTATATGTTAAAACATTCGCACATAAAATAGTGATGCCACATCTTCAAGGTGAAGACCACTACTGCTAACTCCAGGTCATGTGTAGCATAGTTCTTCTCATTCTGTCTCAGCTGATGAGAACCATAGGTGACCACTGCTCGCTCCTACATTAGGACACACCCGATTCCAGTCCCTGATGCGTCGCAGTAAACTATGTACCCTATGCCTTCCTCTAGAAGTCTCAATATGGGGGTACTAGTCAGCCTCTGCCTCTGATCCTGGAAGCTCTTCTGGCATCTCTCCGACCACATGAAGGGTTTCCCCTTCTTCTTCAACGCTAATAGTGGTTCTTTAACTCTGGAGAAGTCTGGTATGAACCTTCAGTAGTAACCAGCCAAGCCCAAGAAACTCCATACCTCTGTCACACTCCTCGGTGGCTCCCAAGCAAGTACCGCCTCAATCTTCGTTGGATCCACTGCAACTCTAGCCTATGAGATGACATGTCCCAAAAATTGAACCTCTCAAATCCTGAACTACCACTTTGAGAGCTTACTATAAAGCTGGTACTTTTAGAGTGTGTCTAGTACTACCTGCAAATGGTAGGCATGCTCTTTCTCATTAGTCGAGTAGATCAGAATGTCCTTGATGAAGACTACGACAAAGTGATCGAGATATGGCTGGAAGATCCTATTCATGGGTCCCATGAACACTACTGGAGAATTGGTTAAACTAAAATTCATAACCAAGAACTCTTATTGGTTTTACCGACATTTTAAGTTCATATTTTGCACATCCCCGTCTCGAACTCTAAGCTGGTGATAGCCTGGCCTGAGGTCTATCTTCAAGAACCAATGTGCTCCCTTCAGCTGATCAAAGAGTTCGTCAATCCTCTGGAGTGGTTACTTGTTCTTCACGGTCACCTGGTTCAGAAGACGGTAGTCAACACAAATCCTCAAGATCCCATTATCCTTCTCGATGAATAGAATCAGGGATTCCCAGGGAGAAACACTATGTTAGATGAATCCCTTCCCCTGTAAGTCCTCTCGTTGTACCCACAGCTCACGAAGCTCAACGGGAGCCATCCAATATGCTTGTGTAGATATTGGTGTCGTCCCAGGGTACATGTCAATGTATAAGTGCACCTCTCTGTGAGGAGGTAGTCTGGGAACATCATTAAGAAAAACATTCGCATACTGGTCCACCACTACAGGATAGCTCAGACTCTCCACATCAACTGTTTCGAGGGTAAGGCAGGCCAACTGATAAGTGATCGGCTGCACCCTCCTCCGAGTAAGTCTGTCCTGTGTTGCAAAGGCTCCCTTCTCACCGGTGAAGGTAAACCCGGTCCCATACATGCAGATACACCGCACTTTGCCCCTAATACAGTCGATCTAGTCATGAACTGTAGATAACCATTCTATACTCAAGATGACATTGTAAGGACTCAACGCCGATATGAGGAGATCCCAGCCGAAGCTCTCGCCTCCTAGAGTAATCTCACACTACCGGCACCAGTGTGTAATCATCGAGTCTACTCCTGTAAGAGTCTCTAGCCATAAGGATCGATCCAACAGCTCCGTAAAAATCTCCAAGCTCCGAAAAAGGGTAGTGGCAATAAAAGAGTGACCGGAACCTGTGTCTGTAAGAACTGTAACTATGGTGGAGTAGACATATATCGTACCTCATATCATCTCTGGAGTGTCGTGATCATAAGCCTCAGCTTCCTGGAGCTGAGCTCTCCCATGTTCACCTTCTCCCTGCGGTTGGGGTGGACCTCTTGATAGTGGTGGTGGTAACACCTCAAAACATTATCCACTGCCACCTACACATCCAATTCCTCTACCACATCTACTTGCTCCCTGTAGACCACCTCGATTGAATCTTTGTCTCTTCCTGGACAGTCTTTTGACCATCTGCTGATCATCCGAACGGAGGGTCAGACAGTCACGAGACATGTGACCATGCCCACTTCATGAGTAATGTAGAGAACCTAAGCTTGACGTACATGGACATTACATTACTTTTGTGGAATACTTAGTACATGACAAAACACACACACAAGGATCGTAATAGTTTAGTGTCTCTGGAAACTCGGAATATAATCTTCTAATCGTGGTGAAAGATCTTCAACATCTCCCATAAAGATCTTCTTTTTTTTACCTAAAACCTTTCTTTATATCCTGGGGAAAAGAAAACATAAAAGGGTGAGCTCAAATGCTCAGTAAGGGTAAACAAAATAAATATCAATCACATCATTTTCATAACATTTTGGAAATCTTAACCTGCAAAAGAGAGAATAATTTCATAACATGGGATAAATCATAATAGTGAAATGTAATCCCAATAATCATAACTTAAAACATGGAACTTTGTGGCATACACACATAATCATAGAGAATCATTTATTATTAGTCAAGACTCATTTCCAAGACTATCTTAGTGGACAAAGTCCATTTCTGAACCGAGTCACCCTCGTTTCAGTCCTGTTTCACTGAACTGGTATAACCTACCATTCTAGCCATGTCTATCTCATGAGATATAAAATCTGTACCCAATGCATTGGAGGGAGATATGGGTCCCACCCATATCATAATGATACCATTCTTATGTGTGCCACAAAATCAAAAACCATACATCATAGCCTAACCCATGTAACAAAAATGGGAATCTTAAACATCGTGACATCATAAAACAATTCATATAAGATAAAGGGATTCATAAAAATATAATTCCATCACAACATAATCAAATCGATGTAATAATAGGGATAGAAACAGAACCCTTTATTATCTTAGATGGAAAATAATTTTGATAAAACATTTGAACTCCATTCTTGAGGAAAATATCCTTTCTGCTTCAAAAACACTTTTCCTTTCTTAACATGTCGTACAATTCTAAACTAAAATAAGTTGATTAAAAATAAACTTGAAAACCTGTAAAGGAAGATTCTTGGAAATAATTTTTTAAAAATCCATTCATGCCGTATAAGTTAAAAAAACATTCTTCATACTTTTGTTGGAAAAGTCAAAAAGTACCTCGTACGAAAAACGACAAAAGATTCCTTTCATATCTTTTACTAAAAACTCACCTAAGGGTAAAATTGGATTTAAACAATTGTAGGTGGATGGAAATAATATTACATATTGAGGAAACATGGATGTGGTTGATAAAATACACCCCAGTAAATACCAAAGTATAAACAATCTCGGATAAAAATGAGATTGTGATATTTCCCTTACCTTAGGTCCAATTTGCTTCATAAGTGTCTGAACCTCCTGTATAATGATTTAAATAATTTCATTGACTTATTCCAGAATCATACTCATTGATATGATATCATATATGGTTCACTTATGACTTTATATTACCTGTTCTTTTGTAAATTCCATGTTAAAGAGCATTTTAGGTAAAATCGTTTCATTTGTCATCCGTGTTTTGACTTGTAATTATTCATATGATTACTTAGATCATGATTACTTAATTCCAGAATATAAAACATAGTTTATATATAATATATATTTAGAATATACATATATATAATAAATCAGTAAATGGAAAGAAATACAACGTTCATGGAGACGGTAGGTCGTACGTACGCATGAACGCTATTTTCGTTTCCTTATTGAGTTGAATGGAATTAAGTAGATGACATACATATATATACACATAAATACAGTATCATTATTATGTCATATATTTCATGATTACTTATTATATATACTTTATAATTATTCATGAATGGTTAAAGTGGAGAATGAATCTCATCGCGTCCTGGAGACGGTAGTCCGTACGTACGCACGAGCGATGATATCATTATCATGATCGTGGGACTGTATTGGAGTGTATGTATACTATTTCAGAATCAATATCACTTTAAAATAATCATATATAGTTATTATTTACACCATTATACCCATCCAAGTAAGGTGGTGGTGGAAAATAGATTTCACCACGACGTGGAGACGGTATTCCGTACGTACGCACGCGTGGTGATTTCTTTTTCTGTAGGATGGATAGATGGTGAAATAGAGTTGTTTTATACTTATAATAACATATCAGTATATGAGTGATACTGATGTTATCACTTCATAATTAAACAACTAAATAAGAAGAAGTGGAAGAAGAAATAAAGATTAAACAATCGGTAACGGACATTACCTCTTTTTTGAAGTGCTTCTTTGAGACCTCCTTTTAGGGAACTAAAATAGGTCTTTGAACAAGACCAGAACCTCTAGGATGTCTCTAGGGAAGTGGAGAGGATAAAGTGGCAGGGTTTTGCCAAGCTTGAAGGTTCAAAGTGGTGTGAGAAAGAGAGGGAGGAAGTGCCCTTTTATAAGGGAGGAGAGGGGCACCTTTGGAATAACTAGAAATATTATTTTATTATAAATCCAAATTCGGTTTTAAATAGCTCCAACTTGATTTATTTCGAAGCTAAGGTGGGTATGGGTCGAAATAATCTCATCCAATAGAATTTAGACAAGTTTAGGTCATTATATTAACCTTATATTTTAGTTTTAACTATTAGTTAATTAGATTGACATTTACCATGTCACTTTATATTTTTATATTATATAGTTAATAAACTTACCATATACACCCAAGCGACCCCCAGGATGTGTTTTATTAATATATATAACCTTATCTAAGTCATTTGGCCAAACCTTATATTTTTATGAATAAAATAACAATTAATAATATAATATTTATTTTAAAAACTATTTTATGTCAATTTTGACACTATTCAATAGTTGATTTTTTTGAAACTCATAACAGAATTATTACTTCAACCAAAGTTACTTAAATCAATCCTAACATGTCATATTAACCTAGAAAATTAGTTTAGTTCATAAAAAGTCTAAAATTATATTTATTTGGGTATTTATAACATCAATTATGTCAATATTTCATTAATAAGATAATTACTGCATCATCGTTGTGTCATAAATAAATTAAATTATTTAATGTCTAAAAATTACAAATAAAATACAATTATGTAGGAAATATTTTTATCTTTCTAATGAATATTTATAGTCAAATTTATAAAATTGAATTCTTTATTTATTGTCAAAACCTTGGGGTGTTACATTCTCCCCTCCTTAGAAAAATTTCTTCCCCGAAATTCACAGAATATTACTTATAAAGATTCAGGTATGTCTTTAATATAAGTTTCTCAGGCTCCCATGTTGATTCCTCCATCTTATGGTTCCTCCATAGAACCTTCACCAGACGAGTCGTCCGATTTATCAATACTTGTTCTCTAGTATCAAGAATCTTCATAGGCCCTTCAAAGTAAGATAAATCAGGCTCAAATTTCACTTCATCATAAGTGAGTACATTTGTTGGGTCTGGCATGTACTTTCATAACATTGAAACATGGAACACATTGTGAACCTTGGAGAGACTTGGAAGAATTGGAAAATGGTAACCTACAGCTCCAATTAGGTCTAGAATTTCAAAAGGTCCGATGAACCAAGGACATAATTTTCCCTTCTTATCGAATCGTATAATACCCTTCCATGGAGATACCTTTAAGAAAATGTGATGACCTTCTTGAAATTCCAAATCCTTCCTTCAGTTATTAGCATAGCTCTTTTTCCTACTTTGAGATATTTTGATGTGGTTTTGGATAATCTTCAACTTCTCTATTTTTTCTTCAATAAGTTCTAGGCCCATGAGCTTTCTTTCACCAAAATAATCCTAGCAAGTTGGTGTAAGACATATCCTCCAATATAATGCTTCATAGGGTGCCATCAGAATACTTGAATGCAAGCTATTGTTGTAGGAAAATTCTATGAGAGGTAAATACTGATCCCACATGCCTTGAAAATCAAGTGAACAATACCTGAACATGTCTTCCACTGTTTGAATAGTCCCTTCTGATTGTCCATCAGTTTGTGGGTGGTAGGAAGTGCTCAAACGAAGATCAGTATTTAGGGCCTTCTGAAGACTTTTCCAGAATCTTGATGTAAAATGTGGATCACGATCAGAAACAATCGATAGGGATACTCCATGATGTCTCACAACTTCATTAATATATTGTCTTTCTAGATGTTCAAGTGGTATATCTTCTCTTATAGCAAGAAAATGTGTTGACTTGGTAAGATGATCCATAATGACCCATATTGCATCGTTCCTTCTAGGAGTTTTTGGTAGTCCCATGATAAAATCCATCGTGATATTATCCCATTTCTACTTAGGTATGGGAAGAGGTTGCAATACTCTTCCAGGTTGTTTCCTTCCAGCTTTCACTTGTTGACAAACCATACATCTTGACACAAAATCAGCAATCTCCCTCTTCATGTTGTCCCACCAAAAATGTTCCTTCAAATATCTATACATCTTAGTGCTACCAGAGTGTATAGAGAAATTGGAACTATGAGCACCATCCAACAATTCCCTTTTTAGATCAGGTATATCTGGAACACAAAGACTCTTCCCAAATTTCAAAATTCCATCTTCATATACGAAGTCACTCAATCTCCCATCATTCACAACTTTAATCTTCTTTTGAAACTCTTCATCATCAGCCTGAGAACTTTTTATCCTTTCTAGTAAATATGGTTTTTCAACCATTTGAAAAATAATTAATGTTTCACCTTCCATGGTTATTCCCATATCCATCTTTACTAGATCCATGAAAATAGGATCCCTTTCAACTCTCATCTTGTTCAAAACACCATGATCCTTTCTACTCAAAGAATTTGTTACCTTATTTGCCTTCCCTAGGTGGTATTGTATCGTGAAATCATAATCCTTGAGTAGTTCAAGCCATCTCCTTTGCCTCTTGTTAAGTTCCTTCTATGAGAAAATATACTTTAAACTCTTGTGATGAGTATAAATATCACATTTTTCACCCTAGAGATAATGTCTCCATATCTTAAAAGAAAATATTATAGAAGCTAACTCAAGATCATGAGTAGGATAGTTTTTCTCATTAATTTTTAGCTTTCATGATGCATAAGCAACAACCATATCATTTTTCATTAGGAAACAACCAAGTCCTTTCTTTGAAGTATCACTATTAATAACAAACCTGTCATTCCCCGATGGTAGAGTCAATATAAGAGAATTGAATAATCTTATCTTCAGTTATTTGAAAAATTATTCACAATCTTTTTTTCCAAACAAATTTAACCCCTTTACGTGTGAGCTTTGTTAGAGGGTTAGCCAGTCGGGCAAAATTTTGCACGAAACGCCGATAATAACCTACTAATCCAATAAAACTGCATACCTCGGTAATGTTTGTTGGCGTGGGATAATCTTGGATTTCCTTTGTCTTTGCAGGATCAACTAGGATTCCATCCTTAGAGAAAATATGGCTAAGAAAAGAAATCTCCTGAATCTAGAATTCACACTTACTAAACTTCCCATATAATTCATGTCTTCTAAGAGTCTTCAGGATAATGCACAAGTGATTTTCATGATCTTAGTAGATTTTGGAGTATACCAAGATATCATCAATATATACCACTACAATTTCATAGATATATTCCTTGAAAACTCTATTCATTAGATCCATGAAGACATAGGGTGCATTAGTCAATCTAAAAGGTCTCACTGTAAACTCATAATGCCCATACTTGGTCTAAAATGTTGTCTTATGAATATCCTCCTTCCTTACATGAAACTGATGATATCCATATCGAATATAAATCTTCTAAAAGTATTGATCTCCATGCATTTGGTCAAATAAATCATCAATGCGAGGTAGGGTATACTTGTTCTTTATTGTTATAGCATTGATCTCCCAGTAGTCGATACATAACCTCATAGATCCATCTTTCTACTTAACAAAAAGGATAGGGGCTCCCCATGGAGAAACACTAGGTTGAATAAATTCCTTATTACTCAATTCCTCTAGTTGTTTCCTTAGTTCCACTAATTCCATAGTGTCTATTCTATAAGGGGTCTTCGATATGGGCCTTGAACCAGGAATTAAATCAATAGAAAACTCAATTTCTCATTCTGGAGGATGTCCAGGTAAATCTTCTGGAAACACATCAACATATTCTCTCACAATAGGTACATACTCTATTTGAACATTCCATCCCTCACCCACAGTTATTTCATTCTCTTCCTCTCCAATAATTGAATTTAGTTGAGCTACTGGGGGTGGATCTAGATAAGAATCAGGTGGTGACAATTCTGCTCTAAAGATAAGGTGTTCTTTATCATTATCATCAAAAATCATAACCTCTTTCTTCTTACAATAAATTTTTGTATCATGGTCTGGAAGCCAATCCATACTGAGGATTATATCAAATTCAATCATGGGTATGATTATGAGATCAGCAGATAAAGAAAATTTATATGCCCTAATGGGAACTGACTCACAGAACTTTGTAGCAATGATACTTCCCTTGAGAGTTTTGACTGACAACTCCCTTGTTAAATAAAATTGGAAATATATAATTTTCTTAGAAAACTGGGAAGATATGAAACAATGCGATGATCCAAAATCAAATAAATCATTGGCTAAAATTGGGGAAACAATTAAAGTACCTACCACCACGTCATTAGGAACTCTATCCTCTACTGTTTTGATTGCATAATTTTGTCCTTCATCCCTTGGCCTTATATGTTGCATATTTCCATGAAATTTTGGACAATCATTAGAATAGTGTCCCATTTCCCGAAAACTGTATCATTGAACATCATTGGATTCCTTCTTACCATTGCAGTCACCAGCAAGATGGCCTTTCGGACCAAATTTGTAGCATACACCTTTTCCCTTTAAGCATGCACCAGGGTGTTTCTTTCCATAATTGTCACATGGTGGAAATTAAACTCTTCCCTTCTTCCCCATTTTCTTATTTCCTTTCCCAGGGTTTTCAGCAGCCCTCTTCTTTTCTTGATTTCCCTTAAAGTCATAAGACTTAGAAAATTATTTTTCTCTCTTGATGGCACATGAAACTATATCCTCATATGATGAAAAACTTTGGGAGACCAGTTCCCACTGGAGGAATGGCTTTAGGCTATAAAAGAATCAATTAATTTTTCTCCTTGGATTTTGTATGCAGTCTACAACATGTCTTGCTAATCTTGTGAAGTCAGCTTCATACCTTGCAACATTATCATCTTCCTACTGTCGCATATTCAAGAATTGTCTCTCCATATCTGCTCGCTGCTAATGAGGGAAATATTTTTCTAAGAAGATTTATTTAAAATCCCTCCATTACATCTCTTCTATCTCTTCCTCCTCCTTTGTGTTTTGGATTAAGGACCCCCACAGATCTGCATCTCCCGATAGACAATAGACTGCCATGACAACCTTCTCTCTTTCATTATATCCCAAGGTAAGAAATATCTTCTCAAGGGAAAATATCCACTACTCTTCTAAAAACGTGTTTGTAGACCCGTTTAATGATCGAGGTTGTTGTCTCATAAAGTGATCTAGCATGGCTCCTCCATGAGGTGGATCTAAATTCTCCATACAGGTAAGGTAATTATTCATAACCTGAGTAAGTTGTCCCAGTATAGTTATGAGTTTCTCAGCACCAGTCACAGCACCAGAGCCAACATCATTATCTTACATCAAAGTAAAATCCCTACAAGGGACACGTACATTCATGAAACTTCCATTCCGTCCACTAGGCACCATATCTAGATAATGGAATACACTATATTAGGTTATGAATTATAATGTATAATCTTAACTTAACAAAATACTTAGAAAAAATTGAGATGCAACGAATGGCTAATCCCATGTTCACAAATATGGTTTCTTTGAGGAATATTTTACAATTAAATCCTTCATAATGACTTGTAAATAAAATGTGAATTATCCTAAGCGTATCCCCTGGGAGTTTCGTAACCAAGAGTGCATCAAGGCCCGTTTTTGTGCACCAGTTCCTCTTCGAGTCTAGCTTAAAGTGGTGTTTTTGGGTTTTACCCCTAGATACATATGTGCCAGAGCCGCCTCTACCTGCTCATATCCAGACAAGGATGTATTGCTTGAAAGATCCCAATAATCTATTCCTTACCAAAATACCAGGATGATATTGTATGTATTTCCTCAAAGACTAACATAGGGACTCTTACCTAATTCTACGTTTTCTAAATATAGTTTCCAAATTTTCCACTAAACTTCCTCTGATACAAACTGTAAGGACCTGACCCCAGTTGCCAGATCTGGTGCCTTATTTGATTACATTGGCATACATACAAGGAATACAAATCCTAAAAGACTGAGTAGTTTAGTATTGTTGGAAACAAGTTACATACATAAGTTTATCATTACAACATGAAGGGAATCAAAACACTATTTTATTCAACTAGATACATCACGTCTTCTAGATTATGCTTGAACTTAAATCATAAATTACTTCTTCATGTCCTGAGAAAATGAAACATAAGAAAGGGGTGAGCTCAAATGCTTAGTAAGAGTAATCAACACAGAATAACTTAATATAAACATTAGACATGGTGAATAATTAAAAACGCATGCCTTTAATAATGAACTTGAACACATTATGACAGAAATATGAGTTGAATAAATAATTCCATAATAAAACATAATCATGGGTACTATACTAGTCGAATAACCACATGAACTTAAAATACTAGCATCATAATGAGATAAGTGCATATGCCAGACATCATAAACATACCGTACAAGCCTCGTGCTAGGACAATAAAATAATCATTTTGCCAATTCCTCGTGCTAAGACCATAGTTTTCTCATTAGACCTACCAATGAATTGAGGGGATATAGAGGTCCCCACCTGTCACATAATAAGTCCAATTCATTCCTCATATGAGTGGGGATAAACATAAACAACATGTACATTCATATTTAAACTATCATATGAAATGTAACTATCTTTCTCCAATCATTAAACATAAAACACTAACCATTTTGAGTAATATGGTGAATGGTTTTAGGCTAGATCATCCACAATAAATTTAGTCATAAACCATTAAATCGAATATCTTAGATGAATTCATAAATTATTAAACCCAATAATACCATGTAATCAACAAGAGTGTCGAATTATATGAAAACACTCTTATAAAATCATTAACCAATTCTTGAGATAAATACTCTTTTATTTTGAAAAGAAGAGTTCTTTAGGAAAAATAATTGTATAAAACCAGAAGTGAAGTAAGATAGTATTTTAATAATAATATTAGTGATTTTATAAAGATAATGGTTTCCAAAAACAGATTATTGATTGCCCTTGAAAATGGGTAAGAATTTGAGAAATTCCCTTGAATCGGGCTTGTAATTTTTGAAACAATTTTAAAATTTCCTTTTAAAACAAGTAACTACCAATAAAATAAGGAAGTATTATGGTTTTTAAATATATATATATATGATACTCACACATAACATATGATTAGTACATAACAATACATAAGAATTACATTGAGTTAATTAGACAATGAAAGTATCCTGAATCAAAATGGAAGTTCGGGAGGAAAAACCCTTACCTTAACTCCAAATGTGTTCTTCTCTCAAACTTAAGCTCATGGAATATGAAATTATAATTATTAATAACTTATTTAAAAACCTATTATATATGTATTTAGTTTATCATAATTCTTTTTATTTCATTTATTCCCTTATTGCTATGTTATTATATTGAATTTCGTTGTTCTGGGGTGTTCATTTTCTTTATTTTCATAATCGGTTCACTTGTTTTTAAGTAATGGAGTTCATGTGTAATGGTTATAAATCTCAATTATTGGAATTATATATTATTTATGAACATAAATAATTTTTAATGATCATTTCTATCATTTGGTTACATGGAATGAAGATCAATCATTAGATGAGAACCACTTCGATTATTTGACGGTATTTGGATTATTATGAACTAGTTTTGTCATATAACTTAATTATATGTACATATTCGTGTTCATGAATATTAATTATGTTATAATACATATATTATAGTCTATTTAAACCATAAATATGGTTTCATTACCATTAATTAAGAAGAAATTGAAGAACAAAACTTCGTCATCCACGAAGGCTATAAATTGGAACCTCATGGACGTTGATTTCGTTTATAAAAATAAAAGGTAGGGAGTAAGAATATTTATGATGGTTCTTCCATTAAAATGACATAAATACAGTATATAGATGTTACTATAGTTATAATGATCATTTGGAAAGAGGAGGGGAGGAGAGAAAAATAAAAAAGATGAACTTGAAAATAAAAGAAAAGTTAAGAGATCCCTTATAAAAATTCGGCAGCCTAACGGCGTCACATAAAATTTCATAAAATAAAATTATGAGAACAAAATGGTATCTCATAATATTTAAATCAAAATGAAATTAATAATAATGAATAATATCAAACCCCAACATATGATAATGGAATTTCAAATAAATAACATAAAAGAAGTGTCGACTTAAAGAAGAGAATGAAGGATTCCCTTGCCTAGTAGAATGACCCCTAGATCTTGAAGGATGGGACCTTGTGGGATTAGGGACACCTTGAGATGACTCATAGAGAGGTAAAACCACCAGATCTTAGAGTATGAGGGATTTGTAATGAAAGAAAACGAATTGATGAGTGGGTATTTATAGAAAAAGAGAGGTAATGTTTTAATAATTTCAAAGGGGCACCTCATTAGTGGTTTTTGCCAAACCATGGGCTTGCCCAAGATATTTTCCCATGGTTTAAGCCACTTGGGACAGCTCATGTCATAATTTACTATACAAAAGTAGACCATACTTTTATATTTAATTATTACATCATTATGATGTCATTCAACTACCGAATACTCAAAACTATATTTTTACTATTCATGAAAAATTCATGTATTTTAGAAAAATCCCAAAAATTCACCCCTAACATTTTGGACATGTAGAATTAAATAGTGAAATACATTTTTCAAAAATAATTTTCTTAATATTACTAATTTAATTTTTAAATAAGGTCATAGTTAATTCAAAAAATAACAATCTTAAAGTGCAATTAGTTTTATTTCTCATTGAAAAGCTAATTAAGATCTCATTATCTTATTGCCTTAAGAAAATAAAATAATATTATTATTTACTATTCATAAGAGTTATATTACTATTCATATTACTATTCATAAGGGTATGTTTCTATTCACCAAAAATCAAGTTTGTTCTATTATACTCCAAATGACTTACTGAACACAACTCTACATGACCATTTTTTGAAATTCAAAACTTAGAAGAGGCAAAGTTGTGTTTAATGGATAGATTATAAAATTTTATTCTATATTTATTTTCAAATCCTTGGGGTGTTACATATTCCCTCATGGAGAGGTGAATATCTACATTGAATATGTGGTTACTTATTTATGTGTTTGTGTGTGTGTGGATATGCATATGTGTATAAGATTAAAAGGAGTTTCTTTTGATTCCATGGACTTCCTTTGTAACAGCCCAAGATTTTATAAAAAAATATTTTTTTTTTATTTTACTAATGTCTTGTGTTATACGATACACTAAAAGGAGCTTGCACAACACGCATCCTTGACTTGCCTTGCATTACATGCAATCACAACCTTCCTCGATTGCGTGTGTGGTACGTAATCCTGAGTTTCACGAAACAATGATATGCTATTAAAATATTATTAAAACTAGTCGTTATGAATAGTAATAACCACTTTTTAAATTTTAGAAATTTTAACTCTCAAAATGGACTTCATTTTTGGATTAGGAGTATCGAATTTAGCCTAAGGTGAAATTTTGGTACTTTTCGGATAACTTTCATATTCTGATGAATAGTGAAAATTACTAAATTATAATTAAAAACAATTTTTTTAATCGAAATAATTAATAGTGATAAATTATTAATTTGAGTGGTTTTAAAGTATATTTAGAATATATTTTTACAATATAATACAATGTTGGTCATTGGTTGTAATTTCACATTTAAACTAGACATAAACAAGTGTCAATCTTTTGATAGATATTGTTTCTTAAAAACACGCTATTTGTTTTAACAGCGAGATTTAATTATAAATTTAATTAATGCAACTTTTATGTTATGAATTTGGTAAAATAGATTTCATTTTTGAATTCGGAATATGAAATATAGCTTAGGATGAAATTTTGGCATTGTTCTGAAAAACATCAATTTTTGATGAATAGTGAAACTACTAAGTGGTAGTTAAAAAAACTGAATTTTTCATAAAACTTAATTTTGCCGCTTCTGTGAATGGAATTTCGAAAATCCGAGAGACACGGTTAATATCAAGGACTAAAATGTGGTTCAATGAGATGAAAATAATTTTTTGGTGAATAGTAACTTTTTACTTTTTTTACCGCGGTTAATAGTAAATAGGGTAACTAAGGGTAAATATGATATTAATATTACCCTAACACATGTCCTAATTCTATTGGAAAAGTGTAATTCGACCAAAAACAAACTTTGGAATAAAATATGACCATTTAGGCCCACTTGGATTAGATTAGGACATTTATTATTAATTTATTTAAAGAAGGGTTAAAATAGTTAAAATCAAAGTTTAATAAATAAATCATTTTTAATATGGGGTTATACATAAGATAAATTCGACTATAATTATTCATTAGAAAGATAAAAAGATTTCCTACATGATGGTATTTTATTTGTAATTTTTAGACATCAAATAATATAATTTATTTATGACACAAAAATGATGCAGTAATTATCTTATTAATGAAATATTGACATAATTGATAATATAAATACCAAAATAAATGTAATTTAAGACTTTTTATGAATTCCGCTAATTTTATTGGTTACTATGATATATTAGTGTTGATTTAATCAACTTGGTTCGAACATATAATTCTTTTATGACTTTCACAAAAATCATATATCAAATAGTGTCAAAATTGACACAAAATAGTTTTTAAATCAAATATTATATTATTAATTGTTATTTTATTCCTAAAAATCTAACGTTCGGCCAAATGACTTAGATAATGATACATGTATTAATAATATACAATTTGGGGTTCGTTTGGCATGTTATAGTAAGTTTATTAACCATATAGTGAAAGAAAACAAAAAGACACGGTAAAAGTTAAATTATTTAACTTAGAGTTAAATCTAATTGATAAGGTTAAAATAATACCCTAAACTTGTCTAAATCCTATTGGTTGATAGGATTTCGACCCATCCCCACTTTATCTTCGAAATAAGACCCTTTGGAAGCATTATAAACCGATTTTGACTTTAATATAAAATAATATTTTGAGATATTCCTAAGGTGCCTCTCTCCTCCCCTATAAAAGGACACCTCCTCCCCCTCCTCCTCACACCAATTTGAGCACTCAAGCTCGGCCAACCCCTGCCAATTTATCCTCTCCACTTCCCTAGCAACATCCTAGAGGTTCTGGTCTTCCTCAAAGACCAATTTTAGTGCCCTAAGAGGAGGTCTCAAAGAGGCACTTCAAAGAAGAGGAGCTTCGGACACGTACAAAGCAAATCGGACCTAAGGTAAGGGAAATATCACAATCTCATTTTTATCCGAGATTGTTTATTCGTAAGTATTTACTGGGGTGTATTTTATCATCCACATCCATGTTTCATCAATATGTAATATTATTTCCATCCAACTACAATTGTTTAAATCCAATTTTACCCTTCGGTGAGTTTTTAGTAAAAAATATGAAAGGAATCTTTTGACGTTTTTCATACGAGGTGCTTTTTGACTTTTCCGACAAAAGTACGAAGAATGTTTTTTTTAACTTATACGGCACGAACGGATTTTTACGGTTTTATAAAGACTTATTTTCATGAACCATCCTCCAAAATATTTCATGACTATTTTTAATAAAATCTCTTTCTTTTAAAATTGTATGATGTTTTGTGAAAAGAAATTGATTTTGAAGAAGAAAGGATATTTTCCTCAAGAATTCATTTCAAGTGTTTTATCAAAATTATTTTCCATCTAAGATAATAAAGGGTTCTGTTTCTATCCATATTTTTACATTGATTTGACTATGTTGTGATGGAATTATGTTTATGAATTCCTTTATCTTATATGAATTGATTTATGATGTCATGATGTTTCAAGAATCCCATTTTTGTTACATGTGTTATGCGATGATGTATGTTTTATGATTATGTGGCACACATAAGAAAGGATTCATTATAAGATGGGTGGGACCTATATCTCCCTCCAATTCATTGGGTAAAGATTTTATATCTCATGAGATAGACATGGATGGAATGGTAGGTTATACCGGTTCAGTGAAACAGGACTGAAACGAGGATTACTCGATTCAGAAAGGGACTTTGTCCACTAAGATAGTCTTGGCAATGAGTCTTGACTAAAAAGAAATGATTCTCTATGATTATGTGTGTATGCCACAATGAGTAATGTTTTAAGTTATGATTTCATTTCACTACTATGATTTATTCCATGTTATGAAATTATGCTCTCTTTTGCAGGTTAAGATTTCCAAAAATGTTATGTTCTTATGAAAATTATGTGATTGATATTTCTTTTGTTTACCCTTACTGAGCATTTGAGCTCACCGTTTTATGTTTTCTTTTCCCCAGGATATAAAGAAAGGTTTTAGGTAAAAAAAAGGGATGACCTTTATGGGAGATATTGAAGAACTTTCACCACGATTAGAAGATTACGTTCCGAGTTTCCAAAGACACTAAACTATTACGATCCTTGTGTGTGTATTTTTGTTATGTATTAAGTATTCCGCAAAAGTAATGTAATGTCCATGTACGTCAAGATACGGGTCTCTACATCCTTTGGGTGGATTCATATTTTCTTCAATAAAAGAATAATGTTTTAAGGTAGGTTCCCTATGTCCAAACTATTAATTTGAAATATTTTATTTCTTAATAATTTTAAAAGAGAGTTTTTATTATTATTCAGTAAGTATGTGCTATTAAAATTGATTGTGGCTCTCAGAAATTGTTTTTAAATTGTTTTAAATTATTTTATTAAACTTAAAGAATGGGTATTCATCATCAAGAATGGTTTCCAACTCTAAATTTAATGTAAATTATTTTAAATGTCCCATTGGATTTCTAAATAGGTTTAAAATTTTAATGATTAATTTCAAATGTGTTTTCGTGTGTGTGAAATGGTTCTAAAATGGACTTCCCTGATGGATTTATCGTAAGTTGGAGATTTAAAATATGAGAGTTGGATCTGAATTATAGTGAATTTTTGTATAGTTTAAAAAGGGAAAACATCTAAGATTTATAAAGTTAGAGCGCTTGGGAATCTTAGGTATCTAGGTGGGAAGACAAGTTCTAGTATACTAGGTGAGCCGGCAAGGCCAAGGTCGAGTCTCCCTAGTAGGATTAAATCACAAAAATGACTAAAAGTTTATGTTAGGGATTTTTGGGATTATGTAAGATATTTAATTACATATCAAGGATTTGATCCCTAAGAATAAGAGGATCATAGGACCCTACTAAACCTAGTTACTTTAAGATTTCCCATGGTTTTTTCTAACTTTTAGTTCTGTTTTACGTGGTAATGGTATTAAAATGCACTTTTTTATGTTTTAATACTGTGACGTCTATTTTAGCTTAAATTAAATTTAATAAATAATTTTCTTGAAATGTATTTCAGGTTTCAAAATTATTTTGAAAATGTTTTGAAAAGTAGTTTTCTTAAAAATGGAATTTTGTTACCTGTTTTTCTTAAATATTGGAAAAACTTTTTTTTATATGTCTTATTCTCAAACTAGAATGATTGTTATTGTTTTTAATGGTAATTAATAGAGTGTTTCCCTCTTTATAAATTCCTACATGTTATTTTAATGCTCTTTCTTACTTTCATTATAATTTTTCTATTTTAAGTTCTATCAGTTTTGGATCGCACATGGATAAAACATGGTTCCTTGGTTGGAGGTGACCCATGAAGTCACATGGATGTTAGGTCTATTTTTATTTATTTTATGCTTCTAATTTTTCATTTATTTTTGTTTATTTGTTTCTTGTACATGGGATAAATCATTCCTAATTGAGTATTCATGGTTCCTGACACTATTTTTTAGCCCGATAGGATCATGAATGCCTCTTTGTCCTTGTCATAAATTAGTTCGAGTGACTGATCCATGTTTGACCTGGGTTAGTTCATTAAAACATTTTATTAGAGTAATTAACCATTATTATTTGGGTATTTTTGGTATATTTTAGCTATGATTTTTAGAATTCAAGTGGTCATTCATGGGTAGGTTCCTAATCACCACCTATTGGGAAGGTTACTTAAATTTCCTAGGTGGTATTATATAGTTTTTCCTCAAAATTCAATCATGGATCTCAGTTGTTTTGACATTTTAGATTTTTGTTTGAGAATTTATAGTTGGTGTTGATACTTTTATGGATATCTTGGTGGAATTAAAAGGGTAGTGTTGTTGTTGTTTATGGTTTACTAAATCAAGAACATACCATGTAGTTGCTTTTGATTACCTTTGATATGCTCACCCGGTTGGTGTATGATTTTCCAAACCATGCATACAATCCATGTGTAGTGTTTATTCAATTGAGATTTTGGGATTTTTTATTGAGTATTGGGTTGATTTTTTTAGTATTGGTTTGAGTTGATTCTGGGGTGTTTCTTTTGGATTTTAAAATTGGCATCTAGTTTATCAATGTTTTTTTAAATTGAAAACTTTGAGTTGTTTGAAAATTAAATGGGTTGTTTTGGAAGTGAATTTTTTTTAGAAATGGAATCATTTTCGAATTTTTTTGCTGGATTTGGAAAGTTTTGTGAAAAGTTGGATGGAAGTTTCTTGTGAATTTAGAAATGTTTGATTATTAAATGATAAGGGGTGGTTTTGGAAAATTGGTTGGGAGTGTTTTAAAGAGAAGTTTGGAAATATATTTTTCTATTTGACCCTTGGTATTCCCATAGATTCTCACATGTATGGATGCATGAATTTGGTAAGAGGATGGTTGTGGGTATGTTTAGAGGTGTTCATGATCTAGTAGGGATTTATATATGTGAGGATTCATGGAATACCAATGGTAGTTGTTTGGTTTTAAGGATTCCTATGTTCTCTGAAAATGGTTCCCAAAAAGGAGGATTTCAATGTTTTGAAATGTGGGTGGGAATTTTTTTAGTTTTTTCTTTTTCATGTTTGGAGTATTATTTCATGGGATTTTATTTTTGAAATGTTAAAAGTGTAGTACCAATTTTGTTTTGATTTGGGTTTTGATTTGTGATATAGATGTGGGGTTTTGGTTTGTGATGTGAATTGGTTTGATTTTTTGATTCTTAATTTTAGAGTATTCCCTAGAAGAGTCTTGATAAAAAAAAGAGTAAATGGTCGGTCTCTAAGGTTCCTTCCTTAGTTTTCTAAGTAAAGGGGATTTTTGGAAATCAGTGTTGGTCATTGTTTAGTGGACTGAACTTTATAAAATTGAGGTGGTTAGAGTCTTTGAGTAAATTCTAAATAAGGGTTTCTCTAGGAATTCCTATTAAAGACCCCACCCATACTATGAATCAATTGATGGATTCAGAGGCTTTCCGAACATTATAACACATCTGGGTCTTCTTGGGTGGTCTTTTACCTTAATCATTTCAAAAGGCATAGAGTTCTTTGTTCATAGTTGTATTATGAGAATATGTTATGTCCGGTCCCCTTGGGTCACCTAAAGATGGTTCTATAAGTTTTGATACTAAAACAGGAAGTTTCATTTAAGGATTAACAACTCCTTGATATGGTGTAGAATATTCTTCAAGACATCATATATCCAGCCATAGGTCTCGAAGTGATGATTTTCACACAGTGTTGGTGTTGTTGTTGGTGCTGAATGTAGACCCCACATATTATCTCTGACATCGGAGTCAAAACTATTTATGTTTCTCCTTGTAGTGGATTTTCATTTTTGAAAATTCTTGTTGAGAGATATTGGTGGCCAATTTTTTTTGGTATTTATGTTTTAGTTCCTTAAGGACAAGAACTTTTTAATGGTTATCCTTCATTTGGGATGGTTTTTGTTTCAGGTACCACCTATTTGGAGATTCTATCATTTGGTGAATTATGAATCATTATCTGGTTTAGTTCTAGGTTTGAGTTTCCTTGGATATTCCTCTTTTTGTGGATAATAGTTTCTTAAGTGTTTTTATTAGCTCAATCACCTGACTAGTCAGTTCCATAATTTTGGGGAGACCCACTACTGGTCTCATTGATGTCTTCTCTTAAGATGTTCGGGTGTTCCATAGAAATAAAAGAGGTTACACTAGTGTTAGAGGTTTTTTATGGATTTTTATGTTATTTCAACTTGGGAAATTAATGTTTGGATAGAAATATAAAATAGTGGGGATAACACACTGCGAAAATCTCTTAGTAATCTAGTATTCTAGTTATTGTGTTTTCTATTTAGGGAATTTTGAATTTTATCACCAGTGTGCTTCTTTGATTCTGAACCTCCCAACCCTAGTCTTGGTAGTTGGTTGTCTTGGATAATGGTTCATGTGATAGATACGTGTGGAGACCTCTAATAGACCATAGAGATTTTCCTTGATGATTTCTATGTTAGGGGTCATGGTGTTCCATGTTTTGTGGTTGTGTTTGATAGTTTGAGTTTCTTTCATTGGGTCCTTTGTAGAATGGTGCATGTTATTCAGTCTTTCTCATTTTCCCTTCCAATATAGGTTAATTTCTTTGAATATATCATCTTTAGTCACTTTCAGGGATCATGGATTCACAAGAAGGGTGATTATTATCCCTTGGTCTTTAGGTTTCCAAATCCTCATCTCAAGTGGTGGTTTTATTTCATCTAATGTCCTGACCAACTAAATATTTGGGAATTTCTGGGGAAAAAAGTGTCATGGTGGGGAGAATTTTCATAACCCGACCCTAATTTATTAATTATATTTAACTGTTTAATTATCATTTTCCTTTTTTGATTTTTAGGCAAGACCAAGTTTAAAAATTTAGATTTATTAATTTTTCAGCATAGGCATATGTTTAGTGGAAACTGTGTGTAGACTGTGTGAAGGGGTATGTTGTTTTTAAAATATCCAACTGCACAGTTGGTGCACAATTTCCCACCATGTGTCCTTCCCTTGGAGGTATCCATGTACTTCAGTAGAGGCATACGGTTGGCGCATAGTTTTCTTAACTATATGTCCAAACTATTCACGGCTTCCATATATTAAAAAAAATTATTATTACTATTATTATTATTCTTGTTGTTGTTTTATTATTATTATTTTTGTTATTGTTGTTTTATTATTATTATTAATGTTTATATTATTATTTTATTATTATCATTATTTTTATTTTTATTAAACCCTAAAAGGGTTATTCTCTTCCCCCTCCCCATCTTTGTCATTTTCCACTAGCCCATGGGGGATCCCCCACACATTACACCCTCACTCCTTTATTCTCATGTGTCACACCTCTTATCCTCCCTCTGATTCACCATTTTCTTCTCTGATCATGGGAATAATCTCCTTTGGTAGATTCCTTATCATATCCTTTTTATCCCTCTATTAATTGGTTTTTCTCTTCCTTCTTATAGTGTGTACACCCTAACTGATCCCTAACCTAATTTTGGGTGCCTATTTTAGTGGTTTCTTGATGCCTGGGGTTCCTTGTCCCACTAAGGTCAATTCTTTCCATAGTTGTTGAAGGCAGTGGGTTTGACATCGATTTCGGGTAAGGTTTTTCCCATTTTTATTCTTTGTCCCAATTTTAATTATGGATTTCATTTTTTTAGTTTGTTATATTTTTTTCTAGTTCGTTTTATATCACCATTGTGAAGGATACTTACACACATATTCTTGGGTAAGGAATAAATATCTCTGTGAGTGTATGTGTTTGAATACCGTCTTTATACACATTTATTCATGGAGAGGGGAATATCTAAACATATACTCGGGGTATTTATATATATATATACATTTATAGTTTAATATGTGCGTAAGTGTAAAAATAGGTTTTTTTCTTCTATTGAAATCTTAGAGGTGGATTTGAAAAGTCTTTATTAGATTCAGAATGTTTTTAGGTAGGTTCCCAATGTCCCAAAAATTAATTTGAAATCCTTGATTACTTGATTATTTTAAAAGTGGTTTTTATTATTATTTAGTTGTATGTGCTATTAAAATTGATTTTGGCTCTCTGAAATGTTTTTTCAATTATTTTACATGATTTTTCTAAACTTATAGGATGGGTCTTCTTCATCAATCATTTTTCAAACTATGAATATAAGGAAAATTATTTTAAATTTTTCATTTGTCTTCTAAATGGTTTTTAATTTTTAATTGGTAATTTTAAATGTGTTTTGGTGTGTGTGAAATGGTTGTAAAATAAATTTCCCACAAGGATTTATTGAAATTTAGTGCTTTGACATGTGGGAGTAAGATTTTAATGATAGTAAAAAAAATAATGGTTTAAAAAGGGGAAACATCCATGATTTGTAAAGTTATATCACTTAGGAATCCTTGGTATCTAGGTTGGGATACTAGGTCTAGAAATATTGGTGAGCTGGTAGTGATGATTCTTAGTCTCCCTAATAGGATTACGTCACAACACTAACTATAATTTTATGATGGGGATTTGTTGGATCACATAGTACATTGACCTTGCGTCCATGATTTGATCACATATAGTTGGAGGATCCTAAGACCCCACTAACCCTAATTACTTAGGGATTTTCCAAGGTTTTTGCTTACTTTTAATTTTGTTTTCCATAATACTGGTTTTAAAATAAACTTTTTTGTTATGTTTTCATATAATGTAATCTATTTTAGTGTTAATTATTATTTATAAATAATTTTAATAAAATTAATTTAAATATTTGAAATCTATTTTTAGAATATAATGAAATTTATTTTTCTAAAATTTGGAATCTTTTTCTTATTTTTCTTAAAGAGTAGAAAACTATATTTTTATATATATTATTCTCAAACTTGCATTATTGGTTTCAATTTTAAATGAATGTTATATGGTGTTGTTCTTTTTAGTAATTCCTATTGGGAATTTTAAGGCTCATACCAACTTTACTTATCGTTATTCATCTTGAGGATCTCTCAGTTCTAGATCACACATGGAGCGAATGTGGTTCTTTTGTTGGAAGTGACTCATGAGGTCACATGGTGGTTAGTTTCCTTTTTATTTATTTTCCAATTATAATTTTCCCTTTATTTTTATTTATTTATTTCTCATATATAGGATAAATCATTCTCAATTGAGTATGTATGATGCCTGAAACTAGTTTCTATCCTGGTAGGATCAGGAACACCTCTCGAGCCTTATCGTAGATCAGCTCGAGTGACCAGTTTGGGGTCATCTAAGGTTTATTTGTGATACTTTTTCTTAATATATGTATTATAACTCGCCAACATTCTATATCCTTCATTATAGTGGAAATAGATTCAATGGATTTTAAAAAATCTTTATATACTATCACCCAATCTAGATTTTGAGTGTGGAAAATTATTAGATCTTAATAATGTAAACTTATCTATATCTTAGAATGGTAATTTTATTGAGTTATTCTTTGATAACTTATTTTAATTTGTGGATGTTTATACCCAAGTGGAAGAAATTATATATAATCAACTAGTTTTTGGGTCATGGAGAATGGTTTATTTGATCTTAGGTTTGTTCTATGGATCGAATATTTCTTATATGTTTGATAAATCTCTTATTAGTGATGAGGATAAACTCATTAAAGAGTAGTTTTTTTAGTCTCATAGTTCATATTAGTAGGTATGTTACCTTTGAGTAATTCAGTGAAAATATACCTTAGCTTTTCAAACATGGATTAATGTCAAGTATTCTCTTTCATTGTGAAAAGGGGCTCAAATCCTTCAAGTGGTGTGTGGGATATATAAATAGCCATAAAATCCCCCTTTATTAGATGTATCTTTCCAAGTGGGGTACAATTTTATGTCTTTTTGATCTCAAAAAAATATGAATTTTATCTCTGATGCAAAGTTTCGAACCCTTTTTCATAAACTTCAACATATACTATCTTCTAAATAGATTTATCTTCATTATGTTCTTCTACACCAATTATATAATAAATAAATTAATGGGGTCAGTATCATTAATATTTAATGACATGAATTGCATATTGGGAATCCAATCGTACCCCACATCAAAATAGTAAGGGGTTCCCATGAGTATCCTTCAAGGGGTAGATCATAATCTTCTATTATTTTTTATTTTTTAGAATATTTAATGGACATGAAGCCCCTTAGAATCTTAAATTACTTATATTCATGATCATATTGATATGAAATAGAAAATTTTTCATGGATAGTTATTTTTAGTTAATCTCTCACAACTTTTATAGAGAAAGTCACTGATGGAGAGGATGAGTCATGATATGCCAATAAAGTGAACCATAGATAGGTATTTTACAGAGATTCTCCAAACCCAGAGAAGACTAACTCTCTTGGAGAAGAGTGAGGTAAAATTATTATTGTCCTATTGTTCAAGGTGAACTCTCTTATACTATGGATGTTATTACACCCCAGTACAATTTTGATGGTCATAGGGATGGTAGTAGATGTAAAACTTCTCCTAGGTCTACAGACTGGGTTTACTACTATGATTTTACTGGATCTATTATTATATATCTCTTTTCCAAGTGGGATAACATTGTATAATGATATGGTTGTAGTGTTATTTTTGTATTCTATGGATGTGAGGTGTTAGGACTCAAAATTATTTCAGCTCTTGGGGAATTTCTTTTCACAAATCAGTCGCCTACTTTACCTTCTTAAAAACATAGTGTAGTAGTATGGAAATGGATTATTCCCAATGTTTTCATCTTTTATTAACTCTATAGACTATGAAAAGTTTTTGTAATGACCAACTAGTATATCTAGTTCTATATCTTGATACCTAGACTAAATAAATCACATTACAAGATTCATTTTCTAAAAAAACTTGTTGACTAGAAAGTGTAGTGAATTACAGAGCTCCATATTCAACCCACAATCTAATACTCACATTAGATGGAGCATTAAAGATTATATAAAAGTTTATCTATACACCATTAAGGTGGTATTTTTTGAGAAACTTTCTCCACTTTTCTAATTTACGATTTTGATCCATTGAAAGGGAAGATAGATCAATATATTATCATTTGTCATCTAATTACTTTAGGTGATTATTGTATTTCCCATAGGGAGGATTCTTGGATTTATATTGATGAAATATCACCCATAGGTTATAATAAAGATGATTAAAACATTCAAATTCTAAGGTATTAGTAATTCTATATTGGGGAGTTTTAATATGCAAAAAAATAACTAGTATTTTATATTCATATATTTTTATCCACATGATACTGGGGTTTTACTCATCTTTTATGAATGGGTTTTTGACCCCCTTTGACTATAAAATTGGTTTCCCTACCATTTTATCTCAAGGAGTAGGATTATTTATGATACTCACGACTGTTTCAAGGTTTTTCCAATCTAGGGTGAGAACCTATAATGATCGTTTCCTTGGTTTTACCATTAAATGGGTTTAAATTCCACTAATTAGTGCTGGATTGGTAGGTGTAGCAGTCTTTGACATTTTTAGTGCATATGAGAACAAGGGAAACCATGGAGAAACTATGAAATAGGGAGGAACTTTATTCTAAGGAGATATATCATTATGATCATAAAATTCACAAGGAGAAGTATAGAGAGGGTATTCATGGTTGTTAGTTATGGATTCACTATCAATAGGAGGGCCTCTACTTTGGTTTTTTTCTTCACCACCATGGGGAGGAATTCCATGTTTAATGGTTAAGTATTTTTCACTATAGAGAGGAACTTTGTAGTTACATTTTATTATAAATGGCATGTGGAGAACCCCCATTTTAGTTAGAGATTTTCTCATAGGGTGGACCTCTATAGGATGCACCCTGGAGAGGACCTCTGAAGTTATTGGCATGATCACCATGGGGAGGAACTTTATGGTTTTTTATTTTTTTATTACCATTATAGTGATAATCAACACTTTTATTAGATATTTTTAATAGGGAGGTCATATGCGAGAAGTAATCGGGGGAGGACCTCTAGTGATATTGGCTTAATAACCACAGACAAGGCCTCCTTGGTTGTCAATTTTTAGATAACCATTTTAAGGAGAACCTCTACTTCTCTAAAATGTTTTTTATAGGGAGGAACTCATTGATATATTCTAAAGGGAGGGATTCCAAAGCTATTAAATTGATTAATATGGGAATGGAATCTGTTTTGGTTGATCATTGTATTATAGGGATGACCATCATAATTGACATCACAAGGAGGATCCTAATGATTTCTAGATGATGTCTCATCATACAGAGAACCTACATGGATAATATATATGTTATTTTTTATAGGAATTTCATATTTAGGAATCCATGAGGACATTCAGAGTTGACTATTTATAATTGGATTGAGAGATGTATTTTATTATTGTTATTCTTTTTTAGTGATGGGGGATGACTGAAGTAATAATAAATGATTCCTAAGGTTTCAAATAAACAATGGTCTTTAATCATCCTTGAGTAACCATCAAGAAATCCAATGAGAATAGAGGGTATTGGGAGCATCATGGGTGTAAATATTCCCCTAAAACTGTAGAAGAACTATATCCTTGACATTGAGTTTTTTAATTAGTAGTAGTTAAAACTATTAATAAATAAATTCATGGTGGTTGAAAAATTTCAAAACTATATTATACAATGATAGTTATTTCATGAAATTTTTTCTTTAATTTTTTTTGTGATAAAATAATTCATTTCATTTATTCTTATTTTGTAATGGTTTAGAAAACAATTACTAAAGTGTTTTCCAATGTACTATATTTAGAAGTAGATTACATAACTGCCACAAGATATGGTGTAATTATAAATGTTTTACCATAATTAATGTCACGACCTGTCCTCGGGACCCATGCCATGACTACCCCGAGCCCGCCTTCCATAGGCCAGGGCTGGTGACTAGCACCAAAAGGCGTAAATCCCTAAAAATGGGAATACATTACCTTTTATAAATTATAAACACACACAACAAAGTATAATCTGGAAGAAAACACTAAGTAAAATTGTATACAAAAGGAGTGATGAAAAGTAAAGGGGCCGAAAATACAATCCCAACTATAAAGTACAAGTACAACTGAAAGGGACTAAAAACAACTGAAAGGTATATAGTAGCTCCTGGATCATCCGCCACAGATCCTACCTAAAGGGTAGGTACATATATACTCCACATCACTCCACATCCATCTGTCTCCTCTATGTACCGTCTCGCCATGTGATCCACCTTCGAGTATCATCCAGTCCTATTCCACTCAGCCTCGGTTAGCGATGTCTGTCGTCTGCAACCAACACAATGAAGTGCGGGCAAATCTCGTGCAGGGGTGAGTATAAAGATACTCATTAGGTACCCTGAGTCCCTCAAGGTCTCACAAAATCCAACAAGGACAAACCAAAAAGTAAGAAATCAACAGATAACCTCACTTAGATATATGCCCATACATATACCTAAGTTATCAAGTAATCCATCTCAATCATGAGGTAAACACAAAAGTTACTGACTCAGCTCAACTAGGATTTTTATTCACATTGTCAAAACCACAGCGGCTGGAGAACTCCTCATATGTCGAGTATAGTGGGCTTTCCGCCAACTACCAGGCGCTTCCCACTAACCTTGGACTGTTGAGGTACTCCTCTTGTCGAGTACTGTGGGTCTGCCACGCTCACACAGAGGTGCTCCCCACCATGGGTTTTCCACCAACTACCAGGCGCTCCCACTAATAGCCTGCAGAGGCACTCCTCCTGTCATGTATCATGGGTCTTCCGCTAACTACCAGGAACTCCTCCATCGTGGGTCTACCGCAAACTACCAGGCGCTCCCCACTGGGCTAGTCAAATCACTCTTAGTTGAATTGGTCAAGCAGTCGTCAGGTCACAGCCAGCTACTAGGTCTCCGTACTCTGCTTTCTCATCTCTGGGAGGGTCCGATCCACAAGCTACATGTCGATACTCCAACTATCATGAATTCCCACGTAGAAGTATCTCAAAGGTCCACCTCGTCATAGGTGTCTCAACGCAATAGACGACGCGTAAAATGGACGCTGGTCTGTGAGTTATAAGCTTTTTAGTCCCAGGGACCTGGTTGGATTTGTATACGATCCAACCTGACTGTATCTCAACATTACCACAAACTCCAATGGGGTATACTCAAAGGGACTGTCATGATCCAAGAAAACCATTTCCGCTGACAGTTCATCAAACAGTCGTCTGGTGCCAAATATATGGCCAAAGGAAGTATCGGTCAGTAATGGGTATTGGCCCACTCTGACCAGGTTGGACCAACTCGGCCAAACACAGACTAGGCTGACCCGGTCTGGGTCTGACAGGGCCCGTTGGGCGGGTCAGCTCGCTAGGTTCATCCTGGAGGTCGCTGCATAGTCGGCTCAGCCCGGAGGCTGGGGCTGGTTCGGCCAGCATCGCGAGGGGTACGACTTGGCCTGGGAGATTGGCAGGGCGCCAGCAGGGCACCGAGAGGATGCGTGGGGTGCGGGAAAGCTGGAGGGGCACTGAGGTAGGGTTCTGGGAGGCCGTGTGAGGCGTGGGTAGGACGGTAGGGATTCGGGCATGCCGCAGGGCACCGGGAAGGCTATGCAGGGCGCGGGGAGGCTGCGCGGGACGCGGGGCAGGGCACGGGAAGGCTGGCGGGGAGTTGGGCAGGCTGCATGGGGCATCGTGTAGGCTGCGCGGGGAATCGAGCAGGCTGCGTGGGCAGGCCGAGCTGGCCGGTTTAGCGTAGCTCGGGCCAGCACGGGCTGACGGTGTTTGTCCAGAAGCATCAGTGTGTCGCGGGTGCGGCCCGATTCATGGAGGCCGTGTGTAGAACAGCCTTTGTCATTGATGCCTTCGTCATCATCGCCTCATCACCATGCCGAAGAAACATCACAAAATATCGGTAGGGGGAGTCGTTTCATGTTAGTTTGGCTTGAACCCTCCGCATTTAGAGGTGATAGCAATTGGTTCCTCAAAGGAGAAAGATGAACAAAAATTTCTTACAAATCATCACATCGATTCCTTTCAATCAAATATGAGGAAAAGAAAGGTATAATACTCAAATTAATCCCCCTACCTTTGTTGGTCGTTCGTTGTTCGTTGATGGGGTTGTGGGAAGAAGACGAAGACGATGGTCATTCTTCACGTCCACCAAGCACTTCCAAACCCGAGTTGTGTCAGCTCGTGGAAGACGCTCCACGTTAGTAGGTGTCCAGGTAAGAAGTCAAAGAGGATCAGCGTTCTTCGTTCTTCGTTGGGAGATTTTCTCCATAGATCTACTATTCTAAAGTTCCACCAAATGAAAGATTCCAACCCACAAGAAATAATATATTGTCTAATATTTTAGTCATTGGCATGAATTCTAATAGATAATTAATTTAAGAGGCTCCCCCTAATTAATTCACGAGAGTTGGTATGAATTAATTAGGGAAAATTGGAACAAAATAAAAGTTAGGGGAGTTGGCTCCATTAAGGTGGGGGTGGTAAAAGAGTTTCTCCACATTTAATGGGGAGTTGAGGAATCAAAAGGCTCTCCCTCATTAATGGGGGAGAATTGAGAGGTTTTCCTCTCCTCCCATTAATAGGGGGTTAAGCCCCGTGTGGTCCCCACCACATTAATCCTCTCAAGGGAGGTTTAGTTCGGGTGGGACCCACCACCATAACCTCTCTTGAGAGGTTAAGGTGCAGTGGCCCCACCTCCAACTTCCAAGAGGAGGTTTTAACCACCACACACCAAATGGAAACTTAAATAAAATAAAGTGTATCTACACTTTATTTTATCATTATTTTAAAGAAAACCCAAAAACTAACTTTTATCCTCGACTCACTGCCGTCAAAATGAAATTCTCCTTAAGCGAATACTTGCGCTGTGCGTTTAATAGTGCCCTAGGATTTCAATTACGAGCATCAGTTCAAAACTTAAAAAAACTCGCTCATACATCAACTGAACGTACCTGAACAAAACTTCAGAAATTGATTCCGGGCACACTGGGCCTCGAAATCAAGCGTCGTAAATTTTTGCAGACTCATAAAATTCCAATGTATTTAAGAAAAAAATTTCCACGGAAATTACATGTCTTTATATTCTCTCCACCTCATGGATTTATGTACCCATAAGATATAACCCAAACTATGGGAACAAATGGGGGTACTAAGCACGCATCTGAGCCTCTCGCTCCCATGTGCTCTCCTGGAGGTTCTTGTGCTACCAACGAATGAAAACTAGAGGTATCAACCATCCAAGTAGGACCCACTCATGTCGATCCTCAATCTCTATTGAAACCTCCGTAAAAGTCTCCCCATCATCGAAATCCAACTCTCCATGGTCGATGATGTTGAAAGGGCCATGCATGTATCTCCTCAGCTGAGATACATGGAAGACGTCGTGCACCCGGTGCAACTGAGGTGGAAGATCCAGGCAGTAAGCCACCTTTCCAACTGTGATGAGGACTTGAAAAGGTCTGATGAATCTCATAGATAAATTTCCGCCTCTACCAAATCTATGTAGACCTCATCGAGGTGAGACTCGTAGGAAGATGTGGTCACCATCCAAAAACTCCAGAGGCCTCTGTCTCCTGTCAGCATACGACTTCTGCCTGCTCTGTGCAGTATTCATTCTCTCGTGGATGATCTGCACCTTCTCTTTGGTAGTTCATACCATCTTTGGTCCCACCAGTACTGACTCCCCTAGGTCTGTCTAGCATAAGGGTGAACTTCTAGGTCGCCCGTACAGTGCCTAAAAAGTGGCCATCCCTATGGTGGAATGATATCTTTTGTTGTAGGAAAACTCCACCAAAGGTAATTGATCCTCCCAAATGCAACTGAAGTCAAGGACACAAGCATGCAGCATGTCCTCAAGGGTCTGAAAAGTCCTCTCAGTCTGGCCATCCGTCTGAGTATGGAAGGTGGTGCTCAGACGAAGCTACGTCCCGAAATCCTCCTGCAACCCTTTCCATAGTCGGGAAGTAAAGTGTGTGTCATGATCGAAGACAATAGATAAAGGTACTCCATGTAGCCACATAATCTCCTGCACATAGAGGTGTCCCATGATCTCTAATAAACCCTCCTCTCTAATCGGTGGGAAGTGGGCCAAATTTCTGAGTTGGTCAACAATCACCCAAATCGAGTCATGTCCCCTGGATGTACGTGGAAGACCTATCACGAAGTCCATGGATATCCCATCCCACTTCCACTCCGGGACCTCTAAAGGCCGAACCAAGCCTTCTGGTACCTGGTTCTCCGCCTTCACTTGCTGACAATTGTGGCATCAAGAGACAAACTCTACTACTGCCTTCTTCATACCTAGCCACCAACGCTATCATCGAAGGTCCTGGTACAACTTTGCCACTCCTGGATGTACCACTAGAGGGGAAGTGTGGAACTCCCTCAACACTTCCTCCTGAAGTGGTACCGGTACCAAGGTATGTCCTCTGAAGAGGATGACATGCTCCCCACCATCAAAAAATCCATCAGGTGCCTACCTTGTGGATATCTAAGCACGCCATGTCTCGCAGTCAGTGTCTCCACGCTGTGCCTCCCTGACTCGCTGAAAAAGTGGAGTAGTGACTATAAGAGACTGAAGGAAGGCTGCTTCATCTCTATCCACAAAGGATATATGTAAAGAAGCCAGCTGCTCTGTCGCCTCTCTTAACAATCATATACCACACCTCCTGATGAGTGCATATGCAACAATGTTCCCCCTCCCAGGAGTATAGACTATCTCGAAGTCAGAGTCCTGGAGGAACTCAATCCAACACTGTTGTCTCAGGTTCAGGTCCTTTTGAGAGAAGATATACCTGAGACTCTTGTGATTGGAGTATATGATAAAACATTCGTACATAAAATAGTGATGCCACATCTTCAAGGTGAATACCACTACTGCTAACTCCAGGTCATGTGTAGCATAGTTCTTCTCATTCTGTCTCAGCTGATGAGAACCATAGGTGACCACTACTCCCTCCTGCATTAGGACACACCCGATTCTAGTCCCTGAAGCGTCGTAGTAAACTATGTACCCTATGCCTTCCTCTGGAAGTCTCAGTATGGGGGTACTAGTCAGCCTTTGCCTCTGCTCCTGGAAGCTCTTCTGGAATCTCTCCGACCACATGAAGGGTTTCCCCTTCTTCTTCAAGGCTAATAGTGGTTCTTTAACTCTGGAGAAGTCTAGTATGAACCTTCGGTAGTAACCAGCCAAGCCCAAGAAACTACATACCTCTGTCACACTCCTCGGTGGCTCCCAAGAAAGTAAAGCCTCAATCTTCGCTAGATCCACTACAAATCCAGCCTCTGAGATGACATGTCCTAAAAATTGAACCTCTCAAATCCTGAACTAGCACTTTGAGAGCTTACTATAAAGCCGGTGCTCTCAGAGTGTGTCTAGTACTACCTGCAAATGGTAGGCATTCTCTTTCTCATTAGTCGAGTAGATCAGAATGTCCTTGATGAAGACTACGACAAAGTGATCGAGATATGGCTGGAAGATCCTATTCATGGGTCCCATGAACACTACTGGAGAATTGGTTAAACTAAAATTCATAACCAAGAACTCTTAGTGGTTGTACCTACATTTTAAGTTTGTCTTCTGCACATCCCCGTCTCGAACTCTAAGCTAGTGATAGCCTGATCTGAGGTCTATCTTCAAGAACCAATGTGCTCCCTTCAGCTGATCAAAGAGTTCATCAATCCTCTGGAGTGGTTACTTGTTCTTCACGGTCACCTGGTTTAGAAGACGGTAGTCAACAAAAATCCTCAAGATCCCATTCTCCTTCTTGATGAATAGAATCAGGGATTCCCAGGGAGAAACACTGTGTTAGATGAATCCCTTCCCCTGTAAGTCCTCCTGCTGTACCCGCAGCTCACGAAGCTCAACGGGAGCCATCCAATATGCTTGTGTATATATCGGTGTCATCCCAGGGTACATGTAAATGTATAATTGCACCTCTCTGTGAGGAGGTAGTCCAGGAACATCGTTAAGGAAAACATTCGCATACTGGTCCACCACTACAGGATAGCTCGGACTCTCCACATCAACTGTTCCGAGGGTAAGGCAGGCCAACTGATAAGTGATCGGTTGCACCCTCCTCCGAGTAAGTATGTCATGTGTTGCAAAGGCTCCCTTCTTACCAGTGAAGGTAAACCTGGTCCCATCCATACAGAAACACTGCACTTTGCCCCTAATACAGTTGATCTAGTCATGGACTGTAGATAACCATTCTATACCCAAGATGACATTGTAAGGACTCAACGCTGCCATGAGGAGATCCCAGCCGAAGCTCTCGCCTCCTAGAGTAATCTAACACTGTCGGAACCAGTGTGTAATCATCGAGTCTACTCCTATAAGAGTCTCTAGCCATTAGGATCGATCCAACAGCTCCGTCAAAATCTCCAAGCTCCGAAAAAGGGTAGTGGCAATAAAAGAGTGACTGGAACCTGTGTCTGTAAGAACTGTAACTATGGTGGAGTAGACATAGATCGTACCTCATATAATCTCTGGAGTGTCGTGATCATAAGCCTCAGCTTCCTGGAGCTGAGATCTCCCATGTCCACCTTCTCCCTATGGTTGGGGTGGACCTCTTGATGGTGGTGGTGGTAACACCTCAAAACATTATCCACTGCCACCTACACGTCCAATTCCTCTACCACATCTGCTTGCTCCCTGCAGACCACCTCGATTGAATCTTTGTCTCTTCCTGGATAGTCCTTTGACCATCTTCTGATCTTCCGAACGGAGGGTCAGACAGTCACGAGACATGTGACCATGCCCACTTCATGAGTAATGTAGAGACCCGAAACTTGACGTACATGGACATTACATTAATTTTGTGGAATAATTAGTACATAACAAAACACACACACAAGGATCGTAATATTTTAGTGTCTTTGGAAACTAGGAATATAATCTTCTAATCGTGGTGAAAGATCTTCAACATATTCCATAAAGATCTTATTTTTTTTACCTAAAACCTTTCTTTATATCCTGGGGAAAAGAAAACATAAAAGGGTGACCTCAAATGCTCAGCAAGGGTAAACAAAAGAAATATCAATCACATCATTTTCATAACATTTTGTAAATCTTAACCTGCAAAAGAGAGAATAATTTCATAACATGGGATAAATCATAGTAGTGAAATGTAATCCCAATAATCATAACTTAAAACATGGAACTTTGTGGCATACACACTTAATCATAGAGAATCATTTCTTATTAGTCAAGACTCATTTCCAAGACTATCTTAGTGGACAAAGTCCATTTCTGAATCAAGTCACCCTCGTTTCAGTCCTGTTTCACTGAACCGGTATAACCTACTGTTCCAGCCATGTCTATCTCATGAGATATAAAATCTGTACCCAATGAATTGGAGGGAGATATAGGTCCCACCCATATCATAATGATACCATTCTTATGTGTGCCACAAAATCATAAACCATACATCATAGCATAACCCATGTAACAAAAATGGGAATCTTAAACATCGTGACATCATAAAACAATTCATATAAGATAAAGGGATTCATAAAAATATAATTCCTTCACAACATAATCAAATCAATGTAATAATATGGATTGAAACAGAACCCTTTATTATCTTAGATGGAAAATAATTTTGATAAAACATTTGAACTCCATTCTTGAGGAAAATATACTTTCTGCTTCAAAAACACTTTTCCTTTCATAACATGTCGTACAATTCTAAACTAAAAGAAGTTGATTAAAAATAAACTTGAAAATTTGTAAAGGAAGCTTCTTGTAAATAATGTTTTAAAAATACATTCATGCTATATAAGTTAAAAAAACATTCTTCATACTTTTGTCGGAAAAGTCAAAAAGTACCTCGTACGAAAAACGACAAAAGATTCCTTTCATATCTTTTACTAAAAACTCACCTAAGGGTAAAATTGGATTTAAAAAATTGTAAGTGGATGGAAATAATATTACATATTGAGGAAACATGGATGTGGATGATAAAATACACCCCAGTAAATACCAAAGTATAAACAATCTCGGATAAAAATGAGATTGTGATATTTCCCTTACCTTAGGTCCAATTTGCGTCGTAAGTGTCCGAACCTCCTGTATAATGATTTAAATAATTTCATTCACTTATTCCAGAATCATACTCATTGATATGATATCATATATGGTTCACTTATGACTTTATATTACCCGTTCTTTTGTAAATTCCATGTTAAAGAGCGTTTTGGGTAAAATTGTTTCATTTGTCATCCGTGTTTTGACTTGTAATTATTCATATGATTACTTAGATCATGATTAATTAATTCCAAAATATAAAACATAGTTTATATATAATATATATTTAGAATATAAATATATATAATAAATTAGTAAATGGAAAGAAATACACCGTTCATGGAGACGGTAGGTCGTACGTACGCATGAACGCTATTTTTGTTTCCTTATTGAGTTGAATGGAATTAAGTAGATGAAATACATATATATACACATAAATACAGTATCATTATTATGTCATATATTTCATGATTACTTATTATATATACTTTATAATTATTCATGAATGGTTAAAGTGGAGAATGAATCTCATCGCGTCGTGGAGACGGTAGTCCGTACGTACGCACGAGCGATGATATCGTTCTCATGATCGTGGGACTGTATTGGAGTGTATGTATACTATTTAAGAATAAATATCACTTTAAAATAATCATATATAGTTATTATTTACACCATTATACCCATCCAAGTAAGGTGGTGGTGGAAAATAGATTTCACCACGATGTGGAGACGGTATTCTGTACGTTCGCACGCGCGGTCATTTCTTTTTTTGTAGGATCGATAGATGGTGAAATAGGGTTGTTTCATACTTATAATAACATATCAGTATATGAGTGATATAGATGTTATCACTTCATAATGAAACAACTAAATAAGAAGAAGTGGAAGAAGAAATAAAGATGAAAGAATCGGTAACGGACATTACCTCTTCTTTGAAGTGCTTCTTTGAGACCTCCTTTTAGGGAACTAAAATAGGTCTTTGAAGAATACCATAACCTCTAGGATGTCTCTAGGGAAGTGGAGAGGTGAATGTGGCAGGGTTTGGCCAAGCTTGAAGGATCAAAGTGGTGTGAGAAAGAGAGGGAGTAAGTGCCCTTTTATAAGGGAGGAGAGGGGCACCTTTGGAATAACTAGAAATATTATTTTATTATAAATCCAAATTCGGTTTTAAATAGTTCCAAATTGATTTATTTCGAATCTAAGGTGGGTATGGGTCTAAATACTCTCATCCAATAGAATTTAGACAAGTTTAGGTCATTATATTAACCTTATCTTTTAGTTTTAACTCTTAGTTAATTAGATTGACATTTACCATGTCACTTTGTATTTTTATATTATATAGTTAATAAACTTACCATATACACCCAAGCGACCCCCAAGTTGTGTTTTATTAATATATATAACCTTATATAAGTAATTTGGACAAACCTTATATTTTTATGAATAAAATAACAATTAATAATATAATATTTTTTTTAAAAACTATTTTATGTCAATTTTGAAACTATTCAATAGTTGTTTTTTTTTGAAACTCATAACAGAATTATTACTTCAACCAAAGTTACTTAAATCAATCCTAACATGTCATATTAACCTAGAAAATTAGTTTAGTTCATAAAAAGTCTAAAATTATATTTATGTGGGTATTTATAACATCAATTGTGTCAATATTTCATTAATAAGATAATTACTGCATCATCGTTGTGTCATAAATAAATTAAATTATGTAATGTCTAAAAATTACAAATAAAATACCATTATGTAAGAAATTATTTTATCTTTCTAATGAATATTTATAGTCGAATTTATCGTATGTATAACCCCATATTAAAAATGCTTTACTTATTAAACTTTGATTTTTACTATTTTAACCTTTCTTTAAATAAATTAATAATAAATGTCCTAATCTAATCCAAGTGGGCCTAAATGGTCATATATTATTCTTAAGGTTGTTTTTGGTCGAATTACACTTGTACAATATAATTAGGACATGTTTTAGGGTTATAATAATATCATTTTTACCCTTAATTACCCTATTTACTTTTAACCGTGGTAAAAAAAAGTAAAAAGTTACTATTCACCAAAGAATTATTTTCATCTCATTGAACCACATTTTACTTACTAACATCAACCGTGTCTCTCAGATTTTCTAAATTCCACTCAGAGAAGTGGTAAAATTAAGTTTTATGAAAAATTCAGTTTTTTAACTACCACTTAGTGGTTTCACTATTCATCAAAAAATGAAAGTTTCCAGAAAAATACAAAAAATTAGATCTAAGCTATATTTGATATTATGAATTCAAAAATGATGTCTATTTTATCAAATTTAAAACATATCAGTTGCATTAATTAATTTAAAAATTAATTCCCGTCGTCAAAACAAATAGCGTGTTCTTAAGAGATAATAACTATCAAAAGATTGTCACTTGTTTATGACTGGTTTAAATGTGAAATTACATCCAATGAACAACATTGTATTAAATTGTAAAAATATATTCTAAATATACTTTAAAACCACTCAAATTAATAATTTATCACTATTAAATATTTCGATTAAAAAAGTTGTTTTTAATTATAATTTAGTAATTTTTACTATTCATCAGAATATGAAAGTTATCCAAAAAGTACCAAAATTTCACCTTCGGCTAAATTCGATACTCCGAATCCAAAAATGAAGTCCATTTTGAGAGCTAAAATTTCTAAAATTTTAAAAGGTGGTTATTACTATTCATAACAGCTAGTTTTAATAATATTTTTATAGCATATCGTTGTTTAGTGAAACTTAGTATTGCGTACTACACACTCTATCGAGGAAGGTCACGATTGCGTGTAATTCAAGGCAAGTCAAGGATGCGTGTTGAGAAAGCTCCTTTTGGTGTAGCATACAACACAAGACATTAATGAAATTAAAAAGAATATTTTTTATAAAATCTCGGGCTGTTACATTCTACCCCCCTTAAAATGAATTTCGCCCTCAAAATTCGTCGGGGTTATAAATGGTTTACTACTCGAAAGTTTCTTTAATAGAAACCCACATTGTAAAAAGGAACACCAAAACATGGCTTTAAAAACTAAAGTATGAAATGTAACGATTACCCAAATAAACTAATTACTGGGTTTCCTCATAGGTGAAAATATGGATATGGAAGAGAAATCTAACCATCATGTTCTGATGGAGAGTGGTAGAGAACATGGAAATGGAAAATCCAGAAATCACAAAGCCATAAATTTGTGATGATCTAAGGTACCATCTGATTCATCAGATATAAGATCACTAGGACATCATTTTTGGTTTTCAAGATCCTTTCCCTAAAGTTGATGAAATTAGAAGAAATACTTTCGTGATTTTGGTATAGTCTCACCGTTTATCGTTCTTTGTACAATTTCCACTTCATCTCTTAAATAAATGAAGTTGAATTTGTTATTCGTGATGTGTTAGCAGATCATGTGATAGAATGATGGGTTATTCCATCTGTCTCAAACAAAAGGTTAGAAAAGTTATCAAAAAATACATAAGTCCATCTATAGTGAGATTAATCATATATAGTTACTAAAATGGACTTATACTTCATATATCATACTCCTTAATATAATAAAACTAGTTTCTACTAAATAGGGACTTACTGTAGGCCAGTGGTAGGTGATAAAGGCCAGTCGCACTTCGGTTGTGGGTTCGATTCCCACAGCCTTATTCGATGCGATGGGTTGTCTCTCAACCTGTAGGTTGTCCTTTTTCTAAAACTACATTACTATAACATCACATAAATAATATCAAAAAAAATTCTATCCTTAAACAATACTAACTTATGGTTAACATAATCCATTCTAATCTTTAGGCTTATCTAAAATACTTCGGTCCAAGCTCATAGTATAAAGAAAACGATAACTTGAAATGTCGTCAACCAAGCATGTGAATACCATCATTTATCCCCCATATATCTTGTTGGTCACATTCTAATCATGTGAATACCTTAATGATGTATTCTCTTGAAAAATGAATACCCATTAAACCTTAGTGAAAACATGAATGCTGTCAAAAGATAACTCTTTCCACATACCAAAATCCAAAAATTATATATACTCAAACCATGATATAACCTTCTCCTTATATCAGTCATGAGCTCATGAATACTATCAAACATTTAATTTTCTCCTTATCCCTTCATTATGTGCATATCATATACGTTCCAAAAATATCTGAATAACCTTTCATGGATACTGGTAACATTAATCATTCACTTTCAAAATTCAAGGAAAGACAACAGTGTAACAATCCTTAGATGTCTCTTTATTCCATAGTACCATGAGATTACTTATACAACATTACACATGATAAACATGTAATCATTCCACTACATTCTTAAACCATTGACTGAGCTTCAAAAATTCTTTCATCTCACATATCATTTGTAGTCTCTTCATCATCATCCACATAAATACTACCCATACGACCATACTGATTCTCTTCATGAGACTTTCCCTTAGGGCATTGGTTTGCATAATGCCCGTACATTCCACATTTAAAACATTTAACCATTGTTGATGTTGTAGCAATACCATTATCCTCATCCCTGGTGTTAATTGAACCTTTTCCTTTGCACTTACTGGCTTTTTGTCCTTCTTTTCCACACCCAAAGCATCTTCCAGTTCCTTTGAAACATTCTCCTTGATGCCTCTTCCCACATGATTTACACAGGGGAAATTGAACTTTCTTTCCTCTATGATCATCATGAAATTCCATCTTTCTCTTATTAGCCAAGTCAGAAAACATACCAAATTTTACTTTATTGATCATATTATGAGATTGGTGATTCGGCATAATAATGATGTTTGGACTTCCAAATCTCATTTCATTTGGTTGCTCATGAAGAATAGCATTCCATTGTCCATCATATCCTCTATTATCGTGAATCATCTTGTTTCCAGCCATTTTCTAAAACCCAAAAAGAATAGTGTGAGAGGAAAAAATCATAATAAAGGGGGAGTAACTTCAACATCTAACATCTTTGGTTTAATCTAATATTGTTACCACAGTTCTAGTACTAAATCCTATACTTATACTTATCCTTAGGGACATCCCTAGACATACCTTAGAAATATCTCTAGGGATCTCACTAACGTTTTTGCATCCTAGTTTCCAAAGGTTGACTAAACTTTTCCTATGATACCAACTGTAGAGACCCGAAGCTTGATGTACATGGACATTACATTACTTTTGCGGAATACTTAGTATATAACAAAACACACACCCAAGGATCGTAATTGTTTAGTGTCTTTGGAAACTCAGAATATAATCTTCTAATCGTGGTGAAAGATATTCAACATATCCCATAAATATCTTCTTGTTTTTTTACCTAAAACCTTTCTTTATATCCTAGGGAAAAGAAAACATAAAAGGGTGAGCTCAAATGCTCAGTAAGGGTAAACAAAAGAAATATCAATCACATCATTTTCATAACATTTTGTAAATCTTAACCTACAAAAGAGAGCATAATTTCATAACATGGGATAAATCATAGTAGTGAAATGTAATCCCAATAATCATAACTTAAAACATGGAACTTTGTGGAATACACACATAATCATAGAGAATCATTTCTTATTAGTCAAGACTCATTGCCAAGACTATCTTAGTGGACAAAGTCCATTTTTGAACCGAGTCACCCTCGTTTCAGTCCTATTTCACTGAATCGGTATAACCTACCGTTCCAGCCATGTCTATCTCATGAGATATAAAATCTTTACCCAATGCATTTGAGGTAGATATAGGTCCCACCCATATCATAATGATACCATTCTTATGTGTTCCACAAAATCATAAACCATACATCATAGCATAACCCATGTAACAAAAATGGGAATCTTAAACATCATGACATCATAAAAAAATTCAGATAAGATAAAGGGATTCATAAAAATATAATTTCATCACAACATAATCAAATAAATGTAATAATAGGGATAGAAACATAACCCTTTATTATCTTAGATGGAAAATATTTTTGATAAAACATTTGAACTCCATTCTTGAGGAAAATATCCTTTCTGCTTCAAAAACACTTTTCCTTTCTTAACATGTCGTACAATTCTAAACTAAAAGAAGTTGATTAAAAATAAACGTGAAAAATTGTAAAGGAAGCTTCTTGGAAATAATGTTTTAAAAATCCATTCATGCCGTATAGGTTAAAAAAAACATTCTTCGTACTTTTGTCGGAAAAGTCAAAAAGTACCTCGTACGAAAAACGACAAAAGATTCCTTTCATATATTTTACTAAAAACTCACCGAAGGGTAAAATTGGATTTAAAAAATTGAAGGTTGATGGAAATAATATTACATATTGAGGAAACATGGATGTGTATGATAAAATACACCCCAGTAAATACCAAAGTATAAACAATCTCGGATAAAAATGAGATTGTGATATTTCCCTTACCTTAGGTCCAATTTGCTTCGTAAGTGTCTGAACCTCCTGTATAATGATTTAAATAATGTCATTTACTTATTCCAGAATCATACTCATTGATATGATATCATATATGGTTCACTTATGACTTTATATTACCCGTTCTTTTGTAAATTCCATGTTAAAGAGCGTTTTGGGTAAAATCGTTTCATTTGTCATCCGTGTTTTGACTTGTAATTATTCATATGATTACTTAGATCATGATTACTTAATTCCAGAATATAAAACATGGTTTATATATAATATATATTCATAATATACATATATATAATAAATTAGTAAATGGAAATAAATACACCGTTTATGGAGACGGTATGTCGTACGTATGCATGAACACTGTTTTCGTTTCCTTATTGAGTTGAATGGAATTAAGTAGATGACATACATATATATACACATAAATCCAGTATCATTATTATGTAATATATTTCATCATTACTTATTATATATACTTTATAATTATTCATGAATGGTTAAAGTGGAGAATGAATCTCATCGCGTCGTGGAGACAGTAGTCCGTACGTACGCACGAGCGATGATATCGTTCTCATAATTGTGGGACTGTATTGGAGTGTATGTATACTATTTCATAATCAATATCACTTTAAAATAATCATATATAGTTATTATTTACACCATTATACCCATCCAAGTAAGGTGGTGGTGAAAAATAGATTTCACCACGACGTGGAGACGGTATTCCGTATGTACACACACGCGGTGATTTCTTTTTCTGTAGGATGTAGAGATGGTGAAATAGGGTTGTTTCATACTTATAATAACATATCAGTATATTAGTGACACTTATGTTATTACTTCATAATAAAACAACTAAATAAGAAGAAGTGGAAGAAGAAATAAAGATGAAAGAATCGGTAACGGACATTACCTCTTCTTTGAAGTGCTTCTTTGAGACCTCCTTTTAGGCCACTAAAATAGGTCTTTGAAGAAGACCATAAACTCTAGGATGTCTCTATGGAAGTGGAGAGGAGAAATTGGTAGGGTTTGGCCGAGATTTAAGGCTCAAAGTGGTGTGAGAAAGAGAGGGAGGAAGTTCCCTTTTATAAGGGAGGAGAGGGGCACCTTTGGAATAACTAGAAATATTATTTTATTATAAATCCTAATTCGGTTTTAAATAGCTCCAAATTGATTTATTTAGAAGCTAAGGTGGGTATGGGTCGAAATCCTCTCATCCAATAGAATTTAGACAAGTTTATGTCATTATATTAACCTTATCTTTTAGTTTTAACTCTTAGTTAATTAGATTGACATTTACCATGTCACTTTGTATTTTTATATTATATAGTTAATAAACTTACCATATACACCCAAGAGACCCCCAAGTGTTGTTTTAATAATATATATAACTTTATCTAAGTAATTTGGACGAACCTTATATTTTTAGGAATAAAATAACAATTAATAATATAATATTTGTTTTAAAAACTATTTTATGTCAATTTTGACACTATTCAATAGTTGATATTTTTGAAACTCATAACAGAATGATTACTTCGACCAAAGTTAATTAAATCAATCCTAACATGTCATATTAACCTATAAAATTAGTTTAGTTCATAAAAAGTCTAAAATTATATTTATTTGGGTATTTATAACATCAATTATGTCAATATTTCATTAATAAGATAATTACTGTATCATCGTTGTGTCATAAATAAATTAAATTATTTAATGTCTAAAAATTAAAAATAAAATACCATTATGTAGGAAATATTTTTAGATTTCTAATTAATATTTATAGTTTAATTTATCGTATGTATAAACCCATATTAAAAATGATTTACTTATTAAACTTTGATTTTAACTATTTTAACCCCTCTTTAAATAAATTAATAATAAATGTCCTAATCTAATCCAAGTGGGCCTAAATGGTCATATTTTATTCCTAAAGTTGTTTTTGGTCGAATTACACTTGTCCAATAGAATTAGGACATGTGTTAGGATAATAATAATATCATTTTTACCCTTAATTACCGTATTTACTTTTAACTGTGGTAAAAAAAAGTAAAAAGTTACTATTCACCAAAAAAATTATTTTCATCTCATTCAACCACATTTTACTTACTGACATCAACCATTTCTCTCGGATTTTCGAAATTCCACTCAGAGAAGCGGTAAAATTAAGTTTTATGAAAAATTCAGTTTTTTAACTACCACTTAGTGGTTCACTATTCATCAAAAAATTAAAGTTTCCAGAAAAATACCAAAAATTAGATCTAAGCTATATTTGATATTATGAATTCAAAAATGATCTATTTTATCAAATTCAAAACATATCAGTTGCATTAATTAATTTAAAAATTAATTCCCATCGTCAAAACAAATAGCGTGTTCTTAAGAGATAATAACTATCAAAAGATTGGCACTTGTTTATGACTGGTTTAAATGTGAAATTACATCCAATGAAAAACATTGTATTAAATTGTAAAAATATATTCTAAATATACTTTAAAACCACTAAAATTAATAATTTATCACTATTAATTATTTCGATTAAAAAATTTGTTTTTAATTATAATTTAGTAATTTTCACTATTCATCAGAATATGAAAGTTATCCAAAAAGTACCAAAATTTCACCTTAGGATAAATTCGATACTCCGAATCCAAAAATGAAGTCCATTTTGAGAGATAAAATTTCTAAAATTTTAAAAGGTGGTTATTACTATTCATAACGGCTAGTTTTAATAATATTTTAATAGCGTATCGTTGTTTAGTGAAACTCGGTATTGTGTACTACACACGCTATTGAGGAAGGTCACGATTGCGTGTAATGCAAGGCAAGTCAAGGATGTGTGTTGAGCAAGCTCCTTTTGGTGTAGCGTACAACACAGGACATTAATGAAATTAAAAAGAATATTTTTTATAAAATCTCGGGCTGTTATAAGTAACAGTGTCTGCTCCTAGCATGTCTGGCTCTGTCTCCACTGTGGGTGACCCGCACAATCGATCCTGAGTTGTGCGATCGTCCACCTGTAGGTCTGGTCCTCTTGAACCTCTGTGACATCTGTCTATTGCCAGCTGTAGAAGACTCCTATTCATGTCATCTAGTGGGGGGTCTCGCTACTGGAGACAGCTCAGCAAGGAAGATCTCCACTAAGAGTGCTTGGTCCAACACTCCTACCTACGTTGGGATGCTGAGAGATATCATAGAAGCCCTGATATCACATGAGTCCCTACTCGAAGGTCCAGGCCCTGAAGAATGGGTCTCGTACCATATTAGTGGAGTAGCGTTAGAGGTCTTTGAACCTCACTAAGTACTTAGCTACAGTCATGCTACCCTGCTGTAGACGCAGTAGCTCCTGTATTCTCACTGCTCGTAGGGTGGCTGGGACAAACTCTGCCTGAAATGGGCTCTCGAAGTCTTTCCATAGTAGCATCATATCGTCATGCACCTGGAGAATCAGGCTCCACCATCTGTCTACTACTGCCTAAAGGAGACTCGCAGTAAGGATCACCATAAGGCCTGTTGATGTCCCTACAAGTCTAAAGACTCTCACCACAGCCTATAGCTAATCCTCAACCACTTGTGGGTACGTCTCTCCCCTGAACCTAGGTGTCCTCTGGCACTGGAACTCGTGAAATTCTCTCAATAGGTGTGCATTGTCTGTTGCTGGGGCTGGTGGCATTAGTGGCCCAATGGTAGTGGTATCATTGGTGCCTCCGCTGGAAAATGGCCCTGCACCGAATCCTCGTCACTTGGTGGACTATCTGCACGTACGACTCTGAGGGCTCTAACTGGTCATCAGCGGGGAGGAATCCGGAAAGAAACAGATGTGACATGGTCAAAAGATTATACCTAGTGAGCTTACCTGGTTTAGATGACTTAAAGAAAACTTTTGAAAACACACACACAATAAGTGTTTTCGTACATTGAGTCGGAAATCCGAAGTCAGGGTCCTGGTGTATGGATACATCAGAAGCTGCACCAACACTGGACTCCCTGAACTAAAAACCACACTCTATACCCTTAAAACTATTTCAACAAAGAAATGAATGATCAGAATCCTAAGTTCTGTGGTAGAACTGACTCCCCTGATACCAATTTGTCACGACCCGTCCTCAAGACCCGTGTTGTGACTACCCCAAGCCCGCCTTCTATAGGCCAGAGGCTGGTGACTAGCACCAAAGGCGTAAATCCGTAAAACTGGGAAGGCATTGCCTTTATAAATTATAAACACACACAATAGAGTATAATCTAGAATCCAACCACTAAGTAAAAATGTATACAAAAGGAGTGCTAAAAAGTAAAGGGGTCGGAAATACAAGCCCAACTGTAAAGTACAAGTACAACTAAAATGGACCAAAAACAGCTGAAAGGTGTAAAGGAACTACGGGATCATCCACCACAGATCCTACCATAAGGGTAGGTATGAATAGCCTCTACATCACTCCATGTTCGTCTATCTCCTCCGTGTACCGTCTCGTCGTGTGATCCACCTCCGGGTACCATCCAGTCCTGGTCCACTCAGCCTCGGTCAGCGCTGCCCGTCATCTGCATCCAACACAACGAAGTGCGGGCAAAGCTCATGCAGGGGTGAGTATAACGATACTCATTAGGGATCTCGAGACCCTCAAGGTCTCACAAAATCCAACAAGGACAAACCAAAAAGTAAGAAATCAACAGAGAACCTCACTTAGGTATATGCCCATACATATACCTAAGTTATCAAGTAATCCATCTCAATCATGAGGTAAACACAAAAGTAACTGACTCAGCTCAACCAGGATTTTTATTCACATTATCGAAACCATGACTGATGGAGAACTCCTCCTCTATCGAGTATAGTGGGTCTGCCGCCAACTACCAGGCACTTCCCACTAACATTGGACTGTTGAGGTACTCCTCAAGTCGATTATTGTGGGTCTTTCGTGTTCATACAGAGGCTCTCCCCACTGTGAGTTTGTCGTCAACTATCAGGCGCTCCACCTAATAGCCTGTAGAGGTACTCCTCTTGTCGAGTACCATGAGTCTACCACTAACTACCAGGTGCTCCTCCACCATGGGTTTACTACCAACTACTAGGTGCTCCCCACTGGTCTAGTCAAATCACTCCGAGTTGAATCGGTCAAGCAGTTGTCAGGTCTCACCCAGCTATTAGTTCTCTGTATTCTACTCGCTAATCTCCTGGAGGGTCCTCTCCACGAGCTATAGGTCAATAATCCAACTATCACTAAGTCCCACATAGAATTGTCTCAAAGGTCTACCTCATCATAGGGGTCTCAACGCAACATACGGTGCATCAAACGGATGTACGGTCTGTAATTTATAAGATTTTTTGTCCATGGGGCCTGGTTGAATTCAAGTACGATCCAACATGATCGTATCTCAACATTACCTCAAACTCCAGTGGGGTATACTCAAAGTGACCGTCGTTCTCCAAGAAAACCAGCGCCACTGACGGTTCGTCAAACGGTCGTCTGGTCCCAAAGATATGACCAAAGGTAGTATCGGTCACTAATGGGCCTGGGCCCGATCCGAACCGGTCGGACCAACTCGGCCCAACCTAGACTAGGCCGACTCGGTCTGGGTCGACCCGGTTATCCCTCTAGGTTCGGCTCGGTCCGTTGGTCCTGGCCCGGTCCGCTTGGCCCGGCCCAGCAGACTGTGGGGGCGGTTCGGCCCGGAGGTCGCCACATCGGCAGCTCGGCCCGGAGGCTGGGGCCGGTTCGGCCTGTGCCATGAGGGGCGCGGCTCGGTGGCTCGTCCCGAGAGGTCGGAAGGGCATTAAGAGGCTGCGCGGGGCGCGGGTAGGATGGCGGGGCACCAGGCATGGCGTTGGGAGGCCGTGCGAGGTGCGTGCAGGCTGGCAGGGCACTGGGAGGTCGCGCGGGGCGCGGGCAAGCCGGCAGGGCACTGGGAGGCCGCACGGGGCAGGACACGCGGGGCACGGGCAGGCCGCACGGGGCACGGGAAGGCCACGCAGGGAGCGGGCAGGGGGCACGGGGAGCGGACAGGGTGCCGGGAGGACACGCGGGGCACCGGGAAGGGTGCAGGCAAGTGGGGTAGGCCGGTTCGGTATGGCTCGGGATGGCTCTAGCTGGTGGTGTTCGGACGGAAGCATCGGTGCGTAGCAGGGGCGGTGCGATTTGTGGAGTCCATGGGTAGCGCAACCTTTGTCATTTCTGCCTTCATCGTTGTCTCCTCATCGCCATCCTGAAGAATCATCACAAAATATTGGCGGAGGGAGTCGGGCCTTGTTAGTTTGGCCCGCACCCTCCATGTTTAGAGGTCATACCAATTGGTTCATCAAAGGAGAACGATGAACAACAATTTCTTACAAACCTTCGAATTGATTCCTTTCAAACGAAGATTAAGAAATGAAAGGTATAATACTCAAAGTAAACCCCCTACCTTTGTTGGTCATTTGTCGTTCGTTGACGGAGTTATGGGAAGAAGACGAAGAGGATGGTCGTTCGTCGCGTCCACCAACCACTTTCAAACCCAAGTTTCATCGACTCGTGAAAGATTCTCCATGTTAGTAGGTGTCCAGGGAATAAGTCAAAGAGGATTGGCGTTCTTCATTGGTGGAGCTTTCTTCATTCCTCATCGGGAGCTTTTCTCCCTAGCTCTCCTCTTCCAAAGTTCCACCAAATGAAATATGCCAAACCAAAAGAAATAATAGATTGTCTAATATTTTAGTTGTAGGCATGAATTCAAATGGATAATTAATTTAAGAGGCTCCCCCTAATTAATTCACAAGAGTTGGCATGATTTTATTAGGGGAGATTGGAAAAAAATAAAAGTTAGGGGAGTTGGCTCCATTAAGGTGGGGGTGGTAAAAGAGTTTCTCCCCATTTAATGTGGGGTTGAGGAATCGATAGGCTCTCCCTCATTAATGAGGGAGAGTTGAGAGGTTTTCCACTCCTCCCATTAATAGGGGTTAAGCCCCTTGTGTTCCCCACCACATTAATCCTCTCAAGGGAGGTTTAGTTTGGGTGGGCCCCACCACCATAACCTCTCATGAGAGATTAAGGTGTGTTGGACCCACCTCTAACTTCCAAGAGGAGGTTTTAACCACCACACACCAAATGGCGGCTTAAATAAAATAAAGTGTAGCTATACTTTATTTTATTATTATTTTCAAGAAAACCCAAAAACTAACTTCTATCCTCAACTCACTGTCGTCAAATTTAAAGTCTCCTTAAGTGAATATCGGCACTGTGAGTTCAATGGTGCCCTCATATTTTAATTCCAAGCACCGGTTCAAAATTTATAAAAACCCGCTCGTACGTTTACTGAACGTACACAAAAAAAATTCAGAAATTGATTTAGGGCACACCGGGCCTCTGAATCAGGCACCGTGAATTTTCGCAGACTCGTAAAATTCCCATGTATTTAATAAAAAAAATTACATGGAAAATCCAGGTCTTTACAATTATTGGTGGTTTTAATCATCATTATATAGTTATTTATGGTTAAAACCATCATTAGATATAGTACAACAATAAAAATGTGTAGTAATCTCTAGTAAACTCTCCCTAACAAAAAAATACAAATGCATAAGAAATAATCTAGCCAGTAAAAAAAAATAGTAAAAAAAATTATATGTCAATATAAAATATATTTTTAAAACAATAATACATTATATAGTAATTAGAAAAATGTGCACTATTATGTTAATCAGTAATACAACATTTTATAAATTTTTAAAAAACATCACTACTCATCCCCTACACTTCCTAAATGGTCCATGATTCTCATCAACACTTTCTTACTTTCTACCTTTGGTTCCCACATTTAATGTAGTTAAATCCACATTAGTATCAAACATATTGAAAAATATTGAATCATCTAAAAATTAAGAGATACAAATATACAAAATGAAATTATAAATATCATAAAAAATATCCAAAGAAATTTCAAAATCCTTGATGTAAAAATTTATAAAAGGATAAAATGCTCTAAAACATTAAAATTCTATTCTAGAGAAAAACAATTATTAGAACCCTTGTTCTATAAAATATCTAAAAGGTGAATCTATACAGTCCTTCTATAATTTATAAGTTTATTTATGCAACATCTATATGTGACAACCTATAATAAATCCTTTAATCTCATCCCATATTAATTTTTCATTGAAATAATTCTTTATAACCATATTAATTATCTCAGTTTTAAATTCATGAGAGTAAATCCCTCATGAATTATCTAAAAGTTAATCTGAAAATAATTCATTCCACTTAGTAGGATAAAATACTCGTGCTATTCTCATATCATTAGCTCATACCAAAAAAATATCACTTATATCTCATTAAAAAATACTCAAATGTTTCACCTTAGAAAAAAATCATATCCATAGTACTCTTATGACACTAAACCTCAATGATAGTATCACTTTCACCATTGACCCCACTAATTAATCAAGTTTATGAAAATTTTATAATTACACATCAAGGTCCTTAAAATTCCACCATACATATCCATATCACTACACAACATGTGTTTTAACCAACATATATTATTTTTCGACAAATAAATCATTAAATTTATAAAACATCAACTTTTTCATTTTATCAAATCCAATTCCAACCCAAAAATATCATAAAAATCTCTTAAATATTACATATATGGAGCTAAATAGCTCACATTAATTTAATGCATTAATAGTTTAAAATTTTATCTAAAGAAATTTCACACAATAATAAAAAAATATAGTTTTAAATTTTTTTTATTTGTAATATCTTGAATCCAACCCTCCTATTTTAACTAATAAGAACACTATGAAAATCCTTTTAATTAATATTTAAACACTTATTAATTACTTTTTATTAGATTAGAATGAGCATAATTCAAAAAAAAATAGGTTTTAATCCACTAACTCACTAATAATTAAACATATAATTTATTTTATTTTATTAATTAGTGAATTTTAATTAATGAAGACCATTTTACATTTTATTATTAAAATTCAACTATATAAATAATTATCAAATAATCATTTCATTGATACGTTAGTTTTATTTCAAATTAAATAAAAATAAGGTAGTTATTTCTACTGCAGGATTTTAAATGAAATATTAATATAACACCATCATAATAAAACCCATAACATATAATTTAATTTTCATGAATCATATTATCCATAAAACAACCCTTTAATTTTTAATATCTATGGAAATCCACTTTATTTACCTTATAAATTTTTAAAACATCATATTCTTTTACTATTATATAAATCTCGAAAATATATTACAAACGCAATATCCAATTAAAGAGTTCATTTATAATCAATTTAATAAGCATAACTCAATTGAATGAAATATAATTGAAAAGAATAAAAGTAAAAAAAGTGAAGCTAACATGAACTAATGGAGTAAAAATGAACTAAACCAAATAAAACCAAGATGAAAAAATATGAACCTAACTAAACAAAACCAAATAATATACGGTTTTTTTTATTATGTTTTTATTTGTGTGGAAAATAAGGCTACACAACTAAATAAAATGTAATTAAGAAAATATAGAATAGAAGTGTTAATTTATGTAATTTACCAACCCTAAATTCCCTATAATTTTCACTATTTATTCAGGAATATTTGTTTCATTCTCTAAAACATAATCAATAATTAACTCTCCAAAGCCGAAACTGATGGTTCTAGGGTGTAACGAAAGTATTTGAGCCCAATCCAAAAAATGGTTTTAAAATTTGATAAATCCTTATGCCTAAATGAATGTAACCTTAGAATATTCATAAATAGGATCTTTTTACATATATTTTGTTGTTAATTTATAATATAATTAAAATTTTGTGACAATTACTTCATCATTGATGATCAAAGTGAAATATTTTTTAGTTGTATGATTATTTAGTTGAATAATACAAAGAAAACTTCCACTAACAGTATACATATATACTCCTAAAATATCTTAAATTCACTGATGTAACTCTAGATACTAGAATGAAGGTACATATTATCTTACATCATTCACTGTTGATCTCAAAAATAATCCTTTCATCCTAGAAATATTCTCTCTTGTTCTCTTGACCTAAAGAGGTAGGGGAGGATGATCATCTCTTATTCTTGAGATCATTCTTGAGAGTTTTATCATCGATCATTAGATAATTATCTTGAGAGAATATGTTATTCACAACAATTCACCTAACCCTATAATGATATATGTTTGGTTATATAAGTAAGGTATGATAGTAAGTTATTACACAGTAGCCCTTAATTAATTTCTTAACTCTAACTAAACCCCATGTATAATAATAATAATAATAATATATTACTATTATTATATTTCATGAAGTTCACAAACTCGATATTATTTAAATATCAATTATTAAATAAATATATCAATATTTATTTGAATGATATTAAATAATTTATAACATTTCCATATTATCCCTTAACATGTATTTTCAATCATCCTGAGAACTTATCAGACCACAAATAATAAATATTTATCTAAATAAATAAATATCATTATATTATTCATTAAATAAATAAATAAATATTATATCCACTAATGAGTGAATAGATTTTATTTAATTTTCAACTCAATTATATTTCAAACTAAAATAAATGGTGTTTGAATTTATGTGACCAATATAACTGGATAATTATTATTCCTCAATCTAGATAATAATACTTATTCTAATACTAAATTCAAATAGAACTCAACTGAGATTCTAGGTACACTTAGTTTGTGTCCCTCTAGGCATCTTTCATAGTGTTATTAGGTGGTCTATCCTAAAGTAACATATTAGCTTATATGAACATGGAAAAAACCCATAGAGAAAGAACATAATGTCATAACAACAAAAACCTCATACAGATTCTCATTGTGTAATATAACCCCTTTGTCTCGATATCTTGTCAAGCATGTTGTATACTTGTGTCATCAACTTATATGATTGGATATTTTTGTTTAAATATCTTAAATGAACTCATTGATAAACTATGAACATTTTAAACTTAGTTGGAAAATTTTATTTTTATCGAAGGGCCTAAAAAATATCATCTTCCAGTCTGGGAAGGGGAAAATACATTCATGAATTATTCAATAAATGGCATATCACTTATGGTTGACCCAACATATCATACATCATCATGAGAATATGTCTTCATGGATTTCCATAATATATCAAAGTACAAAATTCATGATATACATTAATAATAATCTCAAGTATAAGGACCAGTACACACATCCATAGATTGAAATATCCAAGGACACATATAACATGTGGAATATTTATTGATGGGTCCATCCTCATAACCTTCTATCATAGAAACGATAAACTATGAAACATTATAAGAATAATAATATTCCACTTATGAGTATCAAACACCTGATATTCAAAATAACATATATGTCTTATCAGAATATTTCATCTAGAAAATAGGGAATATGTTTTAGAATAATACCATATAACTTCAAGTTTCTCATCATAGAAGGCAAATAGTATGACCTTTTGACGAAACAATGAGTCTGAAGACATTATCACATTAATTTCACATATAATAACTCTCATTATATGACAAGATATTAATTAATAAACTATTCATTGAATATACATATAATCTAAAGTAAATATTAAGTTGGTTATAGGGAACTAACACTAATAAACTATCACTTTCACTAGATCCAACTATTAATAAATTTATAATTGAAATATATAAAATGATATTTATTATTATTCTAGGATAAGGCTTCACTCAATGGGTCTATAATGTTCTCTTTCATGGAATTTATTCTTACTATGACCACATTTATATGAGAAAAATACCTCTAGAGATGATATTAATAATGATTACCTTGGAGATCACATACCTCCTATGTCTTTCTTTATCCTAATAAACATCATTAGGATGGTATAATATGTTGTATGAATCCACCTATTTATATATATATATATATTGAATCTCACTAGTAATGGATGATAACATAAGGCATTAGACATCCATTTCATCATATACATATTTCTAGGAGACAATATGCTCCTCATCACTAATATCATTAAAATGATCATTAGGGACTACAAAATTTTAAACACAAAACTTTTTTACCTAAATTATATAATTCACAGACACCCATACAACTTCTTTAATTTTTCATTATAACACCCAAAACTTCCATGGTACATTTTCCTTTGAATAATTCAATCGCTTGCGTTGTACACAACTTAGAGTTTTAACACACTACGACCAATCAAACTAGCCATTATGAATAGTAATATCCACTTTTTGAAATTTTATCAATTTTATTTTTCAAAATGGACTTCATTTTTGTTTTTGGAATATCAAAATTATCTTAGAGTGATTTTTTGGTATTTTTTAAAAACTTTCAATTTTTGATGAATAGTGAAAAACACTGCGTTATTCTTTAAAAATGACTTTTTATTTAAATAATTACTTAATTTATTTAAATTTATTTTAAGTAAAAATATATACATAATACCTATAATAGTTCAATTCAATTCATTGGAGTCATTTTATAATAAAATTAGATATATAAAATTTTACTGAACTTTTTACCATCTTTTACCCATCTTCTAGGCGCATTTGAAAATTTTCATAAAATGTAATTTTACTACTTCTGTGAGTTGAATTTAAAAAATCCACGAAACACGGTTGACATCATTAAGTAAAATTTGGTTCAATAAGATGAAAATAGTTTTTGGTTAATAGTAACTTTTTACTTTTATTTACCACGGTTAAAATTAAATAGGGTAATTAAAGGTAAAAATGATATTATTATTACCCTAACACATGTACTGACTCTATTGGATAAGCTTATTTCGACCAAAATAAACCTTAAGAATAAAATATGATCTTTTTGGTCCACTTGGATTAGATTAGGACATTTATTATTATTTTATTTAAAGAAGAGTTAAAAGTGTAAAACTCAAATTTTTATAACTAATTTTTTTTAATATAGCGTTATATATAAGATAAATTCGACTATAAATATTAATTATAAAGATAAAAAGATTTCATACATAATGGTATTTTATTTATAATTTTTATACATTAAATAATTAAATTTATTTATGATTGAATGATGATGCAGTAATTACCTTTTTAATGAAAGGTTAAAATAATTGATGTTATAAATATACAAATAAATGTAAATTGAGACTTTTGATGAATTAAACTAATTTTATAGATTAATATTACTTGTTAGGGTTGATTAAATGAATTTTTTTCAAAGTAATAATGTTTTTATGACTTCTAAAAAATCAACTACTAAATAGGGTCAAAATTGACATAAATGAGTTTTTAAAATAAATACAATATTATTAAATGATATAATAGTACTAAAAATATAAGGTTCATCCAAAGGATTATATAATAATATATATATATATCATTAATGAACCACTTGGGGTTCTTTTGTAATTTTATTGTAATATTATTAACCATATAATATAATAATTCAATAATATATGTTAAAAGTCAAACTATTTAACTAAGAGTTAAATCTAAAAGATAAGGATAATATGGTGACCTAAACCTTTCTAAAACCTATTTTTTGAGATTATTTTGACCCATACCTACCTTATCCTCGAAATAAATCATTTAGGAGCCATTATAAACCGAATATGATTGTATAATAAAATAATATTTCACGCTTTTCCTAAAGTGACCCTCACCTCTCTTATAAAAGGGCACTTATCCTTCTCTCAAAATCACACCTACATAGCCTTTTGGCTCAGACAACCCCTAAGAAAATATCCTCCCATATACCCTTACTTTGACTTATAGGCCTTAATTTTATAATAAATTCAACCTAAGGAGCCCTTTTGATCAACTCAAAAGGAAACACCCGAAGAAGAGGTAATAATTTCACCACCTCTTTCAAAATTATTTTCTTCTTCCACTTCCTCATTCTTTGTTGTGTCCAAACTATAATAATAAATATAGTACCTTATACATAGTATGTTGTTATAATAAATATGTTATATCCATATTCATTATTTTATCTATCCTTTGAATGACAAATCACCATACGTGCGTATGTATGGCTTACCGTCTCCATGTCGTGATGTAGTTTGTTATTCAAACACTTAATTATTTGTATGGGTATAATAATAAGTATAAATGATGTAAATAATAAATATAACATTTTAATGATTCTTTATATATGATATACCATCCAATTACATATGATTTCTCCATCAATATAATGGTATTGTCGCTTGTGCGTACGTATGGATTGTTGTATCCATGAACATGATAAGATTCATACCCCATCATAACCATTCAAGAATAATTTTCATTTTATGATTAAAAATAATGTTTAATAACTTAATATAATTTTTTATATGAATCAATTACATCCCATCCATAAGAAACATGGCTTACGTAACCAATCATATAAAGTAAAAAGAATCATTTAACACCCGAAACAATGATACTACAGAAATATTATTAACAAAGAAATATTATAAAATAATATATGATATCATATTTATGTATATAGTTATTATATAATTTAATAACAATTATTTAAATATTATACAAGAGGTGAATGTACCCTCAACCAAATAAAAGTTCAAGGTAAGGTTTAATTCTACAATCTCTTCATTATCTGAAGTTGTTTATACGTGAGTATCTACTGGGACCTCTTTATCATCCACATTCGTGTTTCACAAAAATTTATTTCAAAACATTTTTTACTATTTCATATAATATGGGTTAAAGTCATTTATACACTTGTTTTACTTTTTATAAATTTTTTATAAAGGAATCGTTATGTCATTTTCCAAACAAGGTATTTTATGACCTTTTCTACAAATCAAGGTAAGAATATATTTTTTAACTTAGACGGCAGGTGTGGTTATTTTCCGCCATTATAACATCTTTGAATCTTTCCTTACAAGTTTATAAGAATATTTTCTAAATAAATGTTTTATTTTATAATTATGTGACTTTTAAATGAATTCAAAATATAAATAGATATTTCTCTAAAATAGTTTTGATTTCATCTATGTTAACATCCTTTAATGTATTTTACACTTGTTTGAAGTTGATTTATTATGATACAGATCTTCCATATTGTATTGATGGTTTTTTGATATGTTTGAATATGGATGTGTTATTTTTACTCCATTCCTGGTTTATGGTTAAAGTGTTAACATTTCATACGCTAGTTTTAATATGAATGTTTATGTTATGTTTTAACCTTTTCAAATGAGGAATGCATTGGACTTAGTAAGTGATGGGTGGAACCCACTATAGCTCCTCGATGCATCAGTAGGTCTCATGAGACAAAATAGTGTATTGGCACAAGGCCTTGAAAAAATCTTATTTGTATTCTTGGAATAAGGCCTTGACTATGTAGTTATGAAGTCTAGAATTATGCATTCTATCATTATGAAATTGCCTATTGATATTACATTTGATTATTTGGCTAGTAAAATATCCATGTGAATAAGTAAATGGAATTATTGGATTTATCTTTTTCATATTATGTTGAAGTTTATTTTTAAAAGGATTGTATTTTAGTCTTATACATTCCCGAAAATGTTTATGATTATTTATGAAAGTTTCTGCTATATTCTTATCCTTACTGAGCACCTGATCTCACCCCTTTCTATGTTTTATTTTTCCTAGGATGAGAAGAAGTATATTATGACTGGCTTGCAGGGATAGTCTAAGGGATATGAATGTGTTCAAGTAGACAATGTTGTTGTTGTTTTTCATTTTATAATGTATTGTAAAACTTATGTATGTATCTAGTACATACAAGGATACTAAACTGATCGGTCTTTTGAGATTTGATCCCTTGTGATCATGCCAATGATATATAATAATGCACCAACTCTGGTTAATTGGGGTCGGGGAATTACATTCACTAGTAGGGAGATTATTTTTATCCAATATTGATAATAGGGATAATTTTATGGCCATATGACTTTCCATTTACTTCAACAACATAATGCATGTTTTTTAGTAATATATCCTGATTAATAAAAGTGTGACATAATATATTTTAATTTATTAGTCTCCAACTATTTTATAAAATCACAATATCCATTGCCCTAGGATTCAAAATATTTTTTTGCATGGATATTAGAGTGGAAAGGATCTATATACCCTTCTACAAAATCCAGATGTGGGTCTGGAAAAATTACTTGAAGTTATTTTTTTCATCATCATGGAAAACTACAATAACTAAAATGTCCTTGATATTTTTATTGAATTATACAATATTTAAATCAAAAACTCACATTTCCTATCCACTTGATTGCATGTTACAATAATTATTTCTATGGAAACTATTCTTGATACTAACTTTGTTAATTCATCCCAACAATTTCACTAAAACTCCCTAGTAAATGAAAGTCTTCTAATGAGGTCTAGACCAATAATTTTATTTAAGGTTTCTTTATAAATCAATATATATATGTGTGTGTTTTTTTACTTAATATTACTTTTAGGGGTTTTTATTGTCATATGAATAAATATCCTTTAGTTTATCCTTTACATGATTCTTAATATTATATATATTTTACATAATTATTTAACCATGTCTTGATAAAATAATGTATAAATAACCTATTTAATTTATTTTATCATAGAATTCTTGTTAGTTTATAAAAGTTATGTGATTTATTTTAATTATCATATAAATATCACATCACATAAATAAATAAATAACCATGCACTAGATAAAATAGAACAAATATATGGCATGAACATGATATTTTACTACTGGTTAATTTATTGAGAAGATGATAAGCCAACCCAATAACCTTGAGAAATAACTCCTTGAGCTAACCCAGGATTGATTAATATTATTTTACCTTTAACCAGTGTATATTCTTAGTTGGATTCAATTTTGTTCAATATAGAACTGTCTCATGCCATCTGTATATCCTTCATTTACATATGTTTACTCTCTCATAGTTGAGGGTAACCAAGGTTTGGGGGTCAAATAAAATAAATTGTGGGAATTTATGCTTGTACAAAATAAAGAGGAAGGGATAATACACAAATGAACATATTTAATTTAATATTAAATTTATTTCAAAAACCCAAGAAATAAATAATTAAATTAAATAGAAACTCAAACCATATATATTTTGATATTTCTCATAATAATTTGTGAATATAAAAACTACAAATTTAAATAATCTAGGATTCATTTAAATTTGTTATTTATTAAGATATATCTCAAATTAATAAATTAATTATCTAATTAATTAATTAATTAATTCATATTAATTAACCATACAATTTTCCCTTGAGATTCCCATCCACAATAATTTTAAATAATTTCAATTATTTAATTTTAGATTAAAATTATTTAAGTACAGAGTGTATACTGAAGGTGTAATGGTGTTTATCCTTTGACTTATACTTAAACCTATTTCTATAGCTTGACTATTATATTGAGGTAAATAATTACATGACACAACAAATAACTAACACATTGTATTTTCCTTATCTTTGGTTGTGTACTTACATGGAAAGTATGAATACATTTCATGGCATGACATACAATGCATGTTGTCCTATGACTCAAGAAATATAGTCTTCACATTGTTAATGACTACATGACATGTATTGAATATATGGGGTGTGTACTATTGGAAATGTCCATGAAGTACACAGTGTGTCTAATAATGATACACATCTTATACTTGTAAAATTATGTGTAAAGTAATTAATAAATAATTTAATATCACACATGATGTTCAATATTACATTATGTGCAATTTATGTGTAAAAACATTGTTATATAGCATGCACAAGCTAGATTCATTCCATATAGTTTATTTTTTATTTATTTATTTAATTTTTTATACATGTTGACTCATGTGGGGCCTTTCTTGACATGTGATTTTTGTGAGTTGGTATAAATTACACATCATGTAAAACCAACTAAATGACACATGATTCATTATTTCTCGCCTGTGATACATGCTTAACTACTTGATGTGTATTTAATGGTATTTATTACACATTACATGACATATACAGACCAGTACATGTCATGTACTTCACAAAATTTTGGGTTTCTTAGCTGGATATCAATATAAGGTATGTGTTAATTACATTTTTCATACTTTTACTTCATAGATTCCATGATTCTCACAGGGTAAAATCACCTAGGGTTACATATCATGTTTGACCTTACATATCATGTGCAACATACCAAGTGAAATTACACCTTTCAGTCAATATGTAGTGTGTAATGACTTTGCATACTTAACCCCAAAATGATGTGTTATTATTATTTTTATCATATCCTTATGTGGTTTAACATGAGTACATGGTGTGTACTTTTCCATTACACTTCTTGTATCCATGTCTTATAGCCCAAATTCATGGCAGATTTGGATGGGATATTCTTGTATTCTTTATCTATTCTTGGCCTTTTATTTTTCATATGAAAATAAATGATCATAACATCTCACATTTTATATTACATAAAAAAATAAAAAATAAAAAATAATAATTTATGTGTAATTGATCAATAAATAATAAATAATTATAAATTAATATGTGATTGCTTTGATACAACTTAAATTTTTTGGGTAATATCAGAAGTTGTTAGGATTTTTCTAAATAATGGTTTTTATATGTTTCTTTATATAAATATTTACAAATAAATGAAAAAAATAGAGAATATTCATTGAGAGGATATTTTAATATATAATATATAATGAAATTATAATAGTTTTATCTCATCATAATAATTCTTCAGTTGATAATGATTGAAGTAGTTTATATTCTAGTCATACAGTCATTATTAGTAAGAATCCAAACTATAATTCCACTATGGGTATCCACACATTCTCCATGGATCCCTGAAAGTCACTCATAGAACTTCATGTCCTAGCATGAAGGCACTCATCACCTTGTATCATTCATAATTGATCATAACAAGAATCATTTTAGTCTTGAATGATTCCCTCTTTTTCTCTTAGTTTAGATAAAGAGAAGGAGGATGATCATCTCTCACTATTGATAGTATTTCAAAGAGAGTTCTCTTTGGTCTTGAGAAAATATTTTTTTCCCAATAAATAAACTAACCCTAGAAATTATATAAGTTGGGTTATATACTTAGGCTGATATAACTAATTATTGTTCAAATTCTATTAAAAAATTCATAATTTAAATCCAAGCCCAAGTATATTATTATTATTATTATTATTATATTTCATGATAGTAAAAACCCATTAATATTTAAATATCATTTATAAAAAATCAATATATATTTAAATGATATTAAATTTATCATATCCTTTCCATCCATTCCCTTTAATCAACTCATCAATCCTCCTAGGAATTTAACAAACCTTGAATAATAAATATTTATTTAAATAATACTAAATTAAATATATCATTTACAACAGGACATTGGTAGTTGAATTTTGGTGGAAAACCATGAACTCATAATCAGATACTAGGTCCCAAAAATAAGTTCTATTCTTAATTCAGCCAATTGGATATTTCTTTATTTTTTTATACCTGTGTATTATCAAGGTGGACGGAGAAAAAATAGCCTCACTATGGACCAAGTTTCAAAGAATATGGACTCGGGGATATTGATTTCAAAGTTTTCATTGATGAGGGATCAATGAATGTCATGTTCATCCAACATTATAGATATATATAGGGGTATAATATTCCCAATATTGTAGTCTCTCTATCTTATTATGTGAAGGAGATGACCACATGTCACTCGAAAGGGTTATTTTTTATGTGATATACATTAGTGATAATGACTTTAGCTACAAAAAAATTTGGACTTTGGATAGGGTGAAAAAATTGTTCACAAAGATCTTTTTAAAAATAAAGGGCATCAGGAATTGAAATCTTGGCTAGAATGATGGTGATTTGTTCCTATATGTCATAATTTTGACCCAGAGGGCTACACTTACTCATATGATTTTTCTTTATGGTTTGAGGCTTTCAATTTGAGTTTTCCTATGTCAATGGATTCCTTCCCTATTCAGAACATAAATTTATCTTTATCATTTATAGGTTGGGTTGAGTTGACCTTCCAACATGTTAATATCAACTACACAGATGATGATTAAATAATTTTTTACAAATTACAATTGATCCTGAATGATCCAAATATATCTTAAGAGTATATTATTGTCCCTACTAATCCTACTTGAATTCATGTCTCCTCGTCTCTTCCACATATATAGCTTCCATAGAGATGTGACCTGAGTGTCGAGATCTATAGAAACCTCATCTCCCTCAAACCCATCAGACTTGGTGGCCTCTTCTTTATTCTCCCGAATTATGAGAGGGTAATTTAGGATCATATATATCTTCTTAATTATATAATGTAACTAACAATTGAATTATGTTTACATAGTGGTATAAATACACTTCTTCTATTGAGGATTTTGTTGACTAGTTTGGGGTTCATTGAACTATTTGATAGGGAGTTGTGTATCCTCCCATTTTTAAGAAAATAAAATATAAGATGTATTGAACTATATTGGTAATTAGTACAATTTTATCTTATTTTTTCCTTTACCTGTATACACTTATTGTCTCATTTCTTATAAGGATGGATCTTGGAAGACCATTGTGTTCAAGAAGTTGGCTCAATTGATACAGAGGGGTTAAGGTCACAACTGATTGATTAATTTGAACCCTAAGTATATAATGTGCTCTATTTGTCATATTTATAGTCATAAAATCATCAAATTTCCATGAACACTTATTTTTACCTAATTTCCATTCCTTGTCTTCTTTTTTTTTTGTAAAGTAGAAAAATCAAAATCCACTTATGTTGATGGCTTTCCAAACATTACCTTCCTATAATATACCATATTTTGAAGGATGTATTTAAATAGAAACAACTCCTAGATAGTATTACCCAACATTATGTGGAAGAGGAAATAATTTGGGATGTTATTGATGTAAGATTTATTAGTATTCATAGGTTTTTGAATCTTTAGAAAAAATTTCCCCATAGTTGTGATGAAGTAACCGAAAACCTGGTCATTTTATAAGGAATAAACCATATTCTTATTATCTTACTAAGTTTAATGCCTATATTATTTTATCCCTTCCTAAAGGGGATTTTGTTTTTTATTTTTTCATTAAATAGTCAAAACCATGTGATACTGAATATAATTGGGTATCTGATTAGGTATCAACCTCGGTTTAATCATAATAGTTTTTTTCACTTTACCAATCCTTTTTCCTAGTGTTTTTTCTATTGGATGAGTCTTGGACTTGCTTTGTTGAATTAAATATTCCAACCTATATGAAACTATAGAAAAAATCATGGAATTTACCCAATTATTTTACAATAATGACTTGAATTTTCAACTCATCAAAATTATTTTCTTAATAGCTACCTAGTATCTATTCTTAAGGGAGTTTCAATTTTAAGTAATAGTTAAAAACCTTCCAAAAAGAAATAAAGTTTAAGAATATATCATTCTCACTTTTTTTACAGTTTAAGAGGTAAATAATCATTATCTTTCTACATGTGGAGCTGAATTTATAGAGAAATTTATAGAAAATATCTTATTATCCTAGGATTATTCTGGCTAGTAGATTTCTATACTAGAAAACTATTGGCCCATCTAGAGTCTTCATAAAGTTACTAATCTTAACTTCCTATTATTTCATATGGGTTCCAATCATGGGACTAAATTGAGGTATAAAGGGTTTCATATATTTTTTTAGATCCCTAGTTTTATAAAAGGTTGGTAAATTAGGATTGTTGAAGTTGATTGGAGGTAGAGTGAAGTCCACCCATTAATAATATGGTATTATTTCTATTTTTAGTAGGGAACACTTACCTTTTATATCCTCCATTAATTATAATAGATATTAGATGGTGTCATTGAGTTTTTGTAGGATAGTTGGCTGACTAGACACTTGACCAGAGAAAATGGGTATACCCTAGTATAATTGGCTTGTCAGTGTTTATTGTTGATAAACTATATGAGTCAGCTTAGGGTTGATCACTTAACATGGTTTTGGTTTCCACCCTAATTGAGGAAACTTATTTTACTCCCTAGAAACTAGGTCTAGGTATACTGGCTATTTGGATTTTGGATTATCCACATGGATGGATTATACTTGAATTTGTAGGAATTCCTCTCCATTTTAAGGGAGATTCCCTGAAGTAGAAACGTGAGTCTTGGCATGGTGGTTATAATTAGTGAACATATTTCCAATGATTAACTTATTATTAATCCTATTTAACTCATTTTTATTTAATAAATATAGATAAATTTTATCTTTGATGGTATATGGTCTAACGTCCTCATGTAATTGTTGGGATATAGCCACACCCTTCCCATTTTAATTGGTTGAAACCTACTGAGTAGTTGTCAATGAAGCATTCGTTATAATTTCTATACTTTGAGCACGTCTCTAATGATGGATATGATCACCTTTATTAATCAATTTAGTGTGGTAGATTTTTGGATTAGTACTTATACATCCAATTATTTTTTGTTGGAATCATCCACTAGATCATCGGTGGGGTCAATGTTAATGTCATTCACTGATGCATAGCATGCTTCCAAATCCAATTCTTCACTTGGAGGATAAATAAATTTCTTTATTTATGAATATTAATAAAGAGGCAATTCATAATACTCCCTATTCATTCCTTTCATGGTAGACCATTTCTGATTGTGGACCTTGTGAGGTCTCACCTTCTCTATCTAATGGTCCCCTAAGGATTTTTTATGGAGATTAATCCAAAGGGGGGCTCTGGAAATACTTGTTGGGAATATCTCCCTAGATCAAGATCGGTCACAAAAAGGGATGAACCATGAGGGTATCTATAGTGATGTGTCTCCCATCTCAGAGAAGACTAAATTTCATGGGGTGGGAGAAAATTTTGATAAAAATATCCACATCCAAAAAAGCAGGGGTCAACTTGATTCTACAAATGTAAAATCTCAAACCTACTAGGGATTTGGTGATCCTCAGAGTGGCAGTAGAGGTAGAAATTACAGTAGACTTTTGGGTTGGGGTTTCTTATGTATTGTTTTTTCTGTGATACTACTACAAGGATTAATATTTAATTATATTTTGTTCAATCAACTAATGACAAGAACTGTTATAAATAAAATTTCCATTGTGATTTAATTAAATTTATTATTTTGTAATATGGATATAGAAAACACATGAACTTATTAAGTTCTATTATATTATATCGGATTTTAAAGAATGTTAAGCATCATTACTGTTGATAATGTAGTCATTGAACAGTGATCACATGATTAGCATAAATATAGTATTTTAATAAATCCAATTGACATAAACAAAGGAACCGATGGAATCAATGAGTATGATCGTACCCTATGAGTCCCATTTATTTGATCTTATGAGGGAGATAATATCACTCTAATTTTCTCTTGACCAAGACCAAGATGAGATCTAAAAATTTAAGCATTATAGAAACTGTTTACGGGTGAAGTTCAATCTCAATGAGGTCACAACCCAAACCATGTGTCGAACCACCCCATGAAAGTCTCATTGTTACGCATCTTACCCTTATGGTGTTTAATGGTGTATTAAATGGATATGTATCAAGACCCTATAAATATGAGTTTTTTAATTATTTTATATAGAATAATGAATATATTTTCATCCTATTATTGATACTTTATAAATGATTTTATTTTGAAACAATAAAAAAATAGTATTTTTGGTTAAAATTTAAATTCAATTAAGGAATTTATTTTGATGAATTAATGGATTTTTAAAATAAATAAAATTTTAATAAAATTTTATTATTAAATAATTTTTATAATATATAAATTATCATATAATTTTTATGAAGTCAAATGTAATTTTTATAAGGGTTTGAAAACTGTTATTGTCAAAAACCCCATCATTTCTTAATAAATGTCGATTTTATTTTAAAAATTGAAAAAATTTATATTTAGAAAATTATTTAGATAAAATTAATATTATTTTTGGAATCGTAAAATTGAAATTATTCAGTAGTGTATTTTTCATAATTTTATGAGATAGTCAAATTTTCAGGTAAAAAATTAAATATCGTATAATGATACTTTGTGTTTTATTAAATCATAATGACCCCAAAGTGATGTAATAAATACTATAAAACGTATCCAAAACTGAATATATTTTTTATATTTAAAATATTTATATTTTATTTTTATTTTATTAATTTTATAAATCCATTATGAATTCTCCAAAACCATTAATATATTTTAAGGTTTTAAAATCATTTATTTAAGAGTTTGAATCATCTCCACATAAGAAAGAAAATTATTATATTAAGTTTTAACCTTGTAATTATAAAATAATAAAAACCACTCCAATTTTTTAGAAACCATGGTAAGGTCTTTGGTTATTGGTTATTTAATTATATAGAGTCCAAAACCTAAGTTCGAGAAATAATAAATAAATATCTACTCTTTTCCTAAATAAAACCACCCAAGATCCAATTTATCTTCATTGAAAATACTTGTATAACATCCATACTCTTCCCAACCCTCTCAATAGTCCTCCCAATGTTCCCTCAAGCTCTCAAGACGCTCCTCCTCATCATTTTGATTCATACACTCAAGTAAGGGGTCTTTTCCTTTCTCATTTTAATTAAAGTATCTTCTTTACCTTATATATTTATCTTCATTTCATTATAGTGGGATATGTTATTACATATCCCCATTATAATTAAATTTATTTCCAAATGATTATAGACTCATTTCTCTCCCATTTACCCATTTTATAAATTTTTAAGTGGCACTGTTATGGTGCCGAAATTTCACCATGATTTTCCATGCCAAAACAATTGTGTATTGAATACCATACACATTTCTTATCAAGGGTATTCACCTTGATACACTTATACCTATTGGAATTGGTAATTACATGTATTTATTACACACTTAATCATTGAATAAAATATTATGATAAATGATTTCATGTTGTATGATCTATGTGTCACACTTAAGCATGGGAATGAAATGGAAGTGATAGGTATGCCCAGAATTATATAGCACTATAATGGATTGGGTATTGTTTAGTATCATGAGATGTAATGTTGGGACAAGAAGTGAACCTTATTCCTTTATGTGACTTTTTCCATCATTATTTCCTGGTCCTATGTTTATGATGCGGTGTTTTAAGTTGTTGACACATTTCCTAGGTTTCCTTTACGATTATAATGTTATATAATACCTTATTATTCATGTTTATGATTATAAATGCTTTTATTCCCAATTTATATGACTATTTTCTAACATTTATTACCTTATTCTATGATTATTCCCTTACTAGGATTTGTAGATCACCCCTTTCTTATGTTTGTCCCCAGGTTATCCAATTCAGTTTTAAGTTTGAAGGGATATTATGATCATGTTAAGAAATTTTTCAATAAATATGATGTATTCCTTGTTTCAAGTTGTTATGTAATGTAAATTATTCTAAAATACACTATACTTCTTGATATTACTGGTTTTATTAAGTGTAATCTTATGTAATAAATCATGTTTTAAATTTTAATAAATAATAGGGTTTTTATAGTTTGTATAAAAGGAAAAGTTTAGTTGTCTGTGGGATTATGATTAGAAAACTCTAGAGAAAACCTTAGGGATAAAATTAAGTATAATAAAAAATCCATAAATTTTGTTAAGTATAGAGTAAGTGGTTTATCAAGAAAATAAATCCTTGTGTGGATACTACAAGTGGATGTGGTTCTGGCATAGATATACCTAGGGGTAACAACTCTGATAAGGCACATCAGGCCTGACTCAGTGTAACATGGTACACAACAATGGGCCTTAATACACACCAATTTTGACACTCTCGGGAGATATGCTTTGGTAAAATAACATGTTCATTAAAAACCATTTTTAAGGGAAAAAATCCCATAAGAATATATGTTAGGAAATAGATCATGGATAACATAGATTGAAGCCTATAAATTCATAAGTTAAGGAAATAAATGTAATTTATTTTTATCCTTTAATTTCATTGAATACCCATTTATGTGTTTAATATTTTAAAAATAATCATCCCTAAATTTCTATTTATTCTATTCAATGGCCAAAAATAAAAGGAATTGGGTAAACAATAAATGCGATAGGCATTGTGATGACTGCCACAATGAGATGTCCAACCTAATGGGATTAAGAATTGCAACTTTGTAATGATACTCTCTCATCTAATTTAATTTATAAATAGAACACTGGATTAGGAAGATTTGTTAAATCCCCGTAATAAATAAAAGGCTACAATTGAGATATTTATGCAATAAATTCCTCTGAATTTCAATGGATTTTATAATCCCTTAATCTCAGAATGATGGATCAAATCTACCAAGAAGATATTCTCCATACATCTATGTTCTACACAAGAGAATGTTCTACTTGTTGTATTTTGTATGGAGGTATAATCTGATTCGTGTTGTACATTGATCAATAATATGAAGCTTGAGGAAGATATTTAATCAATGGGGTGGAAGGAATTCCAGAAAATGTTTTCTGATAAATATTTTCCTCACACTCTCTGTCTTAAAATTTAAATGAATTTCCTTTACCTTAAGAAAAAAACAGTGGATCCATCAAGGAATACAATAAAAACTTCAAAATACATACATGATACACCTTCGTCTTCATCATTACCCTCGAATTCATGGTTTATCGCTTCTTTGTTGGTATAAAACCTAGTCTACAAAAATCCCTGGTAATATTTAACTTTTATAGCTATGAGAAAATTTTCTAATATGCCCTAATAGTCAAAATGGAGATCGGTGAATATCATGGGTTTATCATAGTGATAATAAGTGGAATGTGGAGTTTAATTCTGGTTGTTCTATGGAGAAATTTAATGGTTCCAGGAAATTTTAACATCCCACTTTCCAAAGGTGTGGAAAGAAGAAGCCACGAAATTTTCTAAGGGGGGTGAGGAAATGATTTAGGTGTGGGAAGGAATGACACCTAGATAATGATTATTGATATGAAAAACCCTCTAATTTTATGCAGGAGAGGAATGCTCTGGTAAACTCTCAATACATTGTTCATTTCTTCAACTACAAAGAACCAAGGTACTTTTCAACCCAATACACTAAGCCAATTATTTTTGGAGATAACCAACAACCTCTAAGGAAGAAAGTGATATTTTTTTCCACCACAACCATTGAGGTGGATCTCGAAAATGATGTAGTGACAGGTATTCTAGTTATCCCTTAAATAATAGTGAATTTACTTTTTTATATTATTTATATGCATTCCTTCATATCATAATGGTTTAGTAGAACTATTTAAACACCGCCATAATGAATGGAAGTAGATCTATAGATGAAAATCTAAAATGGGGAAAATATTGAATCCCAAGTATATAACTCCTCCCCTATCAAAATTTGTGGGTTGAAATTCCCAAAAACTCTTTTCATACTCCCTTTGGTGGAATTTTATTCAATTTTTTTATGAATTTTCCTTCCCTATATAGATCCAACATAAATTGTTGTGTGAAGGAAATCACTCTCTGTATTGTGAATCGACCTCCAATTATATACAAGTGTTAGTAGAGGGTGAATATTCTTTATCAACAATATCTCAAGAATGGATACTATTTCCCTATTAGCAAGAATATATAGATTAAATTATTGATTCAAAGGAAAGAATCATCCTAAAAGACATGCCTATTGTGAGGGAATACACTGATGTGTTTCCTGGGGAATTTTTTGGACTTCCTTCTAGCCGAGAGGTTCAATTTTAAATCAATATTATACCTGAGGCATTTCTATTATCTAAGACTCTATATATAATAGATATTGTGGAACTTGAGGAGCTGAAGAAACAACTATAGGAGAATCTGGATTAAGGGTTCATACACCCTATTACTTCACTATAGGGTGAATCAGTCCTCTTCATCATGAAGAAATATGGGTTAATGTGCCTTTTCATTATTATTCATGAGCTCTATAAGATCATAATAAAGAACAAGTATCTTTTTTCACTGATTGATGAATTTTTTTATCTGCTATGTGGAGAACAATACTTCTCCAAGGTGGATCTACGATTAGAATATTACCAAGTTAGGGTGAATAAGGAAGATATCCCCTGGACTAGTTTTCATACAAGGTATGGGAAATATGAGTTTATAGTAAAGTCATTAATTCTCACTAATTATCCAACAATATTTATGGAATTGATGAATAGATTATTTATAGATTACCTCAAAAAATTTGTGGTAATATTTATAGATCATATTCTAATATTCTCCAAAACCAAGGAGGATCATGAGGAACATCTGAGCATTGTTTGAAAGACCTTGAAAGATGAGAAGATTTTTTCCAAGGATAGAAAATGTGAGTTATGGTTAAATGAAGTCTTTTTATAGGGTAATATCATCATAAGAAATATGATATCTATATACCCTTCAAAAATAGAAGCAATTGATGGATGAACAAGGCCAACATTTGTGACAGATATCCATAGCTTCCTTGGATTAGCTGGGTATTCTTGTTGATTTGTGAGAAATTTCTCACAATTTTCAAACCCTCTAACCAAGGTAACTCGGAATGGATTCAAGTTTTCTTGGAATAATTAATATGAAGAGAGATTCATGGAGATGAGAAGGAGGATTATCACTACACTAGTGCTCACACTACCCCTAAGTGGAGAGATTTTCATGGTATTCAGCGATGGTTCAAAGAAGGGTTTGGGTTGTGTGTTAATGAAAAATGAAATAATCATATCCTATGCTTCAAGGAAGTTGAAATTTCATGAACATAACTACCCAACACATGATATGAAGTAGTCTAAAGTGATCTTCACTTAGAAAATCAGGCAGCATTATCACTTTGGGGATATGTGTCAAATATATATGAATCACAAAATCCTTAAGTATATATTCCCATATAAATAACTGAATATGCATCAGCAATGATGTTTATATCTTATTAAGGAATATTAATTCTCAATCTAATACCATCCTGGTAAGTAAAATAAAGTTTTAGATGCTCTAAGTATAAAGGATCTATCAATTCTATCATTGATTGGAATTGATAAGGACCTGATCTTCTTATATTTCAATAGGATGGACATGGTAATCATAAAGAAATAAACATCATTATTCCTTTCATGAATTTTTTTTCAATATTCCCTTATGGAGAGGTCAAAGGATTCTCAATGATAATATGTAGGAATTCAGAAGACAGTGGAAACTATAACAAAAGTGAAATACTCATAGTTCAATGTTAATGAATAACGTGTTGAAAGATTTGGGTCACGACTATGTGTACCATAAAATCCTAATTTAATTAAGGATCTATTGGATGATTCACATAGATCAAACTTCTCCTTCACCCAGGAAACATAAATATATATTGAGATCTCTGAGAAAACTATTAGTGGGACAATATAAAGAAGGAGATCTTGGAATATACATCAAGATATCTTGTATATCAGCAAATGAAGGTAGAAATTCAAAAATCCTAGGGGGTGATGAAACCATTACCCATACCTAAGTGGAAATGGTAAAACATAACCATGGACTTTATCATTGATCTTCCAAATACATAAATAGGGAATAATGATATATAGGTTTTGGAGGATCTTCTTATAAAGGCTGCATAATTCATTTAAATTCTATAGGATTTACCACTTGATCATCTAGTAAGTATATACATTAGATATGTGGTGAGGATATATGGAATACCACTATAGATTTTATTCAATCGAGATCTAATATTTACCTTTAAGATTTGGAAGGATATTCAACATGTTCTGAATATTAAGTTGAACTTTAGCATGGCATATCACCCTCAATCTGATAGCCAATCTGAGCAGACTATCCAAAAACTTGAGTAAATATTGAGATAATTCTCAATTGAAATCAAAGGATAATGGGACCAAGATCTTCCTTAGGTCGAGTTCTATTAAAATAAAATTTTCCACTCGATCATCCAAAAGGCTCCCTATAAATCCCATAATGGGAAGAGGTGTGGAACACATGCATGTTGGGATGAATTTGGGGGACAACAACTACTAGTTCTTGAAATGGTCTAGGAAATGGTGGAAAAGGTTAAGACTCTTTAGCATCACATCAAGGATTCTTGGAGTCGACATAAGATCTATGATAACAATCATCGATAAGACCTAGAGTTTTATGTTGGATAAATTTTATTTCTAAGTATATCTATATGGAATAAAGTGATGAGACTTGGGAAGAATGGAAAGCTTAGTCTAAGATTCATTTTCCCCTTTGAGATACTTGATCGCATTGGAGTGGTGGCCTACTGACTAGAACTACCACCAAACTTATCTCAAGTACATGATGCATTCCATGTATCTATCTTGATAAAGTACATATCAAACCCTCACATGTACTCAATCCAAAGGTGGTACCATTGGATAATTAACTTTTCTATTAGGATTAGTCGGTGAAGATCTTATATCATAGATATAGAGTTCTATGAAATAAAGTAATTCACCTTATCAAAATGATGTAGAGGAACCACAAGTTTAAAGACTAGACATGGGACCTAGGGGAGGGGATGAAATAGAGTTACCTTAAACTATTATAGTGTGGTAAAAGAAAACTTCAAGGGATAACTTTTTTAAGGTTGAAATATTGTAACAACCCACACTATTAAAAATAAAATTTCCATTGTGATTTAATTTAATGTCTTATTATGTAATATGGTTATAAAAAACACATGTAATTATTGGGTTTTATTATATACTATCTGATTTAAAATACCATTAATCATCATTACCATTGATAATATATTCATTGAATAGTGATCACATGAATATTATAAATATAGGGTTTTAACAAATCTAATTGACATAGAAAAAGGAATTAATGGCCTCAACCTGTAGGGTTGTACCCTATGAATCCCATTTATCAGAGATTTTTAGGGAGATAGCATCACTTGTATTTTTTCTTAAACAATCCCAATATTATATCCAATAACTAAAGCATGAGATAAACTATTTATGGGAGAAGTTCAAGCTCAATGAGATCACAACCCAAACCATGTGTACTGAACCACTACATGTATTTCTCACTATCACGCACCTTACCCTTATGGTGTTTTATGGTGTATTAAATGGATATGTACCAAGATCGTAGAAAATGATTATTTAAATTATTTTATATATAATAATTAATATATTTTCATCCTCTTATTATTACATTATAATTGATTTTATTTTGATACAATAAAACACAAATAGTATTATTGGTTAAAATTAAAATTAAATTAAGGAATTTATTTTGATGAATTAGTTGATTTTTTAAAAAAAATAATATTTTAATAAAATATTATTATTGAATAATTTTATTAAATATAAATAATTATATAATTTTTATGATGTCAAATATAATTTTTTTAAGTGTTCAAAAACTGTTTTTGTTAAAAAAAACCCACCATTTCTTAATAAATGTCAATTTTATATTAAAAAGTAAACATTAAAATATTTAGAAAATTATTTAGATAAAATTAATATTATTTTTGGAATCATAATATTGAAATTATCCAATAGTGAACTTTTCATAATTTTCTGAGACAGTCGAATTTTCAGGTAAAAAATTAAATACCATATAAATATACTTTGTGTATTATGACATCATAATGACCCAAAAGTGAAGTAATAAATACTATAAAATTTATACAAGAACAAATAAATGTTTTATCTTTTAAAATAATGATATTTTATGTATATTTTATTAATTATATAAATCCATTATGAATCCTCCAAAACCATTATTATACTTTAAGGTTTTAAAATAATTTCTTTTGAGAGTATGAATCACCTCCACATAAGAAAGTGAATTATTTAATTATTTTTATCCCTTTTACTTATAAAATAATAAAAACAACTCCCATTTTTCAGAAACTATGGTAAAAAACCATGGTAAGGTTTGTGTTTTTTTATTTTATTATATACATTTCAAAACCTAAGTTTGAGAAATAATAAATAAATCCCCACTATTTTCCTATATAAACCCACCAATGCTCCCATTTCTATTCACTAAAAAACATTAGATCATATACTTACTCTTTCATCCCCTATCTATAGTCCTCACAAGGTTTCCCCAAGCTCTCAAGAATCTCTTTCCTAGCATCTGGTGTCCCACACTCAAGTAAGGGATATTTTCATTTCTCCTCCTTATTCAAGTATCTTCTTTACTTTATGTCTTTTATCTTCATTTCCTTATGATGGGATATATTATTACATATACCATTTAATTTCCAATTGATATCCAAATTATTTGACTCCCCTTTATATCACATAAAACCATTTTATGAATTTTTAAGCGATTTTGTTATGCTGTTGAAATTTGACTACATTTTTTCATGCAAAAAAAATTGTGTAGTGAATACCATACCCATTTCCTATAAAGGGTATTCACCTTTATACACTTATACCTATTTTACTTGGTATTTACATGTATTTATTATATTCTCTTTTATTGTGGATAAAATATTATGATGAATGAATTCATTTTTTATGATATATGTGGCACACATAAGTATGATAATGAAATGGAAATGACGGGTGTTCCCAGAATTATATAGTGATCCAATGCATTGGGTAATGTTTAGTCTCATGATACTCAATTTTGAGATAGGTAGTGAGCCTTATTATTTTGTGGGACTTTTTTCATCATTATTTCTTTTCATTTTTCCTTGACTTATGTTTATGATGTAGTGTTTTAAGTGGTTACACCATTTCTCATGTTGCCTTTATGATTATCATGATATACCATGCCTTATTATCCATGTTTATGATTCTAAATCCTTTTATTCCCCATTTATATTCCTATTTTATAACATTTATTACCTTATTCCATGCTTATTACCTTATTTGGATTTATAGCTCTCCAATTTTTTATGTATGTCCCTAGGTTATCCAATGAAATTTTATGTTTAAAGGAATGTTATGGTCATGTTAAGGATGTTTTCAACAAAGATGATGTCTTCCATATTTTAAGTTTTTATGTAATGTACCTAATTCCCCAAGAAACTATACATCTTTATCATTCATATTGTATTAAGTGTAATATTATGAAATAAATCAGGTATTAAAGTGGAAATAAAGAGAAGGGTTGTTATAAATCATGAGATTGATGAAATGGATGTTCTAAATGTGAGATTCTGACTACTGAATACAAAACTTCATCTGAATATTTGGGTTTTTATAAATTATAATCATGTTCAACGTTTTGAGAGGTTTTATGTCGGGACTTGTTAAGGGATTTTCCCACTGTGTTTTTTGTCTCTTAGATTTAGATATAACGAAACCCTGTTGGATAAGAAAATGATTATGTGGGAGTCTTGGGCCTAGAACCTAAACTAGAGTGATGAAATAACATTAAATAATTCTTGATGGAATATATTTATTAGGAATATTAGTTAAATAAAATTATTCATATTCACCCCACCATCAAAAGTGTACATTATTGGGAGTTTCAGTAATTAAATAACAAAGAGTCCTAAAATAATTAAGGTATGTGCATTTAATATATTCATTTTTCCTTCCCAATTTTAATAATATCTTTACAAAAAGTGTGGAAAATTCAATTTATTGGAAATTTTATTCTATTTCATTAACATGGTTTTTATATTCAACATAAGTTATAGTTTTAGCCTTCAACTAAAAAATAATTTTCTATTGATTCAATCAAATATGGGATATTGATATCTTTCCCAATGTGTTAGGAATTCAATTTTTAGACATTTATTTGGGATAGATTATAACCTTTATATTGCATGCGTCTAGTTATTTCCTCATCATCATGTCATCATCCTCATATTTGGAGAGATATTCATCTATCTGATCTGACGAGAGTAGTCCTTTTCCAACTGATTTATTGAGGGGAGCATAATTGGTTGGAATATTATATATTTTATTGAAAGATGAGTGATATTATGGTCATATAGATAATGATTTTTTCCTTGGGATAAAATGTTTTGAGAAAAAACATTTCTCATCAGATATATGTATATTTTATGTAATTGGCCTTAATATCTCAAAAGACTCATGATATAAGGTATTTCTCAGAGTTTTTTTATCAAGGGGTGTACCTTCTTATCAAAATTAAGTGTCTTTATAGGGAGGAAATTCATAAAAAATGTCACTATAGGGAGGAATAACGTCATGTATTAATGTTTGAACATAGGGAGGATTCTTACGACATATGATCTATGGAGGACCTTTAGGTTGTAAAGAAATAAGGGGTGTAACATATTACTGATTAATCCTCTGGTTATATGGAAGATTTCCAAATATCTCATAATTAGAAGAATTCCCATGAAGTATCTTAATACCACCATAGGAAGGACCTTCATGGTTAGTTCTCTAGGGAGGAACTACTAATCTACTAGTAGAAATATTATGGGTCATTCCTCATCACCTCCGAATATTTATTCTATATGTTAATGATTACAGAGATTCTTCATCCACTATTTAAAGATATTTTAGGTCCTAAAAACTCCAGTATTAAGTATGGTGTGAATATGGGCATGCACCTATACATTGGATTTCCCTAGTGAGACTACCTTTTTGATGCTCTCTATTGGGTGGCTAGGGTAGTACATTATACATAATAAACTTCATATATGGGAGTCTCATTAGATTATTCATGTGTTTCCATTGAAATATACCATTTAGATTCTTCATGATGGGTAGTAATGTGGTCATAAATTTCATTTATCATCAGGATATGTTGATTTAATTCTATTAACTAAAGGGGAGTAGGAATTAATGCCTTCTCTTGAGTGAATACTAGAATATTTCATCCAATACCTGAAGAGTTAGTAGGAATATGGTTCTTTCTTGAAGAGTCTATTAAAATGGTCCAATGATCTTAAGTTGGAATGTTGATATGGGCCTGATAAAATTTGACATTCTACACCAGGATTTGATGAAGATCCACGTAAATAGTTGAGTAAATATGTGCATTCTTCTAAGTAACTCTTGAATCATGTTGAGGATCTGTTATGATGGTGGGTTCAAGAATACGTGTCTACCCCCAAATTGTATTTGGGATAGACTGTTGACTACCTTATTTTTCCAATGTAAGGATATACTTGAATTTTTGTTTGATGTGAGCAGGGATATGTTTATTCCCATCCATTATCTCCAAGTTATTTTGATTTAATTCCATAGATGTGATGGTGACCTATGACCATTACTTGATGGTAGATGATATGATTCTACTCTTGTCCTCCGGTAACTGTTATAATACTCCAATGTACTTCATGTTTCGGGGTGGCAATATGTGTCTACCCCTAGTTACTACCATGATATATCAAAATTATTCTTAATATTCTATCGAGGTACATGGGCAAGATTCATCAGTGTTAATGGAAATATGGGCTCACCCACTAATGTATGGCATGATATTCTAATGTGATTCCTCTTGTGCTTCCAGGATATATTGCGAGGATTTATAGGTGAGAACACAATAATGGGCCTACTCTCTAGATGGAACCAAATCATGTTGGGGATCTTATTCCATGGAAATTGGGATATAATGCCAATCTAAGTGATTTAAACCCCTCAACCACTAGATATCTCTCTTAGATGATCAATTCTAGGTGACTGGAGCATGGATCTCCCAAGTGATGTCCTTAGTGGGTTTATTAGGGGTTGTTGTCACATGGTGTTGTTTATAAAAAAGGTTAATAGGATCCCTCTAAGTAAACATTTTAACCAAAGAGAATTTATATTCTTTTTACTAATACAAATCCCTATAAAAATTGAGGTCTTTTTCATACTCTATGGATATATTCCGGAAGAATTTTTAAATGGAAATAGGTGCTTCCTTATTCTTTTCCACCACCTATTATTAGGAAGATGACTGATGGGGATTCATGTTGTAGAGGGATTCATGTGAAACCTATAACATCATGATAGTACTATTTAGGTGGTACTCTAACACCAACATGTTCTTTACTTGTTTTTGGTGATGTTGTGTCAGTAATAGTTCCTTTTGGTTTGATAAGGGATTAGATTTGGTAATAGCTAAGGTGTATGTCTATCAATAAGTTGATTATATTAATTTGGTTTGAAGTGAGTTCTAAGTCCATTAGAAAATGGTCAACAAACAGAAACATGAAAATCCATCAATACAACATCACAAGTAAAAAATAAATGTTTGACCAATCACTTTAATAATTAAAGGATTCACATCAGGTTCACAATTTTTGATTCTATGGAATAAATGAAACAAAATATCCTAGTGTTTTGTTGTGAAAGGATATCATTGTTTAAATATTCACATCAGGTTTACCTTTTTTTATCATCTCTCATTTTTAATTTGTATGTGTAACCAGAATCATCTAATAGCTCCCACATCCATGATGATTCCACATGATTATTACTATAGACCTATTTTTTTCAAGGCAGGAGGTCATTGGAGTGGTTTTACCAGTGATTCTTCAACATGAACACTGGTCGATAGGGTGCTAGGTTGATATCATAACACCTTTGTATGTGATATTTTTTACTTTGGGACTCTCATATAGATTTAAGATGTTTTCTTGAGTCCTTCCCAATTCATAGTATTGTACTATTTTCCCTTGTTCCTATAATTATTCCTTAACATGTATCAATGTAAATATTTGTATGTATTAGAGATATGTTATCCATATGAACATTTGTATGTATTAGAGGTTCTCTGTCAATAATACCATCTTCATATATCAATGGATCTCTACATTTATTCTATAATTTCTTAGTGATATTTTTTTAAAGCCAGATAGATGGGAACCCTAGAGATTATTAGTATCATAGGAAGAAATATGTGTTTTTAGTGTTGGGATCATGCCTGTAAAGGTGTTTCCTATGTATCCTTGTGAAAGGAATTAGAATAACAGTGGTTTAATTTCATTAATGGAAAAATTGTACATTTTAAGTACATGTTACAATGATCGTTCAATGTAATTTAACATCATGCGGTAAGGATTGGTCAGAGTAAGGATGCCTATAAATGGATAGTGTATGACTTATTCATGAGTATTCCATCATAGATACCCTTTAAAGGAATATGGACTAATTAGGATATCTTGGGTTTCACAAGGTTCATGTCCCTATGATGAAAATATGGTCCCATCAAGAGTATATCCTAGATGAGAATGATATGGAAAACCCAAAAAGGAATATGACCCTCCAAGTAGTGTCACCATTTCATATGGAATTTGGACCAATGAAATGTATCCCTGTATAATGTGGCCCTAGAGAGAGGAATTTATGGTATTGAAGGAATATATCCTGGTAAGGGAAGTATGTAATTGATATCATGAGGAATATGGCCCCATGAGGATGGATTTGGAGGGTGGATAATGTTTGGCCTGAACCTTGGGGTGGCATCCTACATATACTATCAAAATAAGAATCCAAGCCCATATTATTCGAGGTGCACTATTTAAGGTTGTGTGGTAGGACCGTACCATGTAGTTTAATTTCATGCGGTAAGAATATTTTCATGAAGTTTTATTTCATGTGACTAGGATGTTGGAAAAACACTTTACCATCATTTTGTGTGGAAATTTATATCATGAAATTTGTGAAAATAGAGGGTTCAATAAGTATTATTCATATATAGAATCCCTTATTTGACTAACTAATAAAACATTGGGATGTGTTCATTAATGATGGAATGATTTGTCTTTGGTTTACACGAAGGAGGAGGTCCTACTAGATATATATGGGGCTTACACCTAAGGAGGAGGCCCATGGATGAATTTTAATGGTGCTAATGGCATAACTAACTCAAATATCTAATCCCATGTGAGTTATGATTACTGTGAGAAAAAAGAGATAATAAAAGTTCAAGAACATTGTATGAGAGTGCATAATTTGATTTGAATAAATCTTATACACTAAATCTACCCTAGGTGAGTATCCTTGTAAAGTTATTGATAATGCAAATAGGAACCATCTTGGGTCTAATACCGAAGAGGAGGCTCATACTCTCATCTTCTTACATATTGATATGTAGGGTGGGATATGGATGTATGGGGAGTATGAACACTTGAAATAAAGGTTAGGGGATTACTCCATGCTAAATTCCACATTTGACTACACTCATTGAATGGATAATAAATCCATCATTTATCATAGAGAGACTTCTCTTGTGTTTTACAAATAAAGACCTCGTTATTAGGAGAATGCATGATTGTGCTTCCCCCAAGGGTTTTACCTATTTAGGATGAAAATATGAATCCTATTTTTAGTAATGGAATCTATGATAAAATGGGTTCACATTATTATTCACTCTCTGATCACATTTATTTGGTGGTTTTTTAGTATAACTTTGAAATTATAGTCCCAAGTAGGAGACTTGGGAGAAGTAATGATCTACCATTGAGACTTGGGTAACGGTGGTACCTTGGTATGGGAAAAATAGGATGGTGTTACTTAATTAAATTCATATAGAATTCATTTTATAGATGAAACTAGGGTGGGAAAAATTCTTCTTTGAATTAATACTTGGGTAAAAAAAGGTCTTTATCCAATTAAGGTTGAAAAAGTGGTCAGTCATAGCTAGGTTGAACAGGAGGCTTTCTCAAGTGATACTTTAGAAAAGTGCCACCCAAGTGGTACTAGGTGGATGTGATTTCCTAGGATATAGAAGTTGATTGGGACTTCTCCCTAGTAATAGTGGTTCTATATGGATTCTATTCGATTGGAGATGTGCAAGTGTATGTCTAGGTTTGTGTCCATTTACAGTCTTAATGAAATAGGGAAAATTGGTTCTTAATAGAGGTTATTGTTATTTTAGGCCCTTATATAACTCAATTACCATCACTTTTGGTAAATTTTACTTGGTTTTAAGCTTAAATAAGCTACCCAAAGGGATTTGAAGACTTGGTTATGGGAAAAAGGAAAGAAGATCTACAATCCATCTCTACATATTTAAAAAGGTACAAATGAGGAGCCCAAGGGTCCTATTTATAGAAAAATTAAGTACCCTTGATTAAGTTATTTTGGAATGTAAGTGGTGTGTATAGGTGTGACAAGCGCATGACACATGGGCACGTAGGTGTCACAAGAATGGTATATGTGCATGAACCTCATGGATTTTTCAATGATTTACATTACCTTCACCTATAACATTTTCTTTATGTATTTGATGTATTAGTCCTTGTTTAATGAAATCATCCTTTTCTAACAGGAGAGAGCCAAAAAATATTCCACAGGAATATTCATATTTTTTATCTTCAAGGGAGAACATTTTTTTGATTTTTCATTGAAAATTTTATTATTATATTCTTTCCATTCTCATTTTCCAATATAATGATATTAATATTTTGTGATTATAATTTATTAAGATAATATAGGTGATCCTTATACTTTCCCTACTCATTAAGAATTATATAAATAAAATTATTCGAATCATTCTTCTCAATGTTCATAACATAAAGATTTTGTCATGAAAAACTAAATTCCCAATATATAATATTAAAAAATATAATAATTTTGTTCCATTGATGTGTTACACTTTTATTTGATGAATTTTGAAGACTTATTACACCTTTATAAAACTAAAAGTCTTTTCTGACTCTATATTGATATTTGATAATTATACCCAAATCTCTAATTTGGAAATTAACTTTGGTGGAATCCTAAAATATATTTTTACATTGAATCATGAATTATTAAATCTAATTTGATAATATGTATAAATTAATCAATTAGGAAACATGAAATACCACTTTATTCTATAATTCATTCATCAAGGCTTAAAATCAAAGTTACAAACTGGACATTCCAAACCAATGTGTGTATTCTAACATGAAAATTTTCATATTCCTAGAAATTAAGTGATGGTCCAAATTAGGGTAGTGTGTCATTTGAACATTTTCATGGTAAATTAATCATAAGATTCTACACTATAATTCCTTAACTCTTGAAAATCCGAGATAATAGGCTAAATAGAGACATCAATGAATTTCTGTGAATTTTTTCTAGTAAATGGCATCAATATAATGAATGGAGTTTGTTGAATATACATATAGGGATATAAATTATAAATGTTAAAAACCACCTTCTATATAATAAAATTGCTAATAAGAGTCCCAATAATACTAAATCCATTAGCTTCTAATCCCAAACACACATTTCTAGGATCAAAATATAAATTAGGATGTAATAAATCAAAGGTCTTGCTCACTTTTGAATCTCTTGGAAGCCACATTAACCCATCATTAATATTGTCTGATTCATATTACATACTTGTTTTAGTGGTTTTAGATGAAATAAACAATCTTTGGAGTCGTGGTTTTAAATAAAAGTAATATAAAACCTTCACTATAGTTTTCTTTTTCTATTTATTCCTGGTATCATGTTGATTCATTCTATTATCATTGTTTTTATAATTATATCTATAAGTAAAAAATCTTTTTCACTCTTCTCTACTAGAATATTCTTTCTAGTATAACATAAAATCTTTGGGGTATGTATATATCTTTTTATAACTAGGTAAAATATTGATATTAACATTTATTATCTCTTTAAATTATTAAGGTATCTTAGATTTAACAAATTAATTATGTAATAATTATATTATCATGGAAATTTCATTATTTATAAATCCATATAGGGAATTAATTTAGTAAAAATTTAAAAGAAAATATAGTTTTAAATACAAGGAACACCCTTCATATGATTATTTATTTCTATCTTTGACTAATCAAAATAGGAAGTTGTTTCCTAGGTTATTTTTTCCATTATATTATTTTCTTAAATATCATTCATTGATATGTTATCATTTTAATCATTTTTCCCTATAATTCTGAAAGAATAATTATTATTTTCAACATCAACATGTTGATAAACTAATTTATTATTCTCTAGATGGTGTTTTTATACTCTAATTAAATCATAATTTATCAATTTCCAAATTTGAGTATCCACCATCAGGGAATTAACCTATTCACCATAATAGTATACATAACTACTCTAACATTCGGTAACATTTGATTCTATATTCCAAGTCCACCACACATATTGAGGAGTAAAATTTTTCAATATCAAGTTATCAAATACTTAATCTCACCTCAAACATTGTTTGAATTTACATTTAGGACAAGGATAATTTATTTTTCCATCCATGTATCGATTTTTAATTGCACAATCTAAAAAATATCTAGACCCATAACATATTGAGATGTTTTTCAAGGTAATGTAATCCAAATTTTATCCATACATAATCGATTTCCTATAATTTAAAATAAAAAAAATAGTTATATAAATATATAGAAATAAAATAATTCATTTTGTTTAAAAATATGAGATAGTCCTTTATTTAATTACCAAAAAATTAGTTATATTGTAATTAAATATTGAAATATATACTCAAATTTAAGGTATTAATTTTCTCTAAAAATACAAATAAAAAGAGTAAATTAAATAAGTTCCACCATCGAATTGAATATTGAACATAATTTGTAATGTCCTGTCACATCAATCTAGAATCAATTATCCACTTTACCAAATATAACCTTACACTCACCGAAACACAAATCAAGTTACTTTAATAATTCAAAAACTATTATCATATATCCAAATAGTAGTAATTCATTGATTTATTTTATTAACATCATGCACTAATTATTTTTTAATTTATAAAAAATGTAAATATTTGTCTGATAAAATATTTCAATTCCATCAATAAGATCAAAAAAACATTAAGTCCCATTAGTATGAGATATTTTATCATTTAAATTTAAAAAAAATGAAAAAAAATCAAAAATAGATTAATGATAGTATTTAGTAGTGTATCCATATTGAATGGATTCAAAATATAAATCAAAGAAGATGTCTAGAATTTGGTGTCTAAAATATTTCTTTATTGGTAAATCTAAAGAATACAAAATAATGAAAATTAAATCTCAACCTTTATTCTTAATATATCTATTTTAATTATTAAGGTGGATAGATGAGTGAAGCTTGGTGAAATAGGAGAGGTGGAGTGGAGGTCATCTAGGTGAGGACATATATGTGAAGGTTTTGGGGAATAATGGAAGTGCTCAGACCATGAAAAATAATCTCTTTTCTCTATCTATTTCATATTTATTATATTAAATATATAAAATAGAAACCCTAGAATCTATGATATAGTATCATCAGAAAAAATTTATAATTGTAGATCCTAGATCAGTTTGAGATCACTGAGAGGGGGAGGGGTGAATCAGGGGTCCATTTTCTTTTTAAAAAATGTTTCTTTTCAATTAAAGCTTTTTGGTCAGTTAAAGTATCTATCCACAATTCTTCTGTCTCTTTTTCTATCCCCAAATAATGTTTTAAATTAAATTCATGGAACACAAGGTTTTATAAGGTTCGGTATAATGAAATAATCCTTTTCATGTTGGTTAGTCCCCCCAACATGGATTCACCACTATATCAGAAGGTGATTAAAAAAAGTAATTGGTTATTCCCTCTAATGACAAACTGGTTATACCCACTAGATCCAATTCACCTTCAGTTGTTTTTTATACCCCCAAACTACACCTTCTTCTCTAGTGATGGTTAGATACCCTAATTAAAATCTTCCAACAACTAGTTAGACCCCCCAGTTGAAACCTTCTTCTTCATATGGATTGACCTACTATAGAAATATATTTAAACCACCAGGTTTCTTATAAACCAATTTATGATATTATTCCTAAAAGTGATTAAAATGTATTAATTTATCATGTACACTTGTTCATATACCTTTTTAGTTCACTGGATGTTCTCAAAATTATTTTTCATAATAAATGGAAGATATTTAACAATTTACTCAAAAAACTTTCTTCGCCTAAATATATTATTTAAATTCATAAAAATAATATCATGAATATAATCATATTTAATATAATAGTAATTATCCATGAATATAGAAATACTACAATAATTGACTATGGGTTCTTTCTTTATTTAATTTGGTAATTAAATCCCAAATTATCTCCTCAATTATTCTGGACATAATTTCTGGTTAAATTCCCCAGATAAATTTCCTATTTAAAATATCATACAAATAACATGATGGGATCTTGTATTCTTATTCTTCTTCACATGTCTTACGTAAATAAAATTCTACATCTCATAGTTGTCTGCATAAATCATGATCTTTTATCGTGATATTATTCATTGAAAAACTAGAATAACTTTATCATCACAAATATTCTATTAACTCCCCATTATTATAGGCATTATATCATAATTGAAAACCCATGGTAATTAATCATTAATTAAAAAATAATTATTCACTGAATCCTTTCATAATTAATCATATTTAATCCTCATTTTATGATACCTGAATGACTCAAAATAAACTTGAAATAAATACCTTCCATTTTCAGTTGATATTTAGGAATGAAAGTGTAACTAAATAAATGTATAGTTATATAGATCATATGTCATGCATTTTTTAATATATTTAAAACATTTAAAGTTTTAGATTTAGTTTCTCAGTTCATGAAAGTCGGTGTGCATGGATGTCACATGTCATCATCTCATCTCAACTAGTTCAAACTTGACACACACATAAAAAATTATCCTACTTGATTTTAGTTAACATGGATTGAGATTATGGATGATGAAAATTGCATCTAATCATTGGTTGATATGCATAACAGTTTACATTACATGATATCACATGCTTGAAAATATCAACCTCAAAATATACACATAAATAGACTTTAGAGCCTTCACATGACCCTTACAAAGGTATTTTAGATACCCTAATGAAACTGTTAGTTACCTTTACATAATGGATAGGATACCCTTACACTTCCTGTATACCCTTATATGGCTACCCTTATGTAAGGAATAATAGGATTTAACCCTCACATGACAGACTTTTTTCCCATTACACTACGTGGGTTACCCTTATATAGGCCATCACCATTACATAGGTATCTTAGATACCCTTATATAACATCTCCTTATTACGGTTGATACTTTTGTTCATGTTTAATCTAAGATAGCTACACGGTCGATCCAAATGAGTTATATGTTCAATCCATGTGTTTGAGTGTCATTTATTATTCTTGACCTGATTGATATGTAGGCTTCACATGGTCGATCATGAAAATGTGGTAGATCTTCTAGGGAATAGTTTATCAAAGTTAACCCTTATGGTTGATCAGTGCAAATTCATGCATTTGTTTCTAGTGTTTTTGATCAAGTGGATCTTGAGGAGGAATATTGTCTCTTCTTGATCGAATATGTGGATGTTTTGATCAAATAATTAGTATTATTTCCTATTTTTCAAAATGTTACTACATTTTCCCATATAAATAGATTCCCACATCAAAGGACGCATTGAGTGATCCATGATTAATAAAGAATATAATGTAGCTGATTGATCGAGACGAAATTAGGGTTCGACACTCATACATATTGTACACACTCGGGCTTCCTGGGATACACCTCACTGTGCATGCCCACTTTCCCACTCCATCCATGCTCCTTTGAAAATTATAATACCTCATTACACTATGATATCTTGGTAAAGTGGATATCCCATGGGTTTAGGGTCTCCTCCCACAATATGAGATTGATATGGTTCCACTTATTATTTATCTAGCCATATTTTTTAGTAAACTCCCTTAAAATTTTATAAAAATTCGCATACAATGCCAATTCAAAGCATATTCAACTTATCCCTTTTCAAGATATTCAATGAATTGAATGGACTCATGTTTTCCTTCATGAAAATAAAGAATATTTTCATGGCATTATATAAAAAAGTTAATCACCCAATTAAGGGATGGATTCACTTGTTGAATATATTATGATAATCCTAACATCAATAAAACATGACTTAGGTATTAAAGACTACTTCAACAATCCTTGTATATTTGTAAGGATAATTTCTCAAGCATGAAATAAAATTCCATTAAATAAATCCATAACAATTATCTCTACATCACTAATTCACCTCAACTCACCAACCACGTATTGACACATCGTTGACAAAAAAATCATTGCTTGGGGTCAACAATCTCCAACTTTTTATTTTGTTTTCAATATAAATATACATCATAAAATTCACTATGTGGTTCTCATCATCACTACTAGTGAATGTAGAATTCTTCTCTTTTTGACTAATCTTCTCATTTACATTGTAAAAAATCTCACTCAATAATCTAAATTTTAAATTCTTATCATTGTGACCATATTGACCACATTTTACAAAAACTTCATTCAAATACTCATATTTGTTCTTTGTTGACAGTTTAGATGATGTCTTGGTTACATGTTTCTCATTCTAACAATTTTATCTCATTTGTTAGGTATAAATCCCCCTTGATTCATGATACTTTTTTGGAACTAGCATGTTATAATATCATGAATAATATTTATGAAAAAACACTCCACAACACCAATAGTATCCTCTAAACCTTGATATTCCAGAATTATAGTAGTTATACTCTGAGTATTTTTATTTCTATATTTTCCGAGATTGTGGGTATTTCTTATTTGAAGGAAACCTTCTAGATGAATTATTCCACTCTTCCTTTATAAAAGATGATTTATCATTCATTCCATTGGTCTCAACCATTTTAGTCTTTCCTTTTTGACATATACTATTAGAGATGAAAATGTGCATTGAGACTAATTAGGAGTAGAAAAAACATGTCTCTATAAACCCTTCTTCTCAGCATCTTATGATGATTCAAATTTATGTTAATCCACCTTGGTGAAGTATTCTCTCATTTTATTTAAATCATTTTGAGCTAAAAGACACATTGATTATATCTTAGATAATTCTTCCTCCTTCTTATCAATATTTTTAATTAGAACATTCACTATGTTCAAAAATTCATCTATCTTCAATCTATTTTGTTTATTCTCTTCAATAAGTATAGATTCTATCTTATCAATATATCCCATTACTTTTATTATTCAATAGTTTTCATCTTTCCTTTTAACATAGGAATCTTCATCTTATATGCCCTTATTTATGTAAGATAAATCTCCTCATTCTTGACACATTATTTATTCTCAAATGTGATCTCACCAATTTATTTCTTCATCCTTTTATTTTTCTTATTGATTTGTATATTTTCTTGATGTTCATCTTCTATATTTTATTTTAACATCCATTCTAGTTAATGTTTCTCATCACCTTCAAAACAAGCCTTTATATTTCATAAATTTTCTTATACATCATGTATGATTCTTAGAAGCTATTTCATCTAATGACTCATGACTTATTGATGAAAATTCATTCATTTATTTACTTGTAATATTTATCTTCTTCGAATTAAACCACTTATTGTCCTTCTTCCACTTCATTTTATGAGACTTATTATCTTCATTATAATATTCTACATTAACATATTTCTTCTTTGGAAAATTACCAACAATATGACCACTATTATATAAATTACAACATTTGAGTGATTTTTTTCCTTTTCATTTCCACATTCCCATTTTTAACATTGCTATTAATAATGAAATAATTTTATTGATGCCCTCTTCAACTTCCTTAACCTCAAAGTCACTTGATTCTAATTCTTCTTTAATTTTATCTTTACCTTTTAACATTACATAAATGGATATCTCTTTTTTTACTTCTTCCTGAATACTGGTGCTTTTCTCATTTTATATTCCATGAAAATATTATGAAGTTCATTCATTGATAGATCTTATCATTATTCTAGAGCATAAACATTTGAATCAAATCTATCTAGAAATTTTCTCATCATCTTCTTCACAATTGTTGAGTCGTCCATCTCTTCACCAAAAACTCTGATGTTACTAACAATCTCATTTACTTTTGTCAATTAGTCATCAATACTTTCTTCATCACCCATTTTTATATATTCACATATTCATATCAACACTTATAGTTTGGTTTATATAACTCTTATATTTCCCTCATAACATCTTTTAATTTTTTTCATAAATATCATTAGTAATTGGGAGTCCCATGAATTCATTTTATACCTTCTTAGAAAGTGACATAAAGAGATCATTATGACATTTTCTATACATTTATAGATTCCTCTTATACGAAAAATTCATAGTATAATTCTCATTATAGGGTTTAAATCCCATAGTTTCTATATTTATCACTTCTACCCAAAGTGATAGATGATAGGCTATCATAATATTTCTCCATACATTATAGTTATCCCTAGTAAAAGTGGGAATACACCTACTAGTTACTGGATTTATATTCTCCATCCTCAGTTTTCTATTGGATCTTACAGAATAAAACTTACCTATAATAAAAATTATATAGATCAAACCAATATAAGATCACTAGAGTGGGGAGGGGGTGAATCAGTGAGCCGTTTTCCTTTTACATTTTATTTCATTTCAATTTTACCTCTATGGTTGGTTAAAGACTTGATCCACTCTATTTGGGTCTTTAAGCCTCTCTATGGATAATGTTGTAAATTAAAGGCTTAGAACATAAGAATTTATAAGGTTCAGTATTAATATCCACTTCTATCCAAGTTGGTTGGTCCCCCTACACTAATTCTACATTATATCATAATGGTTGTTACAAAAAATAATTGGTTATACCATCCCAATTACAAACTAGTTATACCCCCAACTCTAATAAACATTCTAATGTTGGTTATACACCCCAACTAGACCTTCTTCTCTAGTGATTAGTTTCACCCCCCCCCCCCCCCAATCACAAACTTCCAATAACTGGTTAGACCCCACAGTGGCAATATTCTTCTTTAGATGTCCTGATCCATTGTAGAAAGATCTTTTTCACCAATTCCTAGCTTCTTAACTAATTGATGATAATATTATTCCATGATATTTCCTAACCTAACTTTATCATGTACACATGTTCATGTAACTTTACAGTTTTCTATTCTTCTTCAAAATTCTTTTGTACAGTGGGTCCAAGATCGCTAACAATTTACTCAACAACAAACCTTATTTATCTAAATATATCATTTATATTTACAAAAATAATATCATGAATATAATCCTCATTATTATAATATTAATTATACATCAATATGGAAACACTATGATCATTGGAAATAGGTTCTTTCCAAATTTAATTTGGTAATTAAATCACAAATTATCTTCTTAGTTATTATGGAATTAATTTCATGTCAAATGTATAAGAATAATTAATTATTTAGAATATCACTAAAATAACCTACTAGATCAAGTCTTATTCTTATTATTCATGTGGATTTCATATATAAAATTTAACAGCTCTTAGTTTTATATAAAAATCACGATCTTATATCGTGATGTTATTCATTGAAATATTGGATTAATTGCATCATCACAAAAATTCCATTAAATCCTCATTATTATGGGAATTATTTCATGAATGAAACCCTTAATAATTACACATTTATTTGATAAGAATTATTCACCAAACCCTCTCATAATACCAAATTTTTAATCCTTATTTTATGATACCAGAATGACCCAAAATGAAACTAAACATCACTTCCTTCCATTTTTTAATTTGATCTTCATGCATGAAAGTTTAATATCATGCATGTATAGTTATATACATCAATCCTCATTAATTTATCAAGATTTAAAAAAATATATATTTATTTATCTTAATAATTCATTAAAGTTAGTGAGAATGAATGACACATGTCATCAACTCATCTCTGCTGGTTCAAAATCAACACGTGCATTAGAAAAAACGCTCCTAGTTGATTTCAGTTAACATAGATTGATATTATGGATTATGTAGATATCATATAATAGTTTGTTGATATGAATATAAGTTTACATTACATGATCTCACATGAATTTGAAAATCAAGCTTATAAGATACCCTTACATAGCCTTTAGAGACTTCTCCTGACCCTTACACAGTTATTTCAGATACCATCACTCAAACTTTTGTTACCTTTATACAATGGTTATGCTACCCTTACACAGCTTGGATACCTTTATGTGGCTACACATATTCAAGGAATAATAGGATTTAACCCTTACGTAACTGAACTATTTATGTTTTCACCATAGGGTTACCCTTACATAGGTCACCACCCTTACGTATATCAACTGGACACCCTTATGCAGCTACTCCAGGTTATGGTTGATCCAAAAAAGTGGCATAGTAGATCCAAATGAGTCATACAATCGATCTTAGTGTCCATGTATAGTCAATAATTCTAGAAATGGTTGGTCCATTGGCTTATCATGGTTGTTCCAAAAATTTTGTTCGATCCTCCCAAACATGATCGATCAAAGTGAACACTTACATTTGATCAGTGGTTAGTTGTGAAGTTACTTCTAGTGTTTGCACGTAGTCATATCACAACGAAAAAGATGATCTTGACTTGATCGAATTGTGATTATGCTTCGATCAGATATTAGAGTTATGTAGACAATTTTAAAACAATTATATAGTGTTCTATATAATCTAATAACCACATATAATATTTCATCAAGAAATCCATTCTTAATAAAGAATCACATTCCACTAATTGCTCAATCCAATATCGGTGTTTGGCACCCTGACACACTGCACACACCCGATCTTCATGGGCCATTCCTTGCTACATAGGCCCACTGGCCCACTCCATTTACACTCTTGTAGGCATTATGATGCCTCCTTCTACTATACTAGCTTAGTGAGCTAGCTCCCCCATGTGGTTGAGGTCTCCTATCACAATATAAGATTGATCAGCTTCCTCTTCTTGTTTTTTTTCATATTTTTTAGTAAACTCCCATAAAAGAATATTTATCCAAATTCTCATATAATTATAAGAATAATAATACTCAACTTATCCTTTTTTAATCATGGAATTTATTCTCAAATTCCAAAAATATTTTCTCCAAATATTCAACAAATTCCTATAAATAACTTATTTTTCAAGGACTTTAAAAAAATTTCTTCATGAAAATAAATATTTTCATGATCTTAAATGATTTTCATGGAGTTATGTTTTCTTTCATGAAAACAAAGAATATTTTCATCACCTTATATAAAAAAATTCTTCACCCAATTAAGGGATGGATTTACTTACTTAATACATTGTGTTATTAATAACATAAAAGGATCTAGTATTAGGCTTAAAAACTAGTTAAAAATTGTAATATATTTATAAGGATAATTGATCAAGTATGAAATATAATGACATTAAATGAATCCATAACAATTCTCCAATAATAATTATTTCATCTCAACTCACCAACCACATATTGATACATTATAGGCAATAAATGAAACACATGGTATCAACAATAATTTATTTATGTTTCTTAAGAATTAACTCAAATTATAATTATTTCTTCATTGATGAATTGGTTGGCCTATAATTTGGGTACCATTGTTACAGTGAGAGTATTAAATGGTATAATATCTCTTATGGTGATCCAAACATGTTTCAAGACCCTCCAAACACCACCATATAAATCCATGGGTACTATCTTAGATGACTCTAACACTACACCATTCACCATTTATCCCCATAGGAATAAATTTGAGATGGATGGATTATTTTATTCTCTCTATACTTGAGATGCTATAAGAGTATGATTTCCCTCTATTCTTGAGAGAGTTCTAAATGAATATATCTTTAGTAATTGAGTGGATTCCTTAGACTTCCATTATTTAAAAAAATAGTACAACTACGTTATATAATGTCATAAACGAGTTTAAATATAGTTAGGGTTTAGAGAATGATAATTGGAGATAGGCACTTAATATTCTCTTAATCCATGGGAAATCCCAACTATAAATAATGATAATATTATTATTATTTACTTGACTTTATATAAAATTGTGGATAAATAAATATTATTTCCTTGAATAAATAAATTAATATTTATTCATGTAATATTTAATATATCATTTCTCACTAGTCCATTAAACTCGGCCTTCCAATTTTCCTCAATATTTATTAAACCATGAATAAATAATATATATATATATATATATTATTTTATTATTCAAAAATAAATAAATAAATATTATATCACGAAACCAATGAATAAATATTTATTAAATATTCATGTAACTAAATAAATAAATATTTATTACCTTGTGAATAAACCAAGAAAATAATATTTATTTAATATTCAAATCACATGATATTATCTGGAATAACATGTGACTGAATATCTACGGTCATCGAAATGATTACATTTTTTTAACCATATAAGGGATTTATATATATTCAACATGTTAAATTCAAATATAATTTAACTAAGTTTCTGAATACACTTAGTGTTTGGCTATCTAGGATCCTTCCTCAGTGGAATTTGGAAAAACATCCTAAATTTCAAGGATAAAAACTTGCTACAATCCAAGACACACTCAGAGAAGGAACTTAAATATCTCAAAAACAATAGCCACATATGAACATACATTTTGTAATATATTCCATTTTCGTGGTATCTCTAATAGAGAAGGTTTTATATTGGTGTCATCAACCAAAGTTCTCAATGTATCTATACTTGACTTTATGGAAATGAAATTTCTTATAAAACTACCATATCCATGGACTTAATAAATTTATTCCATTTCTATAAAAGTTAATGAGATATTGAAGTACATTAATGAAAAAAAGGGATAAATTCTCCCTAGCATTGTTCATTAATTCAACATCATTCATGATGCACACAATAGACCCAACATCACTATGAACATATTTCATCATCATTTAGAATAATACATAAAATTATGTGACTCATGGTATGAATTAATAATAATCTTAAAGTCTAAGTATCATTACACATGTTTTCATAAATAAAAATCCAATGACACATAGAAATAAATATTCTATTCTAGTTGTTCAAGCTCTCATAATCATCACATCTTAGAGATTTCTAAGGTTGAACATCATGATAATAAGTATCAATGTATTATTATTTTCCTAACATTGATATCATGTATAATCTATAAATTTATAAAATATATCATCCAAAAATAGAACATTTATTTAGGAATATTATCATAGCACTTCTAGTTTATTATCATAGTAAGGAACTATTATGACCTCTCAATGAGACATGTAATATATAGAAAGTATCACATTTATTGGCACACAGAATAAATATTATGTTGTGATATGATATTGATTAATATTCAACCCAATTAATATTATTGTAATCAAATTAATATAGTATTTTTTATAGGGAACCAACTATAGTAACCTCCCAATTGTGTTATAGCTGGTCTGATTATTCCTTCCCTATCTCTCTGATAAAATCCATCAATATATGATATGAACAAGAATATAAATTTATCTTGCATTATCCCTAGAATCTTGGATAATATTAAAGTTAAAATTTCATCATAATATGATTGGGTTTTTTATCTAGTTATAACTCTAAAATTAGAAACAAATTGTTTCTAAAGTCACTTCTTAATCTATAATAGAATCCAAAACATACTTGGCCTAATGTAGATATGGAAAATTATCAATGTAATATACTTAACCGTTGCATATTACTTATGCATAAATAATATACTATATCAAAATGATATAAGGAATACTAGTTTTATTTCCCTTGAAAATATAGTATTTTAATTTCTCTAATTACCATGTTCTCGTAAGGTTTTACTTCCTTAAGAACTATTAAAAAGTTTTTACTATCAACATATAAATCTATCCTTATCTCGTTTGATATTTTCATTCTATGTTTTATTAAAAATAAAGATCAACATTTTTACATATCATGACACATGAGATATATTTTTAATGTACTCCTAGGAATATGTAGTCTACACATCACAAGAATACCATGTGACACTAGATCAATTTGATTGTATTGTTCTATATTATGTTTTTAAACGCCATGTAATATATACCACTTGATTTATTCTAGAATATATTATTCCCTAGAACTTGGTTTTCAACATAAGTCATATTATAGAAATTAAATTTGGTCTTAATTATCTATAATAAAAATCACTTACTTTCCATGTATTGTTAAACATATTTTACTTCAAAACCATAGTGCTCCCACTAAACACTTTTGGAAACCTAAGAACACATTAATTTAAAATAAATGTATTATTATTATTATTATTTAAACCCATAAATATATCCTTGAAACAAATATATTATATTGGTATTTCTTGGTGTCACCATCCATTCTGGATATGTCATAGAGACATATCCTATAAGGTTTCCTTTATAGAGCTTGGTCTTTACATAGATACCCAATAAAATCATCATAAAAATGGCATGACCAATAAAATTTTTATGGAATTTTACATTATTATTAGTGAGAAGGTATTATCATAGAAAATGGAAATATATTGTAAACCATTCATTAATTACCCATGATTTACTTGTTTAAACTTGACCAATCGTGTATATTTTCCCTTGAATACCTACAAATTAATTTATAACAAATTACGACACTATAAAAATATGAAACTGGATTTTAGTAGATGCGACCCATCATTAATTTCAAACGAACTTGTCAGACATAGCATATTTTCCACTTACTACTCCCTGCATGAATTATTATTCTTTCCAAATAATATATATCACTCACCATAGTGAATATAAAACCATTGCTATGTTTTTATCTTTTCTACACAGTATGTGTATCTAGAAAATTTTCTATCAATAAACTTGTGGAGTTGATTGTTATTATGCCGAATTGTGCATTTGGAGCTAAGATTAATTTGAAACCTTTCTTTTTCCCACTATCTCAAATGAGATGTAATAGTTGTTATTAATACATTTATATCTTGGGGACATTAATATCCATAGAAACTATAGGATAATTACTTAAAATTAAATTCATGTTTCCAATGATGTACATTTTAAGCTAAAGAAAACTTAAACAATGATTTTCATCATAATAATTTAGGTTTATATATAATGTACTCTAAAAATATCACAACTTATATGATATCCAAGAGTTAATTTAGTTGAAATATGGTTAGTTATAAGGCCACTATTTTATAAAAAAATTCTTAAATGAAATCATGAAATGGTTTCAATATATATAAGACTCCTAATTGATCTACCTTATATTATCATCATTTTTATAATGTGTATAAGGTAGTGTGAGTTTACAAAAACCTTCAATAAACAATTAATGGTAGATGATTACTTGGTTAAGAAATACTGTGACATACCTTACTAAAGGATCCTGCATCCTTTACCAATTTATTTTATTATTTTCATCTATAAATCCTATAATTTATTAAATGAATTTAATTAAATATATTAATTTTCCTCTAGATTTACCTTATAATATCCCATGTGATGTAGAAAAACTGGATCAAAAATAAATGTGGAATAATTTTATTTATAAAGGTTTCTTTTTATAAAACTTGATAAGTAAGTTTTTCAGTATACCTGGTTTTAAAATATAAAAAACACTCTTTAAGGTTTAAACTTGTTAACTATTTTAAATTTTACTTGACAAAGATTTATTTTTCCACAACTTGTATGATCCTTATATTTCAAATTTCATAACTAATTTCCTAGTCGGATATTTATGATTCAACAATTACTGAACTATTAGTTAAGTATGGAAAACAATAATAACATTCATTTTGTAAAGGAAATAATGTCTCATTGTATCCAATTTATAACTAAGATAATTGTTTTGGTAAAACATAATAAAAATAATATAGTTGATAGAATCAATCCTCTTGTAAATCATAATTTGTGAAATTCTCACTTTTGAAAAATGAATCACCCTTTTCAACCTCTAGAAAAATTCAACTTTATTTCATTAATTCATGTGTTTCTCACAAATAACATATGAATCACCCTGCTCCGAAACTAGGGAGGACACACGTTAATTCTTATAATGTTTCCTTATTGGTTTTATTATTTGAATACAAGTTAGTATTTAATAACCAAGAATTGAAATAGTAGAACTATAATCCATGATGAATATAATTTAAGTATATTCAATTTATTCCACCTTCTTCAATTGTAACTATTTTTAAAATTACATTTTTATCCACATGATAAGGAAATGGACTTTGTTTTCTGAACAAACTTTAAATATTTTTTCTCATTAAAAGATATCACAATTGAACCATTTCCTATAAAATTTTAATGGTATTTTCATCCCCGCCATTTAGGTTGTTCACCGTAAGGGTTATAGATTAAAGTTACTAAAAACCCCTAACTTCTGGTAAAGCTTAGTCAAAATATTCATGAGTTTACATCCATACTTCCATCTCATAATACTAGATTAATAATTATAAATTATAAGGTAAGTATTATAACATGATATTAAAGGATAATTTCTTCTCTATATGGAAGCACAAATTTTCTAGAAGATCATTATACTTAAGTATATTGAGGGAAAGATTATTAGGTAAAACCTTCTTCCAATTTATATTGAAATAGTGTAGTGACAACATCATTTATCCAAATACTCTCTTCACCCTTCTCAATAGATATGAAATGATATATCATGGTATTCACATCCAAGTCTATATAATTCATTAAAATTTATCCAGACATAACTGATAATTAAAACATAATAGAGAGTAGTAGAATACCCATGTATCTCATATAGTAATACTTCACACCTTCACTCACTCAGTAGAGGGACTAAACATATATACAGTATTCCAACACATAATATAATTTTTTTTAGTAGTTCAGTATATAAACAATTTTTCCACACTTGGAAATATGTTCTAGTGAGTAAATTTCTATGGTCTAAAATGATCGTAGTGTCAAAATAAAATTATTTCCATATTCCACATTAATTAAAATCATATTTTATGTTTATATTTATTAAAAAAAGATATATGGCTTAATAAATTTTATTATTCACTAACTTTTTTATAGAAACACAACATACCTCACCATTGGTTTTAGAATATCATACCGCATGGATATTCTTGTGGTAAGGATCCACATTTCTATTATCATAACCCAAAATAGGGTCTAAAAATATATTAAAAGGTATTTATGTTGGTGTGTCTTTCAAACTACATTAACTCACACCCCTTGATCTAATGATTTCAATCATCAATCCTAGAATCTTGAACATTTATTTCCTCAACACTTTAAATTAAATTTGAAGTGGACAGAAAAAGCACATTACACCTAATAAAAATTTAGTTAAGTAAACCCAAAAATTTATTTATAACTCTCCATTAAATGGTAGTGTCCCAATTAGGGCCTGATAAAACCTATTATCTAGTTATTCTATTCTAAATCAAGTAATTCAAGGCTATATTGAAATAAAATTTTAATTAAGGTATTTTTTTATATTTATGTTTAAATTTATCATTTTATCTTATTACAAGTTTTTTAATATTAAGTGGATTTTATTTAAGTGATTAACCTTATCTAGATAAAATTTATTCATTTTCCGATTTATTTTAATTCCATATTTTATGATTGATAATTCATTTAATAAGTGATAGTGATAAAGAGTCCATAAATAATTAACCATAAAACTGATAGAAATTAAATAATAAATATGGCATGATCATGCAATTATCTCATGGTTAGTTTATCTTGAGGATGATAAACTAACCCTTGAAAACGGGGAAAACTCCATGTACATTAACCTGGTTTGAGCTACAACATTCAACCTATACTCCAATGTGACCCTTAAGTTGGTTTTACCTCGGATCCAATCTCGATTCGCCTCTACTAACCTAGTAGATCTATCCGTGACATAATATTTTACTCACACATAGGTAAAGGGATCAAAAGGATTGATTATGGGGTTTATATAAAAGAAACTGTGGGAATGCAGGACCTTACATAATAGAGGAGGGAATGGCATGCCAGCCATTATTTTAATCTAATAAAATAATTGTTACAAAACCAAGGCAATAATAATTAAATTAAAATAAACCAAGAACATACATTGGTCATACCAAGATAATAATCATCCACACATGAAAAAAGTATGCATTCAATAAATTATAATTCATTTCAATTAGTATTAATTAAGATAAAATATTATTGAATCAATTAATTTACTAAATTCATTCATTCATTTATCTTAATTTTCATCAAAATTTTCCATGAGATTCACATCTGATGAAATTAGAAACAAATTAATTTAATTAATTTTTTTAAAATTAACTATGTATAAATAATGTACTTTGAAGAAACATAGAGAGTACCCATCTGAACTAATTGGCATATATTATAGTCATATATTGTCTACTCAAATGGTATATAGCATGCACATTTTCTCACATAATTACATGGTGTGTACTGTCAATAAATGACACATAGATAAATTTTAATTACATATCCTGTAATGATTTTAATGTGCATGAAGTAGTCAATGTATTCTGAATATTCATTTTATAGTTTTGAATGTTATCTATAAATTAATTAAGAATTTAATATATATATATATATATATATATACATTACACCTATCACATGGTGTGTACTATCAATAAATTACACACATACACAATTTTATTTAGTTTAAAAGTAATAATTAATCTATTTTACTTTCTACTTAAATTGGTGAGATACACGGCATGTATAGACTAGTTACACATCATGTATGTATTTTTTTCATCTATTTTGGACACATTCCTTGGGACTAGGTATGTTTATCATCCATATATATTTATGAGGAGTCTAAAATGCATGGTAATTACACATTCTATAACCTCTGAGTTGGATGGTTGTGAGTTACCCATGTCATGTAATAAATATTAGATGTGTATTTAACTATGTGTTTTTCATCATGAAAACATGTGGTCTACATGGAGTGTAATCAAGTTACATGGTGTGTAATCTAGAAAATTGTATGCTAGGATTTCCTGATAAACATGTCGCATGTCTAATACATGATGCAAGTATTTTCATCACATAATCTTTTATTTCTCATGGTTCACACTACTATAGTGTACATGAGTAGAAGATGTGTGAGAACATGCTACACACCATGAAAAATTATTCTCTCTATTCATAATTCTCAGCATCTCTAAATGGGATATTTATATATTATTAATTTAATATTAACCCATTTTCGATTATATGAGTGACAATGGATAAAAATAAGAAATTATCTAGATATTAAAATTTAAAAAGAATGAATTAAAAAAATGAAAAAAAATCGTAAATGAATAAATCCATCAATGATCAATCAATAATTATAAATTGATATATGGACAATCTAATAAAACTTCATGGTTTTGGGATGTTGTAGAAGAAATCGATCCTACTACCTGCAATATTTTCTCACCAACTCTTTTGGATTTCCCCTAAAAATAGATGAAATAGAAACCATAGAATTCATGAGACAAGATCAGCACATATAATTTATATTGAATTTATTTAGATTAAGAATTACCTCATATTGGAATTATTTATTAATTTATGAATCAGTTTTCAACTTCTTATCAAGATTTAATTTCCATAATAGGATTTAATTGTATAATCCATATAATGGGGATCTACAAATGCTTCAGAGATCTATGAATGTCACTATAGAAATCCTTGAGCGTTATCATGGAAGACTTTAACACTTGTTTCGTTCACCACTAACCACCACAAGAATCAATACAAGGTGAAACGACATTTATTTCTCTCTATACTTGAGATGGTGGATGGGGAGGATAACTCTTCATTTATGAGAGAGTTATATAGGAATATCTCTCTAAGTCTTGATAGTATTATATATAATTTCTCTACATGTAATGATTAGAATGGCATGGTTAGGTTAGTGAATGTCATAAATAGGGTTAATTTAAACAAGGGTTTAGAAAATAATAATTATATATAGATCCTTATGTTTATCTTAATCCCCAACAAACCTCATGTCTAAATAATAATATTATTAATAATATTTATTTGACATGCACTAAACTCATTGATAAATAAATATTATTTCCATGAATAAATAAGTTAAAATTTATTTAAATAATATTTCATATATAATTTCTCATCAGAACATTTAAATCAATCTGTTAATCCTCCTAAATATTTATCAATCCATGAATAAATACTATTTATTATAATAAATAAATATCACTACATTATTAGGTAACAAATAAATAAAATATTATCAAAACCTGTGTATAAATATTTATTAAATATTCACATAACCAATCAAATAAATATTTGTTACCTTGAAAATAAACCAAAATAAATAAATATTATATATTCATATAATTAATATTTTCATGGTGAATAAATATTTATTTGATATTTAACTCGCATAATATTATCCCTAATAATTAGTGACTAAATATATATGATCATACAAATATGAATAATTATTAAACCACACATGGGAATAATATCTATCCAACATGTTAAATTCTAATATAATTAAACTATTGTTTGAATACATATATTCTGGGACACTTTAGGCCCCTTTCTTAGTGGCATTAGGTAGAACCACCAATAGTTTGAGGTTAGTATCTAACAACACGCCAGAGCACCCATAGATAAATTAGTTAAATTACGCAATAATAATAATTACATATGAACATACACTACATAATATAATCTCTTTGTATTTATATCTCTAATCAAACATGTTTCATATTGGTTGAATCAACCTAAGTGCTCTATGTCTCTCTATTTGACTTTCTAGAAATGGAATTTCAAATAATAACACCATGGATATAGACATAATCAGGTAGTCCTATTCTCATCAAATGTCTTGAGATATCAAGTTTCATTAAATATAATAAGGTTCAAATCCTTCCTCACATTATTCATTAATTAAATATCATTCCTGACGCACCCAACATACCCACCTTTACAAAGAACATATGTTTTCATGGTTTACATAAATACATTATATTATATGAATCATGGTACAGAGTAATAATAAAATTAATCTCTAAGGATCATTATACACATCTATGAATAATAACATCCAATTACTCATATAAATATAGACTTCCTTCTAGAATTTTAAGTTGTCGTAATCTTTGTATGTGGAAGATTTCCACAGATGAACTTCATGAGAATATTTCTAAATGCCTTATAAGACTCCTAACCCTAAAATCATTTATCATATGTGTTCCATTGGATAATATAATCTGATCATAGAACATGTATTTAAAAATACTATCATAGAATTTTAGGCTCTCATCATAGTGGGGAACTACTATGACCTTTCAGTGCAACTAGTACTCCAAGAATATTGTCACATTCATTGTCACATAGAAGAAGGATTAAAATTTGATAACATATTGATTAATATTCAAAACCATGAATATTTCAATAATAAAATATATATTGTCATTGGTTCTAGGGTTTCATCTCCAATAGCATGAAATTAAGGTTATTTAAGAGTGATGGTTAGTAATGGAGGAGTATAGGAAAGGGTGAGGTGATGGAATATGTATGAAATAGGGTGAGGATAGTGAATTTTAGGTTACTGATGGAATAGTAATTCCACTTAGGGTTGGGTATGGGGTTTGAGGCTGAGGGGAAAGTGAAATGGAAGGGGAAATATTTAAAAACACATAGTAGTGTTTTTAATTAAAAATATTTTTATATATATGATTTAGTGATAGTTTTGAAAAGTGATACAAAAATAATCAATATAAATGTTTAGTGGCAGTTTATAAAACCATTAATAAATATGTTTTTTCTTTTAGTATGGGATTCATTGTTTGGATATCCTTGGTGAGCTCTATTAGTCACTCTGGACTAGTTGGTTAGTTTCAAAGCTAAAGTATCTACTTTTGAAGAGATCAAGGTTATAAAATGTTAACAACCTTGGTTAGTAGGATCCTTTATAGGAGAATCTTGAGTCTTAGTATAGGGCCCTCATTTTGGGTTCCCTATTCTAAATAGGTAGGGCCGACAACTCCAAAGTATCTTCCTCAGTGTTTTTAAGGGATTAAGATAAGGTTAAAATGGAATTTCCCATGATTGATATAATCCTTCTTGGGAAGACCCAAAACTATTTTCTAGAACTAGTGGATATTCTTATCTACCTCCCTAAGATGAGTAAGGAAAGTGTTGACTCATTTTTAGGGTAGGATCTCAAAATATTTTAATGTGGAAATAGAGATTTTATGCCCTCTATTGGCATATTGTTAATGGTACATCTTGTGGAGAATAATGTAAGGAACCATCTCGGACAGCCATCAAACCCAGCAACAAACCTGATTCATGACAAGGCCCAAAGGGAATTCCTGATCCCTATTCTTTGGAAACTAGTTCTTGGGAATCACTAAAATCCCATTGGGAATTATTTCTCCCAAATTAGAGATAAATAATAGTGTAAAAAAATAAATACTAAAGCTAAAATAATAAATAAATTATCCAAATAGGACATAACCATTTAGTATGATACAACCCATTTTCATACATATCAGCATAATCCATAAACATAAATAATATATCCAGGCATAAATGATACAACAATAACTAGAAAGAAAAAAATTAAAGACCAACTTGATCCAAGCTTGAACCATCTCTACACAACATATTTTTTCTCACCAACACCCAAATCACCCCACATCGTTCATGATACACAAAAATGAAACAAATTGGGAACCTAGAACCTGAAATGAATAGGTGTGAGCCAAAACCCCAGTAGGTCACCACAAACCTCCAAATCAATGCAATATGTTTCATAATTAAATTCATCAATACTACTTTGAAAATAAATATATAAAACTGGTTTTCATATATGATCAATATGGAAATCAAAAAAATTCCATAAATATCATTCAAAACATGTCTTTGTGTTTTCCAAAACCAATCATACGTGTTTTGAAAACAAATACACCTACCTAAGTTGTTTACAAACCATACAAACCGCTACCATTTCTTAAAATAAACCCATTTATCTGATCAAAAATAAAAATGTTCAATTTAAAACATCCAACCAACCAAATCCATCCTTTAATCCAAAGCAGACATTTTAAAACCCACTTTAAATCACCCATACAAGAGTATTAAAATTATAAACAATTCTTTCAACATATTTGAAAACTCATTTTCCAAATGAACCAAACTAGAACACCCTTACAAGTCAAACACAAAAAAATAGGATCCAAATATCATAGGCCACAAATATCAACCATAAAAAATAAAGGTGAAATAAGAATGAAAGAAGTTTAAATTATACATAAAAGCAATAATTTAAACTCCCCTCAATCACTAACCAACAAAACAATTTAATGTCACATAGTTATACCCCAGGATACCTAACTAGTGATGGACCTTACCACATAGAAGTATACCAATCACAAACTAGCTACTGTCATGAACTGAATTTTAAATAATGGTTATCAAGTCATCCCACAAAATCATCATTTTAATGACCAACCCCCACCTAGACCTTGTGCCTAGCATAAATGGTGGGAAACTAGTGGTGTGTGAAATAACTAGAGGAACAAGATTGGTCTTCCATTTAGCACCAAATTTCCCATGACCAATAAGGAAGTGATGCATAGGAACAAATAATTCAAGTCTAACACACAAGGCATAATTACAACTACCCTCACCCTAAACATCCAATGATGAAAAAACCTATAATAAAGTGCACCTATAGAATAACAATAACATTATTATATAATGGGAGAAACAAAGATCTCATATATATAATTAACCCACATAAGAGGTAATAAAATAAGGGTAAATAAATGGGTTCCTTTCATAACCACCATTTTAAAACCAAAGTGCTAGAAGATAGAGTTTTTGTACATTATTGAAAGATGGTTGTTTTTTTGTCACTGGTGGATAGTGGTGATGTTCCTCTTCCTTGAAGATTCCAATGACGTCTCACTTTTTTATGATGAATCATATTTGTTCAAATTAGTTTCAAGTAGTGTTGTTATCTTTGATTTTCTGATGATGGTTTGATGATGGGGTTTTTCGGATGAGTTTGATGATCCTGGAAATGGTTTTGGCCCGATATTGATGATTTATCTTCTCAAAATCTTCTCTGGTTTCATGTTACAACACTCCTCCTCTAGTTTATCTAGTTTATTGGTTCACTTATAGTCTTTTGGATGTGTAGTTTGTGTAGTCACCTACAGTCCAGGAGGAGCAACCTGAGTTAGATTCTCTCCTTATTCTGTATTTTGGATGATGGTGTGCATAGTGTTTTTTGTAGTTTTATTACTTCATGAGCCAAATCATGGATCTATTTTAGGTGATAGAGGTGTATCTTTTTTTTCTATGTTTAGGGATGATGTTGTGGTGAGATTCTCTCACCGACATTGAATATATCAATGAAAGTGATGGAGCGTCAGGTTGCCCGGTCAATGTGTGACATGGACAGTCATTGGATTTGGTTTAGTGGGTCGTTTTGATTTTGATCTATGAATTTGGAAATGTGGATTTTTGTAGCTCATGGGGTAGTTCTGGTTCTGAAGGTTATTTTTAATTTTTAATTTTGAGTCATGATTGTTAGTAGTTTTTGGATTCTACTCAGAATGGTTGATTTTGTCTGATTTTTTGATTTGTGATTTGTAAGTGGTTCCTATTCAACCTCAAAGTAGGTTTATTAAAAATTAAAAAAAACAAAGATTTATATGGAAAATGGAAATCACACACACATTAAAAACTTTTCAAACACACCCTTAACAAGTGTATTTATCTTTGAAAACAAAAATAATTCCAATGGCCACTCATTTCCATAAAAATTTTAAATAATCCATCAAGTATTTTAACAAGGTGTAAAGAACACACATAATTAAAATAAACATTTTAAATTCATAAAAACCTTTTATAAATCACTTAGAGGTAAACAAATCGCTCCAAAACCAAATTCCATTTAAAAAATAGTTTTTATTCATTGAATACCAAACCCGGGTCAAATCCTAATGCAAAACATTGGAAACTATTTCAAACATCCATATGGTCCTTACACAAAATCTTGTCATCTTAAAACATTATATTTCAAACATGAAACTTATAGGTTCTGGGCATAGTGGAAATGTTGTATGGGGAATTCCCAACTCAATTTTTTGTCAAGATCGGTGATTAATCCATGATTTACATGAATATAAACACTGTGATTAATGGAATTGAATAAAATAATATATTAAATAGAAGAAAACAAAAACCAAAGTGTGGGATCATCACATGTTATTTATAATAAATTTAATAAATTTAAAAATTAACTTGTGAGAAATTTTTTATTCATTGATGGATCTGAAAACATATCTACATTGTACCATCATTTCATTATAGGAATCAAGAATGTATTTCCTCCATTAGTGATCCACACATGTTCCATGAACCTCTGAATGTTATTGTAATAAAATACGAGTTCTAGAATGAATGATCTTAACACTTGTGTTTTTTACTTTTGATCGCCCCAAGAATCACTTCAAGGAAGGTTTATCTTTGATCTCTATAAACTTAAGAGTGATGGTGAAGGAGAATCACTCTCTGTTCTTGAGATCATTCTGGGAGAGGGGTATCTCTAAGGATTTTAGAGGATTTTCTCTGGATCTTATTGTGCACAATAAAAATGAATTGGATCTCTTAAGAAAATTATATAATTAGGTTTATATACAACTAGGGTTAGAAAATAATATCACAAATATTCCCTTATTATTTATGTAATCCATGTGGAACCTCATGACTGTAATAATAATAATATCATTATTATTTTTTAACATATGATAAACTTATGAATTAAATTTAATATTATTTATTAAAATAATATTAAATGTAAATTATTTAACATCGGTCCATTAAACTTGGTCTTCCATCCCACAATAATATTTATCAGTCCATGAATTATGGGTATTTATTTAATAAATAAATATCACTGTGGTATTCACTAATAAATAAATAAGTATTATATTAACTAAATAGAAAATAAATATTTATTAAATATTCCACTTGCATAATATTATCTTGAATAACTAGTGATGAAATATATGCAATCAAGAAAATGTGAATAATTATTAAAGAACATGTGGGAATAATATTTATTTAAATTATTAAATAAATCCTAACAATATATTATTTGACTAAGATTCAGACCCTCTATGACTCTTTATTAGGGGCATTAAGTGAAGATACCTAAATTACAAGGTTGAAACATACCAAGAACCCATATAGAAAGAAGTTAATGTCACAATGATATAATACCTCATATGGATGCTTACTATGTAATATAATCTTTTTATTGTGATATCACTAATCAAGCAGGTTTCATGCTATTTCCATCAACCTATGTGCTCGATGTATCTTTCTTTGACTTTTTAGAAATCTAACTTTCCAATAGAATACCATGAGCATTGATTTATTTAGTTTATATCATTTACATAAAAGGTTATTAGATATCAACTTCTTTTAAAGAATATAAGGGTTAAATCCTTTCTAATGTTATTAATTAATGAAATATTACTTATGACGCACACAACATATCATAACTTGTTACGAGCATATTTCATCACGGTTTTCATCAATAAATCAATGTACATGACTTATAATACTCCTTAATAATAATCATAAAGTCTAAGTATCAATACACATGTCCACATATAGTAACATCCAATGACACATATAAATTGGGATTTTCTATTGGTGTGTCTTGTTCACATAATATTATACACTGGATATTAAAAATGGTGTATTCCATGAGAATGTGTCTCAAAGTCCTATGAGTCTCCCCCCCCTGAAAACCTATATCATTTTCCCCTAAAATTATATCATCTAGTGATTGAAAATATATTTAATAATATTATTTTTGTCACTTGTGTGTTCTAATCATAGTGGGGAACTGTTATGTCCTTTCAGTACGATAACTACTCTTAGTAAATTATCACATACTATTTTACACAGAAAAACAATTATGATGTGACAATGTTTTTACACATATTAAAAAATATAGGTTATCATAAAATTATTAGAATTCAGTTCTATGGAACCAACTCCAAAAAACTCACACTTACACTAGATCTAAATGCTAAAAACCTTCAGTCTGGTAGCTCTCACATGATACTCATGCTTCTATTGAGATAATAATTTATTCATGGGGTCTACAGTGTTTTCTTCAATGGGAACTCTTATTACTACAACTATACCCCTCCATAAAAAATCCCTCAGAATGTGATACTTCTAGAGTATGTGCTTAATTCATTAGTGGGACCTTGGATCTTTTAAAAGTTCCACCATTGTAGTATTATCACAACACACTCTGATAGGGTCTTTAATGCTAGGTAATAAATAAAAATACTAGATAAAGTTTTGTATCCAAAAAAATTCCTTGGCTGAAAGAAAAGATGTTATATACTCGTACTTCATTATAGAATCAGTGAAAACTGTTTGATTTGAACTCTTCCATCTCACAGCTTCTCCATTGAGACAAAAAACATATCTTGACTACGAATTCAGATCATTATGATCTATTTGAAAACTAACATCAGTATAACCCCTAATTACTAGATTATCATATCTTTCATACACTAGTAATATATCCTTAGTTCTTCACATATAATTAATTATATTTTTAAGATATGACCAATGTTATTCTCTTAGATCATCTTGATATCTACCAATCATGCTCAATGATTAAGAAACATTTTGTCTAGTACATAACATTACATACATTATTGATCCTATCATTGTAGGATATGTGATATTACTCATTCTCTGTATCTCCTATTTTATCTAAGGAAACAAATTCTTAGAAAGATGTATACTATGTGACACTAGAAAAAATCCCCTCTTGGATTATTCCATACTAAATATCTTTAGTATTTAGTCAATTTATATACTTTTAATTAGTCCATGTAGACTCTTATATAAATCATGAATGATATTGATCCCTATAATATATGTCGTTTCACTTAATTCCTTCATCCAAAAACACTTGTTTAACTGGTCCTTAAATGACTGTAAGACTGGTATATCATTTCTAATAAGTAATTTGTAATCAAAATATACTATTAGGATAATGATTGTATTCCCACTAAACATCTTATAAACACATGGCTAATATTCATTCTTACTGAAGCTAAATTATTTTATAGCTTCATTGAATCAAATTTTCTATAACTCGGATGCTTTATTTAATCCATAAATGGATCTATGTAACTTGAAAATATTTTTGGCATTAACTAGAGTCACAAACCCTTTTGGTTGTGTTATATAGAAATCTTCTTGAAGGTTACCATTAAGGAAAGTTATTTTGATATTTATCTACCAAATTTTATAGTTATAGTAAGATGTTATAGAGAGTAGAATTATTATGGATTTAAACATGGAAATAAGTGAAAAAGTTTCATCATAGTCAATTCCTTGAAACTGTTTAAACCCTTTTTCCACTATCCTCGATTTATAGGTATTTAATTTATGTTCCATGCCCATTTTGTTCTTGAATGACCATTTTCAGCATATTGGATTTACATCAACTAGCACATAAACTAGAACCCAAATTTGGTTTTGTTATATGTAATACATTTCAGAATTTGTGGGTACATACCATCTTTCATTATTTAATCTACTTATTACCTTTTTGTATGATATAATTTCATCATTTTCAACTAATAATGAGTCATTATCTTCAGTGACTATAAAACCATATCTCTCTAGTTATCTTACATATTTAGTGCTCCTACACAGTACTTTGGAATTAGGAACTAATTCTTCCATATGGACCTATAGAATCGTTTTTTGTTCCTACTCTTATATATCTTGAGCATCTACTTCATCAAATTAAATCTTTCTCCAACTATTGTTTTAGAGGAGGTTCTCTCTCTCAAGAACTACAGCTTGTCTGGTGATAGTCGGTTTCTTGTTTGAGTGGTTTTATATGTAGTGTCCATTTGTTTCCTTATGATAACTTATAAAGATGCACTTTGTGACCTGTGGTGCTAGTTTTTTTCCTGATAAGTACTTAACAAACACCTCACCACCCCATACATGTTTATATGAAAAAATGGGTTTTTTTCAATCTATAACTTTAAGGTAATTATTTTTTCCGATTTTGTTGGTACTTGGTTTAATGTATATTACAAAATTTTTAATGCATACCCCCAAAGGGATAATGGAAGATCTACATGAATCATCATCGACCTTACCATGTATAATAAGTTATGGTTCCCCTATTCACTATAACTATTCCACTATAGTGTGTAAGATTTATTGAGTTTAGATAAAATCTTAAACTCACATAGAAAGTTGATAAACTCTTAGTTAATATAATCATTATCTCGATTTGATAAAATGTTCTTAATCTTATTTATAATTTTATTCTATACTTCATTATTTAATTCCTTTAATTTATCAAATGACACAAACTTTTGACTCATTAAGTAGACATATTTATATCTACTCAAGTAATTAGTAAAATTTATGAAGTAAGCATATCCACCTCAAACTTCTACTAGAAATAGTCGACACACATCAATGTGTACCAATCCTAAAATTTCTATGGTCCTTTCACCATATCCACCAAAATATGGTTTTTCCATTTTACTTGTAAATAATAATGAAATATTTTAAGTGGTTTTAGACCAAAATATTCTAAATAACAATCATGAAAATGATTTTTCAAATGATTCTTTTTTACATGACCAAGATGGAGATTCCATAGCAGGGTGTTATATGATTCATGTGAAAATGATTCCTTGTCTATTTAAAATATTTTTTTTCTTAATTTAATAAATAAATACCATTATTTAAATTTTATATACCATAAAATATGTTGCCTTTATAAAAGAAACAACTCTTATTTCCAAATTTTAGAATAAAACCATTTGTATCTAATCATGATAAAAAATATATTTTTAGGTAATATTTGGTAACTAATAAAAATATCTCAAAACTAATATAATTCTTGTTGGTAATGAAAGGTGTATTCAGTAATAGTTATAGAAGCTATCTTCACACCATTGGCAGCTTGTAAATCCTCCTCTCCTCTAGAAATCATTTGAAATCTACTTGGTTCCTATATTTGGATACATATGTGAGCACCAAAAGATGTATATCATGCTCAATGTGTATATATATTGAAATATTAATGTCAATAAAAAATATCCTTTAGGTTATCCTTGATTTTGGATTCAATTCCTCTTCTAGTGGCCTTTCTTTGCACATGAAAAATATACTATTTCTTTTTCCTTGCCCTGCTCCAGGATTATCCTATTATTGGAAGTATGGTGATTAAGAGCTATATAATTTTTAGGATTCTTGGTCCCTCTTCACCTCGGTTTTACTTTTCTTATTCACCATAAGGATATTGGGTTTGTTATACCCCATGTTCTTATCCACTTTTAAAATCATAGTAAGAAGTTTTGAGATACTCTTCTCATTATTTATTATATTATAATTAATAATAAAACTAGATAAGGACATGTGTAGCAAAGAAAGTATGAGATATGTGCGTAACTCATGTGGGAATTTAATCCCTAAGATGTATAGGTATTAAATGTATCCAATAATATTGACTACATGTGGCCCAGTTGTCACCGACTCTCCAAGAATAGTTGTAAATAGAGCATAAGAGATCTCATATCTCTCTTAGCTCAACCTATCTTAATATAGATCCTGAAGGTGAAACATCATGATATATGCATCCATTTCCTCATGTTTATTTAAAAGTTCATTGTTCATGGATGATAGTGTGAAACACTAAACATTTTTGGAATCATTAAAATGTTTCTCATAGAGATATAACTCTTCATCACTAGAATCTTTACTAGGCGCATCATGAATAGGTTCTTCCAGCACTTACAATTTCCTTTTCTAGCATAGGATATTGTGTAAGTTCCTTTTCCACTCTTGGAAATTTATTCCGTTGAGAATTTTATCCTTATAAAATATATATTGTAGTGATGTGTTTAAATTAATTTTATTTTTTTCTATAATTAAGAAGATCATGTTTTTAGTACTTTATCTGGTAAAATTTCTATAAATAGATAAATATTATATTTATTAATCTCCCAAAATTTTATCACAACCCAACATCCCACACCATTGGATTTAGAATGTCATTTTTTTTGGATATTCTAGTGAAAAGGATCCATATTCCCCTTCTCATCTCCCTGAATTTGGATGGTCAAGAAATTTAAAGGGTTTTAGGTAGGAATTCCAAATTCCAACTACATTTACTCATTGTTCCCTGCTATATTAAGTGGACTCACCAATCCTAAAATCCTTAAAATGGATTTCCTTAACCGTTTTCTCCCAATTACACCAAGTCCTACTTTGGAAATCAACCATTGATGTGAACTAATTATGTTAACTCATAACTTCAAGCTAAAATTCACTAAAAATTGAAAGCACCCCACCTTTGGCTGGTAAAGAACATTGAACTATGGTATGATTTTAATGAAAGTAATGGAAGCCTATACAGACTTAATATATATAACTAAAGGATTTTCTATTTTATGTGTAAATTTATAGTTATTATCATTATTACAGTCTTGTTAATATTAATTTTATTTACTTATGTGATTAATGATGTCTTAGATAATGTTTAAGCATAATTCAATTTATTTCAGTTAATATCTTGCATGCCTATTGACTCATTAATTTATGTGATTTTGAAAAAATATCCATAATTAAATAACCATGAAAATTGAAAAAAATAAAATAATAAAGTCATATGACCATGATATTTTAATAATTGTTAGTTTATCTAGTGGATGATAGAATAACTGTCAACCTAGGGGGAAAACACTATAAACCATTTATGGTTCATGTTACAACTTTCCACCAGTCCACCTATATATCTCTCATGGATTATTTTCACCTTAACTCCCAACTCTAATCGCATCCACTAGCTTGAGATATCCATCCATTATATATGATTTTACTCACATGAAAGCGATGGGAACCGAAGGATTGGTTCAAGGGCTTAAATAAAAGATATAATGGGCATGTAGTCCCTTACATAATGAGAGAAGGGATGACATGCAATGAAAAAAATTAATTTAATTATAAATTAAAATAAACCAATCACATACAAAGTTCTGGATTAGGCTAATAATCATCCAAATGCGTAGAAACAATTATGAATTTAATTAGCATTCAATTTTAATTGTTCATGTTTATGATAAATCACACTCAAATCAATTAATTGTCTTAATTAATTAATTAATTAATTAATCTTAATTATTGTCAGAATTTTCTTAAGATTATCAATAAATAAAAATTTAAAAAAAATTAATAATTTTATTTAAGTTTAACAGTGTTCAAAAAAAATACCTTAGAGGAAACATGGTGAGTTCCCATCTGAACTACCTAATGTGTATTATACTCATATACTATTCACTCTTGTGATATGTGGAATACACAAATTATCACATAATTTCTTGGCATGTACTATCAAATTAATTACCCCATGAAACACATGGTATTTATATAGCATGTTATACTTCAATGCACGTAGAGTAATAATTGTAATACGACTTATACATGATACGTAGATTTGAACGTTATGAAAAAATTAATACACATATATATATATATAACCTATCACATGGAATGTACTATCAACTTAATGAACACATAGAACACATGTTGATAAAGTTTGAGTAGTACAATAAATTAAATTTTTTAAATTATTCATATTTTGGTAAAAGTATATCGTATGTACATTAGAGCTAAACATAGTTTATTATCCTAATCATCTATCCATAGGACATGCCTAGGGACTTGGCATGTAACAGTTATGTGGAAAATATTGGAGTACATGGACTATACATGGACTATAAAGTGTTTGGTTTCTGAGTTACATGGAAACCATTCATGTAGGATATGTAAAAAGATACATGAAATGTCTGTGACTAAAGAACTATATGTCATGTATGGAAGTTACACAACAGTATGACTATGCATGAGGATGGCCTAGTCAACATGTGGTGTGTAATTAAATTCATCGTGTGTAATAAATCCATATATCTTGATTTAATTCAAAATTAATTTAAGGTTAATTAAACACTCATATATATCTAGCTATCTAAGACTACTAAACTAATTGATCCTTTGTCTTTTGATCCCTAATATATATTTCAATGTAATAAAGTAACCACTAGCTCCGGGTTTCTGGATTCAGGGTTCTTATAGTTGGCATAAGAGCATGTTTCGAAGAAACCTTGGGAACTAGATTATAGAAAACATATATTATATAACATTTCTCTATAGTAGACTTTGAGGATAAGTGTAGAAAACATAATCAATTTTTGATAAGGTATATATTATGTGGTTTTTTATAGCAATACATCCCAATCTAGATACTAAAATTGGGTGTAGTTCTTGTACTATTTTTACCTAGGGGTTATAACACTAAAAATGGTGAATTGGGATTTTACTTGGTCATCGCTTGGTGCATGAAAATGGGCCTTACTACATGCCTAGTTTGACACTCCTATGGGATATTTTTTGGTTAACTCAAATTTTCTATACAAAACATTATGAAGGATTTGAAAATATTTTTAGGATTTAAGATTTTCCCAAAGAAACCAAGTTTATGATTTTTTTTTAATAATGCATCAATTTTTTATTTTTTTTAAGTGTTACACAAGATTAAAAATTATATTTTATGATTCAAAATCCATAATATCATGATCTCATATAGTATATAACATTTTTTAGAAATGGATCCTAAAAGAAAGAATGGTATCAACACTCATGGCCAATATAGAAATTTTCTTACTTAGTAAGCCAATACAGTTGGCTGATCAGATCATGGATATATTAGGGGAGATTAATCAGGTTATGCTGAATAACCTTTACCAAATAAAGAAAATTTTTATTCTACACTGTGATTCTACTATGTTGGATTACTTCATGTGATAGAATCCTCATCATTTAGTGGGAATACTGATCTTATGCTAATTGATCAATGCATTAAGTCCCTTGAAAAGATATTTCTAGTCGTGGGATGTGATGAAAAGTAAAAGCTTAACTAGAAGTATAATATCTCAAGGGAGATGTTGGAAAATGGTGGTTGTTTGTATATATTAGTAAGGGTGAAGAAGAAATATAACACATGGAATAGATATATTTTAAAGGAATGTTTTTTGATAAATATTTCCCTCATGATCAATGGACTGAAATGATGATAAATTTCCTTAGATTAAAGAAAAAGAAAAAATAATGTATTATAGAGTATGAGAATACCTTTATAAGACTATATAAGTATGATACAAATTAATTTCACAATAAATTGTGAAATATTTACCATTTCATTGAAGGGATTAATTCATATATCAAAAGGGAACTAGGTTCTCAAAATATTTCATCATATAATGAAATGAGATTATATACCATCAAAATAGAGAAGTAATTTTCTAGATCCTATATATTCAAAGGGAATAAAAAATCTATAATGAACTCCATGAAAAAGGGAACATGTCAAAGAAGAATAAAAAACTTAATCAGTTTCCATCATGTAAATTTTTTTGTAAGAAACATCCTAGAAAATGTTTAAAGGGTATGGAATTTTATTACAAGTGTGGTGAAAAGGGTAATATGAATAATCAATGCAAGGGGAAGAAAAAAATCAATGATGTCTAGTTCTTATGTTGTATATAAATGGGGAATTATTCACACTAATTATCCAAGCATTAATTAAACATACCACATAAGAGGCAAAGTGGGGAAGTCCAAGCTTATGCAATCATTATAGCTGAGGTGGAAGTTCTCAATGATATTATGGTAGGTAATTTAATAATATCTTCAAATTTATCCAATTATTTATTTTATTCTATATCTTAACAATCTTTTATATCTTCTATGTTTTCTAAGAAAATTAGATATTTCCCTAGCACCTTAATAAAGGAGTTGTCATTAAAAACTCCTAGTGTAAATCTCACTATGACAAGGATGTGTTAGGAAGTACCCTATATTAAACATAAACATGTTCTATTTGATTGATTTATTATAATAACTATGTTTGACTTCAGTATAATCTATTGTATGGAATGGATATCAAAATATGATGCAAATATTTATTAAAAATAGAAGAAAATTTTTATTCATGATGAAGATGTGGAATTTATTATCTTTAGATTGGATAAATCATCATCTTAGTCGTTTCTAAATCCACCCCCTTTATCTATTTTGAATGATATTATTCAGGAATAAGATAAAAAAATCCATATATGGAACAGGTAATATTCAAATTGAAAATGTACATATTGTATAAGAATTTATTGATGTGTTTCCTAAGGAATTACTTGGACATCCACTAGAGGGTAATGTAAAGTTATCCATTGATTTAATCCCCAATGAAATACCTATATCAAGGACTCCCTATAGAATGAACATTGTGAGATTAGTGGAGTTGAAGAGAAATAAGAGGAATTTTATGATTAAAGATGTATTCACCATAGTGTTTCACCTTGGGGATACCCTGCTCTTTTCATTATGAATAAAGATTTATCCATGAGGATCACTACAAAAAATGACTACTTTGGAGGGGGTTATTTTTTACTTTTGAAGGGGTTAAACCCCCTTATAAATACATTATCAGTGGTTATGGGGAACTACGACTAATGTGCCTGCCTACTTTTATTATAAGCGGTTTGGAGGAAGTGCGAGTAAAACCATGATCACTTTAGCAGCGGTTACATTAAAAGATGTTTAAACCCCCTCTAATTTTGGAGGAAATCCTCTAGAATGGGTTGTATTAGATATGTTTATATCTGAAACTACCTCTAATTAAAGGCTTTAGGGGTGGTTTAGCCTCCCTTAATCATGATTAATTTAGAGGCGGTTTTCTCAACCGCCCTTCCACTTCTTTTTTTATTTTTTTTAAATGGTAACCCCCCCCCCCACTATTTTTCCCACATCACCCATGACCCACCCCATCTCGTACTCCCTAGACTGCCTCCCCTCACCTCCAGTTCTCCCAAGACCCCCCACTCATGTTCCCCCCGTGTGATTAGGCCACCCCTCCAGTTCCCCAACTCACCAAAATTTCACACCTGCATGGTTATAAAAAAATGGCGCTGGTGAGAATCGATCTACCGAACTTCAACTTAACACCAACCCGCCCTACCACTATGCTTAGTGAACTTAAGTAATATATGTACGCATTAATATTTATATATATATATATCGTGAAGCTTATAAATATATATAACATTTGAATAAATATTTAAATATATATAAATATATATATTTATATATATTTATATCAATTAATATATAAATTTTTATATTATGTATTTATATTATATTCACTTTATGAATTTTTATAAACTATATATTTTATATGTGTTTCTACATTCATTTGAGTGAATATATTTTATAATAAAATTTATGATATGTATATACAAATATATTTATATATTTATAAATATATTTATGTAAATTATTTATATACTTAAATAGATATTTATATATTATATACAAGTTTATTTATATTATATATATATATTATTTTATTTAATTTATTTATATAATGCCTTTAAAAATATATTTATGTAATATATTTCAATGCTTATATTTATTATTCTGAGCATTAATATATATTTATTTGTCTAATTGTATAATATTATATATAATTAATATTATATGAAATGCATATATATGAAATACAATTTATACAAATCTTTCATATAAAATACAATTTATACAAATATTTATATACTGTTATATTAAATAGAATTATATATTATATATAATTAATATGTATATTATATATAATTAATAATATATCAAATACAATTTATAAAAATATTTATATAATGTATTTCAGTACATATATTTATTAATATGCACATTTTTTAAGAAACATGACCTCATTGGATATTATTATAAACAAATAAAAATAGTAGGTCACACTAGATAGAAGGAAGGGATTTTACATTTGTCTTATTATTGAATAGGTAAAAGATCTAGAGGGAAAGTAGAAGAATGAATATCAGCATCTTGGTCCATTCCTTTGTTTGCAAGTGCATCAGCTAGAGAGTTGGCCTCGCGGTAGGTGTGGGTGATGATATAGTTCATAGTATTCAACTTATTTATGAATTCTGACCATATTATTGTGAGCTTCCATGACAAGTGTATTATTCTAAGTCTCATAGCTTGGACCAATGTGGTTGAGACACATTCAAACCAAAATACATTCTAGTTCTCTTGCTTCACAATGTGGATATTGATAATGCAAGCAGACATCTCAACTTCTAGGGGAGTGTAATGTCTACATGGTCCATGGATACAGTCAATAACTACTCCATTATGGTCCCAGGTTATGACTCTAAAGCCTGCTGGACTAGGGTTGCCTTTGGAGGCACCATCTGTGTTGCATTTTTTCCATCCAAATAATGGTGAAATATAGAAAATTTCAAGTATGGAATGAGAGGGGTTGATGTTACCTGGGATGTAGAGTCTCCTTAGAATAGTTAAGTCACCAATAGAGTTATTATAATGGCTTGTTTGGATGAGATTGGCATTCCGAATTACTGTAATAATTTCATAGAGATTGTATTGTAAATTAAATAAGGTGTGGTTATGAAGTTCCTTATTTCTCCCCTTCCAAACTACAGGGAGCAGTTCTAAAAAGGCTATATAGAGCATAGTTTTAAGTTTTCTGGATACTGAAAGTGCAGAATTTCTTGAATCTACCTATCAATTATATATGTTTGAGGATCCTACAGTTCAAACAAGTCCATCAGTGATTTCCATAGTGTTGAAGATTTATCACATGATAAGAATAGGTGGTCAATGTCCTACCTGTGCTGGTGACATAGAGAGCATCGGGAACAGAGATTGATGCCTCTTTATTGTAGAAAATAATCCATATGAAGAAAGTGGTGGGAAATTCTCCAGATTAAAGAAAATAATGATGGTTGCATGAATATTATATTAAAATCCACAATCCAATTGTGGTTCCATTATATCACATTATTATAGAAAGACTTAGAATACAAGATACCACTTGAAGAAGGTTCACAAACCTAGAAATCGTCTTGTTTCATAAAGATGATATGGTGTAAATTTTCTTTTATATCCTCTGGAAGTTGATCTAAGTTTTTCATTTATTCCTCGATATTTATGTTTAGATCATAAGGGTGGGTGAGGGAATTGGTTCTGTTCGGGATAGGAGAAGCCATCCATTTATCCTGCCAAAACATTAGAGATGAATCTACCTTCACAAGCTAGTGAGAATTATTGTAAACCTTCTCAAACAAAGTTTTTAGGCTAGTCCATATTGAGGATTCCATATATTTCAATCTTCCGGTATTAATTCATTCTATTACTCTGGTTTTTAGTATCTACAAGGACTTGTATTTGTTCTTGGAAAACTTCCATATGAAACATGGTTGAAGATCTTGATTGAACAATTTTAGGTTTTTAATGCCAATACCCCCAAGATTGTAAGGCTTATAGCATTATTTCCAAGACACTGTTGAAATTTTTTTCTTCCAGATATTTCCACTCCATATGAATTTCATCATTGAAGAATTAATGTTCTTGAGAAGTTAGATTGTCCATATATACACCATGAATGAATAAACCAATTTGGATATCACAATCTCTTCAACTAGGCAGATTCTCCCTACCATGGAAAGAGTCTTTACCTTCCATATAGACAAAGTTATTTTGATATGACTTATGATTTCAATGAAGTAATAGGCTTTAGTTTTTCCAAAAAAGTGGGGTAAAACTAGGTAGTTGAAGGGAATATGGCCTTCCTTTATCCCCAAAATTCTAATAATACTTCCCCATCTGACAGGGTTAAAGTACTTTCCAAAATATATGTAAGACTTCAGCCAAAATATTTCTTGTCCTGAAACAGCATCATAATGTGAGAGATAATTCTTTATATTCTTTATGTTTTTTCTATCATCTTGAGTAAATACAATGATATCATCAGCAAATAAAATGTCAGAGGGGTTGGATGTTCCTCTTGCTGCTTTGATGGTCTTCAATTCACCTTTTTCAGCCATTTGGATCAACATTCTACTAAGATAATCTTATGTGGATGAAAATATAATCACAGAGAGAGGGTAACCTTGTTTAAGTCCCCTAGAGCAAGTTAAGTACCCTTCTAGTGATCCATTAATGATAATGGATATTTGATATAAACCAATAAGATCTTTAATCCAAATAATTAATTTCAGATCAAAACCAAAGTTGTGAAGGACATTTCCAATAAAGTTCCAATCCATTATATCTAATGATTTTTTGATGTCATCTTAAGATAAATAGTGCCTCCCCTTATAGGTTTCCTGAGAAGATTTACACATTCTGAAGTCATGAGGATACAGTCTCAAATATTCCTTCCTTTGGTGTAGCCAAATCGGTTCCAAGAGTCAATTTTATCTGATATTTTGGACAGCCTATTAGAGAGAATCATGGTAATCACTTTGTAAATGGTTTTGACCAAATATACTTGTCTAAATTGACCGATTTCACTAGAATTGTCAATTTTAGGGATAATGGTAGGAAATTGAGCATTCATACCATTCACCAAAATCCAATCTTGAAAAAATATTTTACCAAATTGAAAACATCTTTCTGTATGAAATCCCAATAAACATGGAAGAAGATGTTGGGGAAGCCATCCGGACTAGGGGATCATTCTTTACTAAGGACAAAAACTACAACTTTAATTTTCATTTACATTGGGGAGGCAGTGAGACTAATATTGTCCTCTTTCGTGACTAACTTGGGGATGATACCATCCATAAGAGTTGCATTTATGCATGGGGAATTAAAAAGGTTCTTGTATTATGAGGTAATGTGTTTGGATAAAGCTTGTTTGTCCTCGATGATTTGTTCACCATCTTTGATAAGGGAGATAGGATTGCTTACCCTTCTAGTTATTTTGAGGGCATTATAGAATTTCATGTTCCTATCCATTTTATTAATCCACCTGACATTAAAAATGTCCCTTTAGATTCTATCTTTAATTCTGATAAGATTTTTGAGATTAGTAGTAATATTAATTTCTTGGCTAAAATTTTTAGAGAAGCTATTTTCGGACATGGACTCTTGGAGAGAGTATAGGAAGCATTCTGCTACTTCAATTTTCTCATCCAAAAAACTGAAAATTTTCTTACTCCATTCCTTTATTCTTGATGTGAGCAATTTCAGTTTGGTAATTCATTACATTGGGTTGTTATTTCCATCTATGGAATCCCAGGTCTCCTTAAAAAATTTATTGTAGTCTATGTGAGTGCTCCAAGGCTTATTGCATCTGAGTGGGAGAGGGTTTCTATGCTCTTTACTTAGGTAGTTCACAAGAATGTGATGGTGATCTGAGTTGTGTTTCTCTAGGGTGATGCATGATAGGGAAGTCCAGTTGCATAGGGAGCTTTCATTGACAAAAGATCTATCAATTTTTTTGGCCTTAACACCATTGAGATGTTTTTTGTACCAAGTGAATTTTTCCCCAACAAGATTGATCTCGGGGATATTTTCTTCCTTAATGCATTTTATGAATTCCTTCATTGAGAGAGGTTGGGAGCTCAGCCCAAGTTTCTCATCCATGTGAATTGTAGAGTTGAAATCACCAATAATAATCCAAGGATCCATGATTGTTCTTGGAAGATTTTTCAACATAGACTAGTGGTGTCTCCTGTCAATACAGGAATTAGGAAAAGCATAAATCACTGAGAAAAAAATCAGTGTAGCAGCATCATTAAACAAGTAGGTTATATATTTTTCATCTTCATTGACCAGAATAGGGTTAGAAACCTCTATGTGTACCAATAACTAGATCCTATCGAAGATACTATTGTTCACAGATTTTCCAATCAGTACGTAACCCTTCCTTGCTAGAGGATTGTCAAAATCAGTAAGAATTATCTTGGGAACAGAGAGTCCAATGATGTTGGTTTTATATTTTCCAACAATGAGCCTAAGGTAACCCATCATGTCAGGGTTGTATAACCCCTAACAGTTCCAAAAAATAACTCTCATCATGGAATATCTCTGGGGTGGAAACCCCTTTTATTGAGTTTCTTCGCACTTTTTTGTTCTGATTTCATGGACAGTTCTGATTTATTTGGGTTACCAGCATGCTGTGAACTTTTTTTGTCTTCCTCTTCACTTGCATCACCCATGTCCCTGGAGTTTCTGGTCTGTGTATTAATTGATGGTACCTTGGTGTTGTGTTTCTTGCCTGCATGTGACTCAATTTCCAGAACTACAATAGGTTTTTTTTGTTTCTATTTTGAATTTAGAGCAGCCTGAGATTTTCCATTGACTTTCTATTTTTTCATGTTCTAACACTAGTTCTAGAACCTTTGATATCAATTCTATCTCTAAGGATTCATCTTGAAGCAATTTAATCAGTTTAAAATTTTCTGAAGAGAGTTCTAGTAAGAAGTCATCCTCTCTTGGTATAGAAGTACCATTCTTACCAGTTTCCTCAAAATCAAAAGAGGGTGGGGGCATAATCTTCTTGATCAATAATTTCATCCCATCTAACTTATTTACTGTTCATTATAGTGGATTGGTTCAACACCACTCTTTCCTTTAAATCCGGGACATAGTTGGTCTTACCCCTTTGAACTTCTCTCCATTCCATTTCATGTTGCCATTGTTTGGTCTGTTTATGTATAGACTTTCATTATTGTATAATATGTTTATACTTATATATTATATATATGTAATATTATATAAAATTCAATTTATATAAACAAATATATAATAATGTACATAATATTATACAAGTATATTTATGTATACATATAAATAAAAATTAATACAATCATATAAATATTTTATGTAACATGTTCATATATTGTATTTAAATACATCTATATACTATGTTTTAATTATATATATATATAGATGTTTCTTTTTAAAAAAATTAGTTGGGGTTCACAACCCCCTTTAATATCTGAAATTAGATGTGGTTTTGAACCCCCTATAATTTCAGATATTAGAGGGGGGTTTAACCCCCTATAAAATATTTATAGGGGGTCCATAACCTACTAAAATTTAAGATATTTAAGGGGGTTTTAAACCCCTTTTAATTTAATACATTAGAGTGGGTTTTGAACCCCCTATAAAATCCAACCAGATATTTAAAAAATAATGATTCAAAATTTATAGGGGGTCTATAACCCCCATTAAATTCGATGATTAATGAGAGTTGTACATAACCCCCCTCTAATTTTTATAGTAAATGAATTTATAGGAGTTTTATAACCCCCTTTAAATTCGATGATTAATGAAATTTGTACATAACCCACATATAATTTTTATAGTAATTGAATTTAGAGGGGGTTTATAACGCCCTCTAAATTTGATGATTATAGGGGGTTATGCAGAACTGCCTCTAATTTTACATAAAATTAATTTAGAGGGGTATGTGCATAAACCCCTCTAAATAACCCGCTCTAATGTGTTGTTTTTTATAGTGGATGGGTATTTATTTTAGACAAATCAATTCCATTATGATAAAGAACAAGTATTTTATGCCTCGCGTTGATGACTTATTTGATAAACTTAATAGATCTCAATATTTTTGAAAGACTGTTCTTTATTCTAGGTATCATCAATTTCAAGTAATGAAGGAAGATATATATAGACATAATTTCAAATAAGTTATGGACCTTATGATATTACAGTAATTCCATTTGGATTGACTAATTCACCATTAGTTTTTATGGATCTAATGAATAGAGTATTCTAGGAATGTCTTGATAATTTCATTGTGGTATTCATTGATGATATCTTGGTGTATTCTAATAGATGTGAGGACCATTAGAATAATATATGGATCATTATTGAAACTCTCAGAAGAAAATATTTATATGATAAATTTAGAAATTTTGAATTATGGATTTAAGAAGTTTCTTTTCTTGTCCATATTGTCTCTAAGGAAAACCACTACCTTGATCCTGTAAAGACAAATGAAGTCAAATAATGGCATATTCCAATGAACATAACTAAGGTACATAGTTTTATTGATTTTTTAGTTTATTATCATTTATTTATTCAAAAAAATTCTTGACTGGATAATCTGTTAATCATGCTTACTTGAAAAGGGGTTAAGTTCATAGGGACAAAGGAATTAGAGGATTTTTTTGAAGAATTGATGAGTAGATTGGTCAATTTTTTTATTTTTAATCAACCATCAAGAATTTATGGGTTTGTGATATATAGTGATGTATAAAAAAAGGGACTCAGTTGTGTCCTTATGAAAAATGATAAAGTTATTTCATATGCATCAAGGTAATTAAAGGCTCATGAATAGGACTATCCAACTCAAGATCTTGAGTTGGCAGCCATAATATTTTCTTAAAATATATAGATACATTATCTTTATAGTGAAAATGTAAGATATACACAAACCATAAGAGCCTAAAATACATATTTTCAAAAAATTACTCTATATGATCCAAAGATTATGGCTCAATCTACTCATGGATTATGATTTATCAATACACTACCACCCAGGGAAGTAAAATAAGGTAGTGGATGCATTGAGTAGGATTGATCATGGAGTTATGAACCAAATGTGTATTAAGAGGGGTCTTATGTTTATGCATATAGTAAATATGGATATAATAATTATTAAATAAGGGTATACATCACTCCTTTTTTAAATGACTATGAAATTATCTTTATTGGAAAAGATAAAAAGTTCTCAATCTAATGATGAAAATTTTTAGACGAAAATTAATGTTTTGAATGATGGGAGGTTGGAAAATTTTGGTTGTGTATATAGAGACATAAAATTTAGAAAGAGACTATGTGTTCCATATATACCTAAGCTAAAAATAGAATTATTATATGATACTCATCTCTCGAATTTCTATATACAATATGGTAGCACCAAGACGTATAAGGATTTGAGGGAACATTTTATATGGGATAACATGAAGTGTGAAATTATTGATTATGAATCAAGATTCTGGGTTTTTTAATAAGTGAAGGTAGATAGAAAATTTCTTGTAGGATTTATTAAACCTCTTCTTATTCCTATGTGGAAACGGGGTGACATTACCATGGACTTTGTCACTTGATTTCCAAATACAACTATAAAGAATGATGCAATATGGGTTGTTTTTTATTTTCTAAGAAAATATAAACATTTACTCACTGTAGAAGAATAATTACCCCTTGAGTTCCTTAGAAGGATCTATATTAATTTAGTTTTAATAATTAATGTCCCACCTCTTTCAATTTTATCTAATTATTATCCCTGTTTTATATAAAAATTCTGGAAGAGTCTTCAGAAGTATCTTGATACTCTTCTTTATTTGAGAATCGCCTACAATCCTCAAACTGATGGAAAGTATGAAAGGACTATTCATACATTTGAATACATGTTTATGATGTTCTCACTTAACTTTATAGGTATGTGGGATAAGTATTTACCTTTGGTAGAGTTTTCTGATAATAATAGTTTATGTTAAATATTCAAATGGAGTTGTATGAAGCATTATATGGAAAGAGTTGTTGTCCTCTAACTTGTTGGGATGAAGTTGATGAAAGTAAATGTTTACGTCTAAAAATTATTGAAGTTATAACAACAAAGGTAAAGACTATTTAGCTTCATATTAAAGTAGATCAAAGTAGGAAAAAGAGTTATGTCGATAATGGAAGGAAAGACTGGGAATATCAAGTGGGATATCACGTTTTCATAATAGTATATTCATTGAAGGGTGTCATAAAGTTCAGTAAGAAGAGAAAAATGAGCCTCATGTACATATAACCCTTTTAAATTTGGGAATTGATTTTATGTAATGACCCAAAATTTTATAGATAAAATTCTATTTTTTATTGAACTAAATGCCCTATTATGTATTATGGTTGTAGAAAACAAATGTACTTTTTTTTTGAAATATTATATCCTATCATATTTAAAAGATCATTAAGAATCATAATTTTTGATAATATTTTTTTAAAAAATGAACATATGAGTATTATTAGTATATGTTTTTTATAAATCCAACTGACATAGAAAAAGGATGTGATGGCCTTGACTAGTAGGATCGTAGCCTCTGAATCCCATTTATCAGATCTTATGATGGATATAAAATGACTAAGATTTTTCATTTACCAATCCCAATTTGAGATCCAACAAATAAATCATGATTGAAACCATTTATGGGAAAATTTTAAACTCATTGAGATCATGACCTGAACCATGTATGCCCACCACCCCTTGAAAATATCATTATCACACACCTTACACTTACTTGGAGTAATAAAGGGGTATATATCAAGACCCTAATAAAATGAATATGTATATTTTATTTTTAATATAATAATGTTTATATTTATATCTTATTATTGTTACTTTATAAATTATTTTGATTTTTATATGATAAAACAAAAATTGTATTTCTTTGTAATATACAATCTCAATTATGACCTTCCTTTTTGAAGAATTCACAAATTTTAAAAATAAATTATATTTTATTAAAATATTATATTTAAATAATTTTTATTAAATATAAATGATAATATGATTTTATAAAGTCAAATATCATTTTTTATAATGTTTGGAAACTTTTATTGTCAAAAAAACACAATATTTCTCAATAAATGTCGATTCTTGTTTTAAAAGTGAAAATTAGAAGAAAAAAAATAGAATTATTTTCATAAGATAAATATTATTTTTGGAATCATAATTTTTAGATTATCCAATGGTTAATTTTTCATAATTTCCTGAGACAATCAAGTTTTTGGGTAAAAATTAAATACGGTATAAAATATAGTGTGTATTATGACATCATAAAAGACCAAAAAATAATGTAGTAAATGATATAAATGGGATCCATGAAAAAATCTATGTTCCCCTTTAAAATAATGTTATTTTTAGTTTATTTTATTATTTTAATTATGCCTTTATGAATCCTCCAAAGCTTATATTATATTTTATTGTTTTAAAATCAATTCTTTATAAAAATGAATCAGTTTTACATCACCAAGGGTAATATATTAATGATTTCATCCATTGAACTTATAAAATAATGATAACCAATCCTATTTGATATAAAGTTTTTGAAAAATGATGGTGTGATTTTCGGTTTTGATTACTTTATAATGTAGAGTTCAATACCTATGTTTGGGAAATAATAAAGAACTCCCCTCTCTCTTCCTATATAACCCCACCCAATACCCCATTCTTCTTCACTCAAAAATCATTAATCATATAATTACTCCTTCCAAACCTCTCTATAGTCCTCCCAAGGTTCCCCCAATCTCTTAATGATCTCCTCCCAAGATTTTGGAATCACCCTATCAATGTAAGGGACTTCCCTCTCATCTTTTCCATTCAAACACCTTCTATGTAATTAGCATTTTTGAATCACAATTAATTATATTTTCATGAATTTATAAAAATAACTCTATAATATAATTTATTTCCTATCAATTATATATCATTTATACCCTCTCATTATATCATTTACCTATTCTGTTACTATGTTAACATTTAGTAAGGGACTCTTTTTCTTCTATTTATTCAAGAACCTTATTTATGTAATGAATTTTTTCTAATTAATAATGTTGGGATATGGCCTCACATATCCCTATTAATTCCCTTTTGATATAAAAATTATTATACACCCATTTCACTCTCATTAAACCATTTTTTTAATCTTTAAGTATTGTTGTTATGCTACTGAAATATCACTATGTTTTTTCATGATAAGTGATTACGTTATGAATATACAACCACATTTTCAATCAAGCGTATTCACCTAAATGTACCTTGAATTCATTTATTTGGGAATTCCGTTTATGAAAACCATATGCCTTGATTTTGGGGTTAAAATTGAGTAAATACATCCTTATATTTTATGATCTATATATCACGCTTATGCATGTACATGATATGAATGTGATGGGTAACCCCAAAATTAAATAGTGCTCTAATGCACTAGGTAACGTTTTAATATCATGATACATCATTTATGGGATTATGGAGTGAACCTAATCTATTATGGGTATTCTTACAACATGTAATATTTTCTTTCATATTAGCCTTGACCTATTTTTATGATTTCATGTTTAATGTTGTTGAAATATTCCCATGTTGCATTTATGTTATCATGTTATACCATGCCTCATTGTTCATATTTATGATTCTCACTCATTTTATGTCCCATTAAAATTCCTATTATCTAACAAGTAATACTTTAGTTATGTTATTAATTTTTTATTCCCTTATTGGGCTTTATATATCACCTCTTTCTTATGTATGTCCCTAGGTTATCCCATACAATTTTAAGAACAATAGAATATTATGAGCATGTTAAGGAAGTTCTCAATAATTCCAATATACCGCCTATTTTTAATTTGTTCTGTAATGTACCTAATTACCCAATTACACTTGGAATCTTGATATTCTGGGTTTTATTATGTGTATTCTTATACAAAAAATCATGAATTAATTTGTAATAAAGACAATGGTTGCCATAGTTTGTATCAGAGGAAAGTCTAGTTACTTTTGGTATTTGTATTAGAAAACTATAGGGAAAGACTTGGGGATAATTCTATGTATATGAAAACTTCCCTAAATTTTGGTAAACTATAAAGTAAATGGTTTCTAATAAAATACATCCCTACCTAGATACTAAAAGTGGATGTGGATCTAGAACTGAGGTACCTAGGGGTAATAATCCTAGAAAGGGTGCATTTATCTCAACTTGATTGTCACTTGGTGCACAACAACATGCCTTTCTTCACACCTATTTTTACACTCCTAGGATATATTCTTAAGTAAATTCACAATCTCATTATGAACCATTATGAATGGAACAAAAAAGACCATAAGAGTCTATATTAGTAAATGGATCATGGATAACTTAGATTGAATCCTATAAATTCAAAAGTTAAGGAATAAATATCATTTATAAAATATAACTTTAATGTTATTGGATTCTCATTTTTGTGTTTAATAGTTTAAAAGTAATCACCCCTAATTTTACCTTTATTCTATCCAATGGATAGAAATATGAGGAACCGAGTAAACAACCAATGTGAAAGGAAATGTGATGACTGCTCAAATGAGATGCAAACCCCGATGGGAGTATAAATTTTGAACTTTATGATGATAATCTCTTAGTTGACTTGGGTTTGGAATCTAATACTAAATTAAGAAGAAATTCCATATTCCCTAAATAAACAATAAGTTTCAATTGAGACCTTTATTTGAAAAAGGAATCTATATTTTAATAGATCATATAATCCCTTAATTGTGAAATAATGGATCAATTTCATTCATAAGATCTTCTATATCCTTAAATGTTCAGAGAAAGAGAAGGTCATACTAGTTTATTATCATATGGAGGGAGAATATTATCAGTGGTGGACATTGATCAGGAATATGAATCATGAGGAAGAGATCTAAGTGATGAGGTGGAAGGAATTATGGAAAAAAAATTAACAAATATTTTCATTTCACTCACCAACTTAAAATAGAAAGGTATTTCCTTGAACTAAATCAAAAAAGACTATAAATCCATCAGTGTGTATAAGGAAATATTCATGGTAATTTCATGACACACCTTCAACTTTTTCATTATTCCCAAATGAATAGTTGGCTTCTTATTTGGTGGTATAAAACTGAGTCTACAAAAATCCCTAGAGATGTGATACTTTGATAGCTGTGATGAAATTGTATGATGTTTTATAAAAGTCAAAATTTAGATTATCAAATCTCAAGGGTCTCGTGGGGATAAAAATAAGAATGTTGAGTTTAATTCTAATATTATGATTGAGAAATATAATGTAGGTAAGAAATTTCATCATCTCGCTTGTTAAAAGTATGTGAATAATCATCCTAGGAATTTTATAAAAGGGATATGGAAATAATTAAGGTACAGGAAGAAAGGGAACCAAGCTAGTGATTGTCTATGGGAGAAACCTACTAATGTGCTGGAGTAATGGAATGTTCCATTAAATCCTCAGTGTATCTTTCATTGTTTCAACTTCAAGGAACAAGGGAACTTTGTAAACTAATTCACTAAGAAAAGGGTGGTCGGTGATAATCAATTCTAATAACCTCTAAGGTAAAATGGGAGAGAGTATTCCAACACAACTATTGAAGTGGATCCAGAAAATTAATTGGTGACAGGTACTCTAGTTATTCATTCAATAATAGTGAACGTACTTTTTTATTCTGGTTCAATTTATTCTTTCATATCATGAAAGTTTAGAAGAACTATTAAAATACCACCATAGATAATGGATGTATAACTATCAATGAAAATTGAAAATGGGACAGTTATTGTATCCCAAGTATATAACTCTTCCCTTATAGAAAGTTATAGTCTAGACTTCCTATTGAATTTTGTGATACTCCCTATAGTTTATTTTGATTCAATTGTGGGTATGGATTTTATTTCCTTATATACAGCCAACATAAATTGTCGCAATAAGGAAATCAATCTTCGTATCATGAATCATCATCTGATTTTATACCTCAAATGATTGATTATAAGGAAAAGATCATCTTTTAAGTCATTCCCATTGTGAGGGAATATTTGAATGTGTTTCCTAAATAATTTTCTGGTCTTCCCCTAGCTGAGAGGTTAAATTTTCAATTGATCTTATATCTATGGTTTTCCAATATCAAAACTCCATATAGATTATCTCTTGTGGAACTTTAGGAGATAAAGAAGAAACTGTAAGAGAATATGGATAAAGGTTTCAAATGTCCAAGTCATTCACCTTGGGGTGAACCAGTATTATTCATTAAAAATAATGATGGGTCAATGTGCCTTTGAATTAATTATTTTGAGATAAAAAATATCAATATAAAGGAAAATTATCACCAACGATGGATGGATAATTTATTTGATCATCTATGTGGATCCTAATACTTCTCCAAGGTGTATCTTAGGTTGGGGTATTATCAAGTAAGGGTGAATAAGGATATCCCCAAGATTTATTTATATAAAAGGTAAGGGCGCTATGAGTTCATAGTAATTCTATTCAGACTCACTAATTCTCCAAAAATCGTCATGGACTTGATGAATAGAGACTTTATAGATTACCGTGACAAATTTTTGGTATTATTTATAGATGATATTCTAATTTACTCCAAAATAAAATAGAGGCATGAGAAGCATATGGGAATTGTGATAAAGATCATTTTAAAGGATAAACTTTATGAAAAGTATGAAAAATTTGAGTTTTGGTTAAATGAAGCCTCATTTTTAGGGAATGTTATCATAAACAATAAGATATTTTTGGACCCTTAAAAGATAGAAGAAATTAAATTATGGTTGAGGTTAACATATATGATAGATATCTGCAGTTTATTTAAGCTATATACTAATGAATAATGAAAAAGTGACTGTATATGCTTTAAAGAAATTGAAAGTTCATGAACAGAACTACCTAATGCATGATCTGGAGTTGGTTGTAGTAATATTCATATTGAAAATTTGGTCTCATTATCCCATTGGAAAAAATTTGAAATATATGTAGATCATAATATCCTAGAGTATATATTCTCATAGAAAGAGATGAATATACACCGAAAAATATAGTTATATCTGGTTAAAGACTATGAATGCCCAATCCAATACCATCATGGAAAGAAAATAAAGTTTTATACACTCTAAGTAGAAAGGATCTGGAAATTTTATCATTTATGATAATTGAGAAGGATGTGATATTATTATACTTGAAAATTATGGACATGGGAACCATAAATGAAAAAACATCATCAATCCTTTTAGAAATTATTGCTCAACCATCCCTTGTAGATAATATAAAGGATACTCAAAGTAACTATGTGAAAATTCAGAATAATGTGGTAGCTTAAGAAAATGAAAATTCTAAAAGTGTTAAATTAATTAAGCAGTAGTAATATTTGGTCCATGAATATGTTTACCATAAAATAATGGGTTAAGGAATGAACGTTTGGGTGATTCACATATCTTGACCTTTTCAATCCATTCAGGTAACACAAATATGTATCAATAACTCTAAGAGAACTATTAGAGGGACAATATAATGAAGGAAATTATAGAATATACATCCATTTGTATTTTATATTAGAAATTAAAGGATGAAAGGAAAAAATACAAGGGGATGACATAACCATTACCCATACTTACATAGAAATTAAAAAACATAACCATGGACTTTATTGATGGACTTTTGAAGAAATAAAGATGAAATAATGATATATGGGTTATGGTGGATCATTGTTCAAAGTATTATCACTTCATTGTAGTCTTATAGGACTTCTCACTTGATCAAATTGCAAGGATATACATTAGAGAAGTGGTGAGGCTGGATGGAATACCACTATCAATTATATCTGATGGAGACCCAAGATTCACCTCCAAGTTTTGGAAGACTCCCCAACATGCTCTAAATACTTAGTTGAACTTCAGCACATCTTATCACCCTCAAAAGGATGCCCAATATAATAAGACTATTTAGACAGTCAAGTAAAAGTTGATACCATTTTTAATGGACTTAAAAGGAGGATGGTGTTAATATCTTCCTCTAGTTGATTTATTATACAATAATAGTTTCCACAAATGAATACAAACGGTTCCCTATGAAGCTCTTTATGGTAAGATATTAAGAACACCTATATATTAGGATGAAGTTTGTGAACACTAATAGTTGGGTCCTAAAATGGCCAAGGAAATGGGGGAAAAGTTCCAAACCATTTAGAAGCATGTCAAGGCTGCTCAGAGTCGAAAAAAGATCTATGCTAAAAATCGTCAATGATACCTGGAGTTTGAGGATATAGATAAGATATTCCCTCACATATATCCATGTAATAAAGTAATTATATTTGGAAATAATAGAATTATTAGTGCAAGATACATCATTCCCTTTGATATCCTTGATTGGATCAGAGTGGTGACCTATCGACTAGAACTCCCACCTAACCTTTCTCAACTACATAATGGGTTCTGTGTATCCCTCTTAAGGAATTACATTCTAGAACCTTGATATATATTTAATCCAGAGTTGGTACAATTAGATAATGATATTTCATGTGAGGATTATTCAGTGAAGATCTTATATGATAGAGAAAAATTTCTATGAAATAAGACAATTCACCTAGTCAAAGTGCTATGAAGAAACCAAAATTTTGAAGAAGCCTTGTGGGAACTAGAAGAGTCGATGAAACAAAATTACCCTCATCTATTTTAGTTTTTGAAATGAAAATTTTAAGGGTGAAATTTTTTAAGGGGTAATATTGTAATGACCATAACTTGTATAAATGAAATTCCCTTTTTGATTGAATTAAATTCCCTATTATGTATTATAGTAATAGAAAACATGTGAACTTATTTGTTTTTGGAAATATTATATCCTATCATATTTAAAATACCATTAAACATCAAAACCATTGATAATATAGATTTTAAATAGTGATCATATGATTAGTATAAATATAGGGTTTCGATAAATCTATTTCACACAGAAAAAGGAAGTGATGGCCTCGATCAATAGGATTATACCCTATGAATCCCATTTAATGATGCTTTGCAGAGAGATAACATTGATAGTGTTTTCCCTTGACCAATATCAAGATGATATCCAACAACTAAATCATAAATGAAACCATTTATGGGAAGGTTTCAAGATCATCAATATCATAGCCCAAATCATATACAACAAACTACCCCATGAAAATATTAACATCACGCATCTTACCCTTAGGGATTTTTCTAGTGTAATAAAGGAATACATATCAATACCATAATAATATTGATATTTATATTTTAATTTCAATCTAATAATTGTTATATTTACTTTTTATTGTGGTTACTTTATAAATTTTTTTATTTTGATACGATAAAACACAAATTGTATTTTTGTGTAATATGAAACATCAATTAAGACCTTCCTTTTTAAAGAATTCATGATTTTTAAAAATATATTATATTTTATTAAAATATTAAAATTAAATAAATTTTATTAAATATAAATGATAGTATAATTTTTTGGAAGTTAAATGTAATTTTTTATAAGGGATTGAAAACTATCATTGTTAAAAAATCCCAATATTTCCCAATAAATGTCAATTCTTGTTTTAAAATTAAAAATTAAAAAAAAATTAGAGAATTATTTGGATAAAATCAATATTATTTTTTGAATTTTAATTTCAAAATTATCCAGTGGTTAATTTTTTAAAATTTTCTTAGATAGTTAATTATTTAGGTAAAAAATAAATATGGTCTAAAATACAGTATAAAATACAGTATGTATTATGAAATCATAAAATCCCAAAATGTAATGTAATAAATTATATAAAATGGATACATGAAAAAATATATGTTTTTTATTTAAAATTATGTGATTTTGATGTTGTTTTGTTAAGTTTCTAAATCCTTTATGAATCTTACAAAACCTTTATTATATTTTAAGGTTTTAAAATCAATTCTTTATAAACATGACTCAATTACACATAACCAAGGGTAATATTTTATTGAGTTATTCCCTCAGATTTATAAAATAATTAAAACTAATCCTATTTGGTGGAATCATTTTGAAAACTTGTGGTAAGGTTTTTGATTTTTTATTACTTTATTATATAGAGTCTAAAACCTATGTTTGGTAAATAATAAAGAACTCCCATAACTATTCTTATATAAACACACCTAATCCATCATTCCTCTTCACTAAAAATATCATGGATTACATCCTTTCTCTTCCATCCCTTCTCTAGAGTACTACTAAGGTTCCCACAAGCTCTTAATAATCTCCTCCCAATCTTTTATAATCACCCTCTCAAGGTAAGGGACTTCCATCTCTTATTTTCCTTTTAAGAACATTCTTTGTAATTAGCCTTTCGAATATCAACTGGTTATTTTTAATGAATTTATAAAGATACCTATAATATCAAATTTATTTCCCTACAATGATAGATCATTCATGCCCTCTCGTTATAGAAGTTACCTAATTAGTTACTATACTGAAATTTAGTAAGGTATTCTCTCTTTCTCCTCTTTATTCAAGCACCTTATTTATGAAATGAATTTTTTTCAAATTAATAATGTTGGGATATGAATTTCTATATCCCTATTAGTTCACTTTTTATATCAAAACTTTTAGATATCCTTGTCACTCTCATTAAGCCAATTTATTAATCTTTAAGTATTGTACCCATTATTTTTCATGCTAAATGATTGTATCATGAATATCCACACCCATTTACACTCAAGGTTATACACATAGATGTACCTATCATTAATTTATTGTGTGCATCCATTTATTTAACCCACACTCCTTGATTATAGGATTAAAATTTATTAAATACATACTTATGTTATATGATCTATGTGGAATGCATATGCATGTACATGATATAAAAGGGACAGGTGCACCCTAAATTTTATAGCTCTCCAATGCATTGGGTAATGTTTTAGGCTCGTAAGGTATCATGTATGGGATTAGTGAGTTAACCTAATCCATTATGGGACTTTTCTCACCATGTTAGGATGTCTTGGTGGTTACCATTGACCTATTTTTATGATGTCTTGTTTAATGTTGTTTCCACATTCCCATATTTCCTTTATGTTATAATATTATTTCATGACTCATTTTAATGTTTATTATTCTCAAACCTTTTATTTCCCACTGAAATTCCAATTGTCCAACATTTAATAATTTCTTCTTTTTATGCTTTGTTTATTTCCTTACTGAGTATTATATCTCACCCTTTTCTGATGTATATCCCTAGGTTATCGCATAAAATTTTAAGAATGATAGAATATTATCATCATGTTAATGAAGTTTTCAATAATGAAAATTCAACACGTATGTTTAATTTATTATATAATGTACTTAATTACCCAAAGATGCTAGGATTTTCAATCTTCTATGTTTTAAAATGTGTATTATTATGCAATAAATCATTAATTACTGTGTAATAAAGACATGGGTTGTCATATTGGAGTTATGGATTTTCAATTGGAAATGATTTCAATCCTCTATAAAGTACATGATGTGTTCTATATTGTAACGCCCCGACCCTAGATTCCTAGAGTCGGTGCATTATTACATAACATTGGCATGATCACAAGAAAGATCAAATCTCGAAAGACCGATTGGTTTAGTAGCCTTGGAAACACTAGATATATTCATAAGTTTTACATTACATCATAAAATCAAAAACTACTACAACAACATAATGTTTCCACAGTCCACACTACAATCCCCTCATAATATCCCTGCAGGTCATTCATAACTTACATCTTCACTTCCTGGAAAAATAAAACATAGAAAAGGGGTGAGCTCAAATGCCCAGTAAGGATAACAATATAGCGGAAACTTTCATCAATAAGAATAAACATTTAAGGCAATGTATAACTAAAACAAAAGCCTTTTAAACATGAACTTTCAACATGGTATGGCATAAATAAAATGAAATAATTCCATTTACTTATTCACATGGATATTCCACTAATCGAATAATCACATGCAAAAATAAATAACCACTTTCATAATGTTGGAATGCATAATGCCAGACTATCATAACCACATAGCCAAGGCCTCGTGCCAAGACTACAAATAAGATTTTGTCAAGGCCTTGTGCCAAGACACTAGTTTGTCTCATGAGACCTACCGATGCATCGAGGAGCTATAGCGGGCTCCACCCGTCACTTATTAAGTCCAATGCATTCCCATATGAAAAGGTTTAAACATAACATAAACATTCGTATTAAAACTAGCATACGAAATGTCAATACTTTCACAATAAACTATGAATGGTATAAAAATAGCACATCCACAGTCAAACATATCACAAAACCTTCAATACAATATAGAAGTTTTGTATCATAATAAATCAACTTCAAATAATCTTAAAATCCATCAAAGGATGTTGACATAGATGAAATCAAAATTCTTTTTAAAGAAATATCTCCTTTTATTTTGAAATCATTTAATATCCATATAAAATAAAACGTTTTCTTTGAAAATATTCTTATAAGCTTGTAAGGAAAGCTTTGAAGATTTTATAACGGCGTAAAATAACCGCACCCGCCGTATAAGTTAAAAAAAAACATTCTTACCTCAATTCTGCCGAAAAGGTTAAAAAGGACCTTGTTTTGAAAACGACGGAAAGATTCCTTTATAAACCTCTTATAAAAAGTCAAAAAAAGGTATAAATGACTTTAACCCATATTCTTGTAAATAGTAAAAATGTTTTGAAATACATTTTTAAGAAACATGGATGTGGATGATAAAGAGATCCCAGTAGATTATTACATATAAACAACCTCGGATAATGAAGAGATTGTGAAATAACCCTTACCTTGTACTTTTCCTTGGTTGGGGTAGGTTAACCTCCTGTATAATGGTGAAATAGTTGTTATTAAATTATACAAGAATCATATATATTAATATGATATCATATATGATCTTTTAACATTGATTTGTTAATAATATCTTAGAATTATCGTCGTTTCGGGAGTTAACTTACTCATTTTCTTTTATATGTTTTGTTACATAAGCCATGGTTGTTGTATCTTATTCATATCCAGAATGATATACAGTCCTTAAACATCATTTTTAAATCATCAAATGATAATTATACTTGAATGGATACGATGGAGAATGAATCTCATCGCGTTCGTGGAGACGGTAGTCCGTACGTACGCACGAGCGACAATATCATTCTTTTGATATTAAAATAATATATAAATGGATGGTATATCATATATACAGAATCATTAACATGTTATATTTATTATTTACATGAGTTACACATCATTATTATACCCATCCAAATAATATTATATTGAATAACAATTACACCACGACGTGGAGACGGTAAGCCGTACGTACGCACGTATGGTGACATGTTATTCAAAGGGTGGATAGAATACTGAATATGATTGTACCATATTTATAATAACATCACATTATATGTGAGATACTGGAGTTATTATTTCAGAATGGTAAGAACAAAGGAAGAAGAAGTGGAAGAAGAAATGAACTGAGAAAAGGGTGGTGAAATCATTACCTCTTCTTCGGGTTCTTCCTTTTGATTTGATCAAAAGGGCTCCTTAGGTTGGCTTTCTGATCAAACTAAGTCCTCTAGGTTGTATTGAGGGATGTTGGGAGAGTATTTGGGCAGAGTTTGGCCTAACCAAAAGGCTTTGAAGGTGTGAAGAAATGAGAAGGAGGAGTGCCCTTTTATAAGAGGGGTGAGGGGCACCTTTGGAAAAGTTAGAAATATTAATTTATAATAAATTCATATTCGGTTTAAAAAGGCTCCAAAGTTGACTATTCAAAGGATGAGGTGTGGATAGGTCGAAAACAACTCATCCAATAGAATTTAGACAGGTTTGGGTACTTATATTAACCTTATCTTTAAGTATTAACTCTAAGTTAATTAGTTTCACTTTTACAATGTCTCTTTGTATTTTTGATTAATAAACTTACTATATACATCCAAGCGACCCCCAAGTGGTCCATTAATGAGGAACCTATCATAATATAAGTCTCTTGGCCGAACCTTAGATTTTTAGGAATTTAATATCAATTAATAATATAATATTTGTTTTAAGAACTCTTTTATGTCAATTTTGACACTATTCAATAGTTGATTTTTGTGAAACTCCTAACAGATTTATTACTTCGAACAAAGTCAATTAAATCAATCCTAATATATCATATTATCATAGAAAATTAGTTTAATTCATTAAAAGTTTCATATTATAATTATTTGGGTATTTATAAGATCAATTATTTTTATTTTTCACTATTTTAGTAATTACTGCATCATCATTGTGTCATAAATAAAATAAATTATATAATGTCTAAAAATTATAAATAAAATATCATTATGTATGAAATCTTTTTAGCTTTCTAATGAATATTTATAATCGAAAATCCAACATGTATAACCCTATGTAACAATTGTTCTTCTAAAAGATGTATGCTTGTGTCATTTTTGTATTCATTTTGACTTAATTAAAATAAAGTGTCATTATCACTTACAAGTGGATCCATGGGGTCCCAAAATAGACCCAAATATGCCCATGGTCGACTATGTATCAACCAATAGGGTTAGGACACGTTTTAGGGTAATTTAGTATTATTATAATATTATTTTTTTAACCCTTATTTACCGGATTTACCCTTAACCATGGTAAATAAAATATTTACCGCAGTAATTATTCAAAATGTCTAAAAATAAAAGTTACCTATTTACACAATTTGAACATCCTGATTCCAAATATGGAATCCATTTTCCTAAATTCAAAACACAGAAGTGGCAGAAATTAATTTAAAATTAATTCCTGCTGTCAAAACAAAAAGCATGTTTTTAAGAGATAATAACTATCAAAAGATTGACACTTGTTTATGTTCGGTTTAATTGTAAAATTATGTCCAATGATAAACATTAAATTGAATGGTAAAAATATATTCTAAATATACTTTAAAACCACTCAAATTCATAATTTATCACTATTAATTATTTTGATTAAAAAAGTTGTTTTTAATTAAAATTTAGAAATTTTCACTATTCATCAAAATATGAAAGTTATCCGAAATGTACCAAAATTTCACCCTAGGATAATTTTGATATTCCGAATCCAAAAATGAAGTCCATTTTGAAATATAGAATATATATGATTTCAAAAAGTAGGTATTACTATTCACAATGGCTAGTTTAATTAGTTGTGGTGTGTGTTAGAACTCGAGGTTGCGTACAACACACGCTATCGCATTATTCGAAGGGAAACGTACCGTAGAAGCTTGGGGTGTTACATTCTCCCCTCCTTCAAATAATTGCGTCCTCGCAATTTCTAGGGTATTACTGCATAAAAAGACTCGGGTGGTTCTTCATCATAAGTTCCTCGGGTTCCCACGTTGCCTCTTCCATTTTATGATTTCTCCACAAAACTTTTACCAGACGCGTCGTCCGGTTTCTCAGTACTTGTTCTCTTGTATCAAGAATCCTGACGGGCTCTTCGCAATAAGACAGATCGGGTTCCAGTTCTAATTCCTCATAGGTGAGTACATGCGTTGGGTCAGGCATGTATTTTCTCAACGGAGATACGTGGAACACATCGTGAACTTTGGAGAGACTTGGCGGCATTGCCAATCGGTAAGCTACAGCCCCAATTCGTTCTAGAATTTCGAAAGGTCCGATGTACCTGGGACTCAATTTACCTTTCTTACCAAAACGTATGACTCCCTTCCACGGAGATACCTTCAGGAAAACATGATCACCGACTTGAAATTCCAAATCCTTCCTTCGATTATCGGCATAGCTCTTCTGCCTACTTTGAGCTGCTTTGATGTGATTTTGGATTACTTTCACCTTTTCCACCGTTTCCTCCACCAGTTCTGGGCCTACAAGTTTTCTTTCACCAACGTCATCCCAACAGGTTGGTGTACGACATCTCTTTCCGTATAACGCTTCATATGGTGCCATCTGAATACTCGAATGGAAGCTATTGTTATAGGAAAATTCTACCAGAGGTAAATATTGATCCCACAAACCCTGAAAATCAAGTGAGCAAGATCTCAACATGTCTTCTAAGGTTTGAATAGTCCGTTCTGATTGTCCGTCTGTCTGAGGGTGGTAAGCAGTGCTCAAATGAAGTTCAGTATCCAGGGATTTCTGAAGACTTTTCCAGAATCTTGAAGTAAAACGGGGATCACGATCAGAAACAATCGATAGGGGCACACCATGAAGTCTCACAACTTCATTAATGTATAGTCTTGCTAGACGTTCCAGGGGTAGATCTTCTCTTATAGCAAGAAAATGTGCTGACTTGGTAAGACGATCAACAATAACCCATATTGCATCGTTCCTTCTAGGAGTCTTTGGTAGCCCCATGACAAAGTCCATCGTAATATTGTCCCATTTCCACTCCGGTATGGGAAGAGGTTGCATGACTCTTCCAGGCTGTTGCCTTCCAGCTTTCACTTGTTGACAAACCATACACCTTGACACAAAATCAGCAATCTCCCTCTTCATGTTGTCCCACCAAAAATGTTCCTTCAAATCTCTATACATTTTGGTGCTCCCAGGGTGTATAGAGAAATTGGAACTATGAGCATCATCCAGCAATTCCCTTTTTAGATCAGGTATATTGGGAACACAAAGTCTCTTCCCGAATTTCAAAATTCCATCTTCATACACAAAGTCTCTCAATCTCCCATCATTCACAGCTTTAATCTTCTTTTGGAATTCGTCATCATCGGTCTGAGAACTCTTAATCCTTTCTAGTAAAGATGGTTTGGCAACCATTTGAAAAAGCATTGATGTTTCACCTTCCCTGGTTATTCCCATGTCCATTTTCACTAGATCCATGAAAATTGGATCCCTTTCAATTCTCATATTGTTCAAAACTCCATGGTCTTTTCTACTCAAAGCATCTGCCACCTTGTTTGCCTTCCCCAGGTGGTAGTGTATCGTACAATCATAATCCTTGAGTAATTCAAGCCATCTCCTTTGCCTCATGTTGAGTTCTTTTTGTGAGAAAATATACTTCAAACTCTTGTGATCAGTATAAATCTCACATTTTTCACCATAGAGGTAGTGCCTCCATATCTTCAAAGCAAAGATCACAGCTGCTAACTCAAGATCATGAGTAGGATAGTTTTGTTCATGAATTTTCAACTGTCGTGATGCATAGGCAATAACTCTATCATTCTGCATAAGGACACAGCCAAGTCCTTTCTTTGATGCATCACTATAAATAACGAACCCATCATTCCCCGATGGTAGAGTCAATATAGGAGCATTGACTAATCTTCTCTTCAATTCTTCGAAACATTCTTCACACTCTTTTGTCCAAACAAATTTAACCCCTTTACGTGTGAGCTTCGTTAATGGGTTAGCCAATCGGGCAAAATTCTGGACGAAACGTCGATAATAACCTGCCAAGCCAATAAAACTACGTACCTCAGTTATACTCGTAGGTGCTGGCCATTCTTGGATTGCCTTGGTCTTAGAAGGATCAACAGAGATTCCATCTTTAGAGACAATATGGCCAAGAAAAGAAATCTCCTGAAGCCAGAATTCACACTTGCTAAACTTTCCATATAATTCATGCCTCCTCAGAGTCTTCAAGATAATGCGCAAGTGATTTTCATGATCTTCGTAGGTTTTGGAGTATACCAAGATATCATCAATAAATACCACCACAAATTCATCGAGATACTCCTTGAAAACTCTATTCATCAGATCCATGAATACAGAGGGTGCATTAGTCAATCCAAACGGCATTACAGTAAACTCGTAATGCCCGTACCTGGTTCGAAATGCTGTCTTCGGAATGTCTTCCTTCTTTACACACAACTGATGGTATCCAGATCGAAGGTCAATCTTTGAAAAGTATTGAGCTCCATGCAGTTGGTCAAATAAATCATCAATACGAGGTAGGGGATACTTGTTCTTTATCGTTATAGCATTGATCTCCCTGTAGTCGATACATAACCTCATAGATCCATCTTTCTTTTTAACAAAAAGAACAGGGGCTCCCCATGGAGAAACACTAGGGCGAATAAATCCCTTATTACTCAATTCCTCTAGTTGTTTCTTTAGTTCGACTAACTCTACAGTGGCCATTCTATAAGGGGTCTTTGATATAGGCCTTGATCCAGGAATCAAATCAATAGAAAACTCAACTTCTCGTTCTGGAGGATGTCCAGGTAAATCTTCCGGAAATACATCTACAAATTCTTTCACAACAGGTACATCCTCTATTTGAACATTCCTTTCCTCACCGATAGTTACTTCATTCTCTTCCTCCCCAATAATTGAATTTAGTTGAGCTATTGAGGGTGGATCTAAATAAGAATTAGGTGGTGACGATTCTGCTCTAAAAATAAGGTGTTCCTTATCATTATCATCAAGAATCGTAACCTCTTTCTTCTTACAATAAATCTTCGCATCATAGTCCGAAAGCCAGTCCATACCGAGGATTATATCAAACTCGATCATAGGTATGACGATGAGATCAGCAGATAAAGAAAATTTATGTGCTCTAATGGGGACTGATTCACAAAACTTTGTTGCAACGATACTTCCCTTAGGAGTTTTAACTGACAACTCCCTTATTAAATCAAATTGGAAATATCTAATTTTCTTAGCAAACTAGGAAGATATGAAACAATGCGATGATCCAGAATCAAATAATGCATTTGCTAAACTTGAGGAAACCATTAAATTACCTGCCACCACGTCTTTCGGAGCTTCTACCTCAGCAGTAGTGATAGCATAAGCCTGGCCTTGATCCCTTGGCCTTTTCTGAGGTAAGTTCTCCTGACGCTTAGGACATGCATTTGCATAATGCCCCATCTCCCTGCAATTGTAGCACTGAACGTTGGTAGCTTCCTTCTTCCCCTTGCAATCATGAGCTTGGTGGCCTTTTTCACCACACTTGTAACAGACTCCCATTCCCTTCAGGCAAGCACCGGGGTGTTTCTTCCCGCACTTACCACAAGATGGATATTCAACCTTTCCCTTCTTCCCCTTATTTCCATTCCCAGATTGATCAGCAGGTCTCTTCTTCTCTTGCTTTGCTTTAAAGTCATAAGACTTAGAGAATTCCTTTTCGGTCTTGATAGCACATGAGACAATGTCTTCGTACGATGAAAAGGATTGTGAGACTAATGCTCGACGGAGAAATGGTTTTAACCCATCAAAGAAACGGTCAATCTTACTTCTTGGGTTGCGAATATAATCACCAGCGTACCTCGCTAACCTTGTAAAGTTAGCCTCATACTTTGTGACATTATCATCCTCCTTTTGTCTCAGACTCAGAAATTGCCTTTCCATATCTGCTCGATGGTCGCGAGGAAAGTATTTTTCTAAAAATAGATCTTTGAACTCCCTCCATTCCATGTTTGATACTTCATCATCTTCCTTCATGTTTTGAATCAATGACCACCATTGATCAGCATCTCCAGTGAGGCGGTAAACTGCCATGGTAACTTTTTCCCTTTCACTACTCCCCAAAGCCTGAAATATTTTCTCTAGGGAAAATATCCATTGCTCAGCTACTAAGGGATTTGTACTCCCATTGAACGTTGGTGGTTTTTGTCTCATGAATCGATCTAACATTGATCCTCCACGCTGCGGATCAGGGTGCTCCATACGGGTAAGGTTATTATTCATAACCTGAGTAAGTTGTCCCAGTACGGTGATTAGCTGATCAGCACCAGTTGCATCACCAGCCCCACTATAATTATCTTGAGCAGGAGGGAAATCCCTACATGGAGTGCGTGCATTGATACGGTTTCCATTTCTTCCACTAGGCGCCATTTCTAAAAAATGGCATAAACTAGATCAGTTTATGCATCAAAATACATAATCCCATACTTATAAAACACTAAACATAAATTGAACTATCTATGGATATAATCCATAATCATAAATATGTTTTCTTTGAGGAAGTATATACTCATAAACCCTTCATAATGATTTGTAAAGAAAGTGAGAGTTATCCTAAGCATATCCCCCGGGAGTGTCGTAACCAAGAGTGCAGCAAGGCCCGTTGTCGTGCACCAGTTCCCGTTCGAGTCTAGCTCAAAGCGGTGTTTTCGGGTTTTACCCCTAGGTACATCTGTGCCAGAGCCGCCTCTACCTGCTCGTATCCAGACAGGGATGTATTGCTCGCAAAACTCACAAAGTCTCTACAATACCAAAATTCTAGGAAGTTCTTCTATACTAATCCTCAAAGTTCATCTTAGGTCTACGTGCTCTAATCAGAGTTTATCTAAATCTAGCTTCCAAGGTTTGTACTAAACTTCCTCTGATACCAACTGTAACGCCCCGACCCTAGATTCCTAGAGTCGGTGCATTATTACATAACATTGGCATGATCACAAGAAAGATCAAATCTCGAAAGACCGATTGGTTTAGTAGCCTTGGAAACACTAGATATATTCATAAGTTTTACATTACATCATAAAATCAAAAACTACTACAACAACATAATGTTTCCACAGTCCACACTACAATCCCCTCATAATATCCCTGCAGATCATTCATAACTTACATCTTCACTTCCTGGAAAAATAAAACATAGAAAAGGGGTGAGCTCAAATGCCCAGTAAGGATAACAATATAGCGGAAACTTTCATCAATAAGAATAAACATTTAAGGCAATGTATAACTAAAACAAAAGCCTTTTAAACATGAACTTTCAACATGGTATGGCATAAATAAAATGAAATAATGCCATTTACTTATTCACATGGATATTCCACTAATCGAATAATCACATGCAAAAATAAATAACCACTTTCATAATGTTGGAATGCATAATGCCAGACTATCATAACCACATAGCCAAGGCCTCGTGCCAAGACTACAAATAAGATTTTGTCAAGGCCTTGTGCCAAGACACTAGTTTGTCTCATGAGACCTACCGATGCATCGAGGAGCTATAGCGGGCTCCACCCGTCACTTATTAAGTCCAATGCATTCCCATATGAAAAGGTTTAAACATAACATAAACATTCGTATTAAAACTAGCATACGAAATGTCAATACTTTCACAATAAACTATGAATGGTATAAAAATAGCACATCCACAGTCAAACATATCACAAAACCTTCAATACAATATAGAAGTTTTGTATCATAATAAATCAACTTCAAATAATCTTAAAATCCATCAAAGGATGTTGACATAGATGAAATCAAAATTCTTTTTAAAGAAATATCTCCTTTTATTTTGAAATCATTTAAGATCCATATAAAATAAAACGTTTTCTTTGAAAATATTCTTATAAGCTTGTAAGGAAAGCTTTGAAGATTTTATAACGGCGTAAAATAACCGCACCCGCCGTATAAGTTAAAAAAAACATTCTTACCTCAATTCTGCCGAAAAGGTTAAAAAGGACCTTGTTTTGAAAACGACGGAAAGATTCCTTTATAAACCTCTTATAAAAAGTCAAAAAAAGGTATAAATGACTTTAACCCATATTCTTGTAAATAGTAAAAATGTTTTGAAATACATTTTTAAGAAACATGGATGTGGATGATAAAGAGATCCCAGTAGATTATTACATATAAACAACCTCGGATAATGAAGAGATTGTGAAATAACCCTTACCTTGTACTTTTCCTTGGTTGGGGTAGGTTAACCTCCTGTATAATGGTGAAATAGTTGTTATTAAATTATACAAGAATCATATATATTAATATGATATCATATATGATCTTTTAACATTGATTTGTTAATAATATCTTAGAATTATCGTCGTTTCGGGAGTTAACTTACTCATTTTCTTTTATATGTTTTGTTACATAAGCCATGGTTGTTGTATCTTATTCATATCCAGAATGATATACAGTCCTTAAACATCATTTTTAAATCATCAAATGATAATTATACTTGAATGGATACGATGGAGAATGAATCTCATCGCGTTCGTGGAGACGGTAGTCCGTACGTACGCACGAGCGACAATATCATTCTTTTGATATTAAAATAATATATAAATGGATGGTATATCATATATACAGAATCATTAACATGTTATATTTATTATTTACATGAGTTACACATCATTATTATACCCATCCAAATAATATTATATTGAATAACAATTACACCACGACGTGGAGACGGTAAGCCGTACGTACGCACGTATGGTGACATGTTATTCAAAGGGTGGATAGAATACTGAATATGATTGTACCATATTTATAATAACATCACAGTATATGTGAGATACTGGAGTTATTATTTCAGAATGGTAAGAACAAAGGAAGAAGAAGTGGAAGAAGAAATGAACTGAGAAAAGGGTGGTGAAATCATTACCTCTTCTTCGGGTTCTTCCTTTTGATTTGATCAAAAGGGCTCCTTAGGTTGGCTTTATGATCAAACTAAGGCCTCTAGGTTGTATTGAGGGATGTTGGGAGAGTATTTGGGCAGAGTTTGGACGAACCAAAAGGCTTTGAAGGTGTGAAGAAATGAGAAGGAGGAGTGCCCTTTTATAAGAGGGGTGAGGGGCACCTTTGGAAAAGTTAGAAATATTAATTTATAATAAATTCATATTCGGTTTACAAAGGATCCAAAGTTGACTATTCAAAGTATGAGGTGTGGATAGGTCGAAAACAACTCATCCAATAGAATTTAGACAGGTTTGGGTACTTATATTAACCTTATCTTTAAGTATTAACTCTAAGTTAATTAGTTTCACTTTTACAATGTCTCTTTGTATTTTTGATTAATAAACTTACTATATACATCCAAGCGACCCCCAAGTGGTCCATTAATGAGGAACCTATCATAATATAAGTCTCTTGGCCGAACCTTAGATTTTTAGGAATTTAATATCAATTAATAATATAATATTTGTTTTAAGAACTCTTTTATGTCAATTTTGACACTATTCAATAGTTGATTTTTGTGAAACTCCTAACAGATTGATTACTTCGAACAAAGTCAATTAAATCAATCCTAATATATCATATTATCATATAAAATTAGTTTAATTCATTAAAAGTTTCATATTATAATTATTTGGGTATTTATAAGATCAATTATTTTTATTTTTCACTATTTTAGTAATTACTGCATCATCATTGTGTCATAAATAAAATAAATTATATAATGTCTAAAAATTATAAATAAAATATCATTATGTAGAAAATCTTTTTAGCTTTCTAATTAATATTTATAATCAAAAATCCAACATGTATAACCCTATGTAAAAATTGTTCTTCTAAAAGATGTATGCTTGTGTCATTTTTGTATTCATTTTGACTTAATTAAAATAAAGTGTCATTATCACTTACAAGTGGATCCATGGGGTCCCAAAATAGACCCAAAGATGCCCATGGTCGACTATGTATCAACCAATAGGTTTAGTACACGTTTTAGGGTAATTTAGTATTATTATAATATTATTTGTTTAACCCTTATTTACCGGATTTACCCTTAACCATGGTAAATAAAATATTTACCGCAGTAATTATTCAAAATGTCTAAAAATAAAAGTTACCTATTTACACAATTTGAACATCCTGATTCCAAATATGGAATCCATTTTCCTAAATTCAAAACACAGAAGTGGCAGAAATTAATTTAAAATTAATTCCTGCTGTCAAAACAAAAAACGTGTTTTTAAGAGATAATAACTATCAAAAGATTGACACTTGTTTATGTTCGGTTTAATTGTAAAATTATGTCCAATGATAAACATTAAATTGAATGGTAAAAATATATTCTAAATATACTTTAAAACCACTCAAATTCATAATTTATCACTATTAATTATTTTGATTAAAAAAGTTGTTTTTAATTAAAATTTAGAAATTTTCACTATTCATCAAAATATGAAAGTTATCCGAAATGTACCAAAATTTCACCCTAGGCTAATTTTGATATTCCGAATCCAAAAATGAAGTCCATTTTGAAATATAGAATATATATGATTTCAAAAAGTAGGTATTACTATTCACAACGGCTAGTTTAATTAGTTGTGGTGTGTGTTAGAACTCGAGGTTGCGTACAACACACGCTATCGCATTATTCGAAGGGAAACGTACCGTAGAAGCTTGGGGTGTTACATATATATCATTTTTAAGGAATTACATTCTAGACCCAATGCTTTTGATCACCTCTTAAGAAATAGAATTGGAACCTAATATATCTTTCTATGAAGTTCTTGTCTATAGTCTTGATACTAGAGAACAGGTATTGAGAAATCTGATGACTCGAATGGTAATGGTACTTTATATATATCATAAAATGGTGGAATAAATATGGGAACCATATGGTGTTATGAATAATAACCAACCTCTCTTGTTTAGAAGGTAACATTCAAGAAAATTTCAATTAAAAATAATTTTTATGAGAGAATAATATAACACCAAGTCATAAATTATGGTAAGTGAACATTATATTAAATATAACTCTAATAAAAAGAATATTTTAAAATTTCATGGAACAAAAATTATAATTTTATAGGATGAATATTGATTTTGAATTTTATTGGTCAAAATAAGCCTAGAATTATTTTTTAATGATTTTCCCTTAGAATTAAACATTTATAAAAAATTGAAAATGAAGTATTTAAATATAAAAAAATTTATTTATAATAATATTTTATAATATTTTTAATTAATAATTTTTTTATTATCAATTGGATAAGACCATTTATAGGTAAAAGGGATTTTTTTCATAATTTGTTTCAGAAAATAGTTTTTGTTTAAAAAGGAATAATATCTATCCATTTTAATTAATTATAATAATATTTAATGATAAATTATTTAAATTAAATTTATATTATATATATATATAAATTAATTAATTTAAATCCATATAATTATTATTACTATTCATAGAGTTAATATAATTACGTCTTATGGTTGAAAAATGTATTTCTTGAAAGAACATTTTTCGACATGATTTTCGAGTTTGTTTTTAAATTTTTCACTTATTTGAATTGAATTTTTTAAAATGTATTATATATTTAGAATCATCATAATTAATATTATTTAATAATTTCAACTTATTTTTTTCAAAATGATTAGTAAAGACAATAAAAATTTATTATCAGAGTTAAGGTTAAAATGGGGTTTTGCACATTGCATGCACTGGTATTAAAATTAATTTTTCACAAACATAGAATTTATATTTGATAAGATTTATTCCATATTTATATTTATTGGGTATAAATATCTAATAAGCCTCATTTTATTTTAGTATTAATGGATAAATTACTTGTCTTAAAAAAAACTTGTTACCGTGGTGAAAACTAAAGTGCTAAAAGTGAGTAATTTCAAAGGTAAATGAAATAACATATTTAAAACATGTTTATTTTTTTTTATAGGTGTGTATAGACATTATAATTTCTCTACCACATTATTTATCAATTTTTTATGCACTTGTGTTGGGAGTGACTACCCATTATTTAATAGGTTTGGGTATTTACAAAAATAACACTCCTCCTCAATTATAAAAGGGCACTCCCTCCCCTCACTATTTCACACCTCTCAAGCCAGTTAGATTGAAAAATACCTACCAAAATATCTCTATATAATCTTTATTCATATTTTATATCTACTGGACTTCCTAAAATACCAACCCTTGGGTCCTTAATAGGAGATCAAAATGAGGTTTCTCTAAGAGAAGGTAATTGTCTTAATGAAACACTTTAATTTTCTTTATTCTTTTACCGCTATAAATTATGTATTAACACCAATAATAGAATAACAATTTTATATACCATATACTGAGAATTTATTATTTTTCTATAATAATATTTATCTTTCTCCTTCTCCAAAAAATGGAAAACAAAGCCATCACTCATGTGCACGAGGTCTACCGCCTCGCAAACTAATGTAATTTTGTTTCCATCACTCAATCACATGGATAGTCGTAATGATGAAAATAATGAATATATATGATAATTATGACATGATATATATTATTTAAAATTAGTATATAATCTTATTACTTATATTTTGACCCATTAATGAAATTATACATTCTCTCTTGCGTACATACAACCTATCATCTCCATGAAGCGATGCGATTTATTTTCAATGTACAAAATTCAATAATGATTATAAAAATGTATCAAATTAGTAAATATGATATTTTTTACATTAATATAAATATAGATATGATGTAATATATTTTATATACAAAAACATGATCATTCACGACAAACATGAATGAGAAAACAAGGCAATTAACACATGAAAAAAGTTTTAAAATGAAATATTATTAATGAACGTGTGATAAAATGATATAAAAATATCATATATGATATTATAAATATTAGTATGGTTATTTTATAGATTAATAACTTGTTTAAAACCATTATACATGAGGTTAAATCATGTTTATCTAGTGGGAAGCTTAAGGTAAGGGATTTTATCTCAATTTACACTCCATTGAGACATAATTTTTTATAAACCTATTAACATTTATGTAGTGTGTATACTACCCTTTAATGTATTTAAAATGAATAAATATTTATTAATTATGATTATGATTTTAATTTAATTTTATTATTTCAATGGGTTATAATTTAGAAGTTACCAAAGAGGTATGAATCTAATTTACAGTCTCAAATTTTTTGGGATTTCACTTATTTTCATTGAAGGAATATTATAATGTATTTTTTATAACTCCATAAATTTTACTATCCTATGGATATTTAAGGATTTTAAATGTTTTATTCTAAATTTTCCTCTCTTTGGTACTTTATTTTAGAAAATAAATGTTTAAAATAAAAAATGGTTTTATTTCTCTTGTAATTGATATATTTTTCTTCTATATATGTGTTTTTCAAAATTGTCTTCCAAAAGCAATTTTATTTACTAAAATAATTTACTAAGAAAATTTTAATTTATAAACCACTTTTATTAATGGTTTGGAAGTAATATTTTTACTATTTTAAAAAGGGTACATTTTAAACTTTCTTTGCAAAAAAGTAAAAGGAATTTTTTTTACGTATATGGTGATAGCATACTTCCCTGCTGCCATCACCGTTTTATGAAATTTAGCTTCCTCTACACATTTTAAATACTTTTAAAAATAAAAATGATTTATAAAATATTATTTTAATATTTCACTTCTATTCTCTTTATTCATCCAAAATACATGAATATACCAAAAAATCAATATTATCTCTCTTTGATTTTTTGTTTTTTAACATTCTCTTTAAATATTCACTTACATGTGATAATTGGACATTAAATTTCCATTAAATATCCATATTATTTATCATGGATATTATTACATAAAACATATATTATTTTTACATATGGTGTTTTACTTTGAAAGTTATTTAATTTACTAGGGAAATATTTTTAAATCCATATTCCTTACTCAATAAAAATATTTATTATTAAGGAATATTATATATAAATTAAATAGTTCATTCAATATATGAGGAATGATTTTGACATGCATTGGTGGGTGGGGAATATAATTATATATACCATTGATGCATTGATAGGTCTCATGATACAAATCATTTATCTAAATTAAATGGTTTTTTATCCATAGTTTTAAACTATCTTGGCAGAAGGTCTTGATGGTATAGATATCATGATAATTAATTACAATATTAATAATTTTCTTCATTGAGAATTTAGTTATTATTATCCAAGATATTAATTCATTGATATTATTCATGGATTCATTTTTCACTCATGTTATTGATTAAATGGAATGTCTTTTCAGTTATATACCTTTCCATATAGATTATGATTTATTAATAGAGAGATTACACAGTAAGTTTCCCTTATTGAGAATTTTAGAACACCATTATTTTGTTTCTTTTCCCTAGGATATGAAGAATAATTATTTTAATGAGTTAAATGATGCATAATTTATTCCATTACTATGTTTTATATTTTATCCCCATGTAAAATGGGAATCATTTATGTATCTAGATGTATAATAATATTAAACTGATCAATCCTTGGTAATTTGATCCCTTTTATCTATTTTAATGTAATAAAGTAACCACTGACACTACATTACTGGAGTGAGGGTTGTTATAGCCACATACAAGCACCAGCTAGTTTACCATAACTCAATTACTAATTCACACAACCTAGTTATCCAATCATGCACCCAAGGTCTTTTCCAAGTCCATACAATAGGAACCTCCGAGTCTCAAAAAGATAATTGGTGCAACCAAAAATATCAAATAATGTCTACCCAAACAATGAGTCTCAAAAAATGGAACAGACCTCCAATGGCCCGAAGGACTTCATTTTTTATTTATTTTTTATAATCCACCTTTCAAGGGGTGAGGTGGAACCCTAACAAGGCTTGTAGGCATAAGTATTACATGTCACATAGGCTTTAGAGTAATTCATTGCTTGTAGGCTTCAAACAATACATACAACCCAGACTAACTACTTAGAACTGCTCCTCTCGAGCATCTTCATCATGAAATCATCTATCCACCTTCACATGGATGTTCGGGTAGGATTTCTCGTGCATGCATAGGATTGTCTCGATGGCAGGTTCCATACCCTCTCATTATTGAAATCTGTTTAGCTTATGCTATGGTGAAATCTCATTGCTCCTCATTCTGAAGCTTGTTCCTTGTAGGTTGTCTGGTTTGTATCTTTACTTAATGTGGCCCGAAGGCCTTGAGGTGGCCCGAAGGCCTTATTGACCCAAAGTCCTGGGTGTCCCGAAGGCCTTAAAGGACTCAAGGAAATTTTCTAAAAGAAACATCCCATACTCAATAGAACAAACTCGAGACCTCTTCCAAAAACCCAACATACTATACTTCTAAAGATGAACGAAAAGGCCACAGTAGAGACAAACACTAGAAGACTTGAGATAGGAGGGATTAGCTTTACATGGATCCCCACACTGGAATCACAATAGAGATATATTCTCTATATGAGAAGGAACATTTTCCCCAAGCTCTAGCTTATCATTCTTCTACTCCTTACTTTTTGGTTTATCCTTAAACACACTATGATTCTGTTGCACATTAGATAAAACTAAGGTATGAACCACCAAAAACATCCAAGTGTATTTAGATTCCATTCGAATAGACACATTTACAAACTCATGAAAATATTTTAGACTAGATTCTAGTATAACTAAAACCAAAATCTAGGTTAATTCCACCTCTAAAGAAATGATCTTTCTTATAATCTCTAGAAACTGTCTTTGGACAAAATATTACTGACTTTAAAAAGTGATTGACATACTCCCTTACTAATCAATCATATTTATGAAGGATCAAATGCCCATGTTTTTCTCTTTCTCCTCATACTCAAGAAATAACCATTAAATAAATTACAAGTATGCTCTCAACATGGAAATTCCCACACCCACAACTCCACTAGGAGTCTAGGCAGGAACCGAAACTAGAGAAACATTTTTTATCATTTTGGGGGAGGATATCAAAAAATACATAAACCACATAAATTCATGCCACAATAATTAACCAAACAATTCCTTCATAAACTAGGAACCAAAATAAAATAATAATCTATCAAACAAGACACATATCAGTTGTACCAAAAGAAATTTTCCTTTTGAAACTTCTATTTTACCAAAAAAACTTGAAATGACACTCCACCAAGGTATATTCTTATTGAAAAATCTAGCCCAAATTTAAAAAAAAAACTTGCTGGAACACACATACTTCCTGAACAAGGCACATCACAAAAATTCCTTCCAAAATTCCACTTCGTTTTAAGAAAACCAAGAATAAAAATAATTCTCATAAAACTTTTTTCCCTTTTAAAAAACCATTCGATATTGTTTCAAAACAAAATACCTTTTTATAATAAAATTATTTCAAAACTATATTTTAAAAACCTTTTATTCAAATAAAACCCAAATAACCAAGTTTGAAACAAAAAAACCCAAAAACCACAAGGTAAACAACCACTTTATAAAACATTCCTTAAAACCAAGTTTGAAAACAAAACATTTCACAAAATAATTTAATTTTCCAAAATATGTTTTAAAACCAAGCACAAATAAATTACCTCACAATCATTCACTTGTGGTTTACATGATCCACATCCACTAATGACATTAAAACACTCTTCATTCCACCTCCAATAAGTCAAAACCACCTTCAGAGAAATTCAAAATTGAGAGGAGTAAAATAGGCTAACTAGGGGAGAAACAATGATGTACATGATTTTGTTGTGTGGGTTTGTCAGTTAGGCACCATCCATGTAACACACTCTACTAAGAAGGAAAACTTAATTGCAAAGGCACCACATGGTTTCAAAATCCATTTGTTCTAGATTTTATACTGAATTACCCTCCCTTTACACCCTAAAACCAAAGATAAATATCCATTATCACTCATACAATCAAACAGGATCTAAAAAAATCAACTCACATCAAAAGAAGTTAAAAAATATTTAGTTAAAAATTTTAAACTGAACTTCCCTTGGAAGCTTGAGACTAAGTATGAACAAGAGCTAGTTAGACTATCCCCACCTATAACTCAAAAAAAATTGAAAAACTAAATCTTATTTCTACTTGTAAATCCTCAAATAAAAAGGGAAACTCAAAGGGATTAACATAATACAGTAGGAAACCCAAGCTCTGATACCATTTTTTAATGAATCGTCCTTGGCTGCCACTAAACCCGACACCTGACCTGATTCACCACAAGTTCTGAAGGGTGTTCTTAATCCCCACGAGATGGAAACTAGTGCATTGGAATCACTAGAATCTCATTGGGAATGATTTAACCCAAATTATAGATAAATGAAAATTTAATAGATAATTACATAATCCAAAATAATAAATAAACAATCCAATCTAATGAGCATGTACCCTAGTGGTACAGGCTCCTACTTGGCATCCAAAAGACCCAGGATCAAATCCGGGAAGGGGAGAATTTCTAGTACTGTAGCAGAGACTGTAGCAGCTGCAGAACTATAGCAGTGATAGCACTGTAGCGGCAGAGGGGTTGTAGCGGTGGCTGTACTGTAGCAGGTACTGTAGCATCATGGGTTCTGTAGCAGTACTGTTCACTGAGGGGTCCTTTGTGCCATAAAATGGTATTTCAATCCTTGTATTCAGGAAACTTGGCCTTGGGCCTTCAGGCTATGTAATGGTTCTCCCTCTACCCAGTCTAAAGAGTCATTTTCTTTAAATAATAAATTGAGGCTTCGGCCCCAACCTTTTAAAAAAATAAACAATCCAAACAGGTCATAAACAACTAGGATAATCCTACACATTTTCATACAAATAAACATAATCCATAAATATAAAGAATACAACCATGAAGAACTAATACAACACTAGATAAAAATAAAAAAATGATGAAACAACTTGAGTTGAGCATGAACCATCTCCATGAAGCCTTTGGTTTCTCACCATCACCTAACTCACCCCATTTTATCCATGATGAACAAAACTAAAACCAACTAGAAACTTGGAACCAAAAATGAATAGGTGTCTTCTAAAATCCTAGTAGGTTACCAAAAACCACCAAGTCTATCAAATATGTTTCATAAAGAAAATCATCAATTATAGTCTAATAAAAAAATCTAGAAATTAATATTTTCATATATGTAACATATGGAAATTAAAACAATTCCATAAACATCATTCAAAACATTTCTCATTATTTTCCAACACTATACATGCACATTTTAAAAATAATTCCATTCGGATAAGTAATTTCAAACCCATGCACACCACTAGAATTTCTTAAAATTAACTCATTTGTTTTATCATAAATGGAAATTTTCACTTTAAAACTTTCAACTGGCCAAAACTGTCCTTTTATCCAAAGAACCCATTTTTAAATCTACTTTAAATAACCCACATAAGAGTTTTTTAATTAAAAATAGGTGTTCCAACTTCTTTAAAAGCTCATTATCCAAATAAAACTACCCAACACACCCACATGGGTCAAGAAAAATAAGAAGGTGATGCATATCACAAGGCACATATATCAAATATAAGAAAATAAAGGTGACATAAAAATGAAAGTAGGGGAAATGATACAAACAAGAACTAGTTCAAACTCCCCTCAATCACTAACCAACCAATTAATAAAATGTGTCATGGTCCTACCCCAAGATCCCTAATGTGTGAATCACCTTACCATATAAGAGTATACCACTTAAAAACTAGCTACCAACATGTTTTAAAGTTAAAATAAATAATCATCCAATTATCACACACAAGTATCATTATAACAACCAACCCCCATCTATCCCATGTTCCTAGCACAACATGTGAGGAATCAGTGGCATGTGAACTAACAATATTAACAAGCTAGTTCTTCCACTGAACACCTAGTTTCCCAAGACCTATAAGAAATTGAGGTGTAGGAACAGACAATCCAAGTCTAATAAATGAGGCATAACTATATCTACACACATCCTAAACACCCAACGATGAAAATCCATATAATAAAGTTAACCTAAATCCTAACAAGCACATTAACACATAAGGGGAGAAATAATAATCTCATAAAGATCACTAATACATACAAGGGGTAATCCAACATGGGTAAATCAAGCGGTTCCAATAAAAACTACCATTTTAAAACCAAATTTTCATTCAGGCCTTTAACACCAAAAGATGTCTCAGAATTACAAGTTTCTTAACCTTTTATAAATCACTATTCCAAAAAGAATTTGGAAAAAGGTTGAAATCAACCACACATTCGAAACATTTCAAAGACACTCTCAATAAGGGTTTTTCTCTTTTAAAACTAAAAAAATCAATAGACACCCATTTTCATCAAAAAAGAATCCATAAAGTCTTTTCACACGGGGAAAATCGCACAAAAATTTCAAATCACCATTTTAAATTCATAAAAACTCTTTTTTAAAATCACTTAGAGGTCAACACATTACTTCAAAACCAAATTCCATTTTAAAATTAGTTTTCCTTAATTAAAAATCAAAACATGGTAAAATATCATTACACAACATGGAAACCATTTCAAAAAGACATATGAGACTTACAAAAAATCTTAGCACATAAAATCATTCCATTTTAAACATGAAGACATGGAATTCGCATAAAAATCATTTACTCTAATCTAAAAATACAATTAAATAGTTCTAAGTCATCATAAAACTATCACTTATTTCCATACTTTCATTGAAAAGGAATTTGGAAAAATCAACCACACATTGAATTCAAAAATAAAATAATTACATAGAAACACCTACCTTAGAAATATTAGAACCAAGATAAAATTATTAAAAACCCATTTCCTTCAATAGTGAAAAAACCCATAGGGATAAAATCATTATCTAATAAGCCTAAACACCAAAACAACCATCATTAGATCCACCTAGAACCCTAAAATGGACCATGAAAGATATTGGGTTCATGAGGGAAGTCAAAACTAAGAGATAAGAGAGGGGAAAAATAATAAGAGTGATTCATGGGGATTTTTTGTTAATCCTAAATCAATAGCTTATTTTTCTAAGCATGAAATATAGTGCACACTCAAGGCTGGTCTCGATGACATGACTCACATAACACTAAATTTCTATTGTCATTATTTATATTCTAACTAATATAAAACTATATAATATAAAGATGATGAGTTTGAAATATTAATTAAATAATAATATATATATATATATAAATTAAATTTAAACAAAATGATTTTAAAAATAAAATAGGAAGATATTCCTTCTCAGGATATCATAATGATTGATTTCGTTGTTTATTAAAATATTATTGATTCTCAATTCAATGTAGTGATCAAGATATAACACATTAAACCCTCCCATAAGAATTATTATTACCCCAATACTAATATCTATATATAAAATGAAATACTATTCCTAAATCCATCTAGGATATCTCTTCATTGACCATCGCTACCCAAGCTATACTTCATCGTATAAATGACTTAGATAGTTAAGGGAAGAATGAATGGTGAATGAGAAAAAGAACTAAATAGAAGAGAAAATAGGAAAACCACACACCTTAATTAATTTAACCACATCCATAATTATCATAATTAAATAAAGAGTTTAAAATTTAATGTCAACAAAACTCAATCAACCACCATTCTCTCCCTTGAACAAATGATGAGGCTAGTTCCTCTTTCTCATGGAGTTAAAATAGAACATGGTGGGAGAAACACAAAAATATAAAAATGAGTGAATTAGGTATGAAGAAGAATAATAATAATATATATTAAAAATATAAAAACATACTATAAAATAAATTAACCTCTAAACCTACAAAAAATTGCCACTAATTTTCCAACCCTTTGAAAAAGATATTAGATGCATTTTAATAGGAAAAAGGTGTGAACATTGACTCCATAATTTTACTCTAAAAGTTTACTCATATAATACACTATAAATAGAATAATTGGGAAATGTTGTATTATAGATAGTTTTTATTATATCTTTTATCTATCAACCAACAAAATTTCACCTTTATTAGACATGTTTGGAGAGAGTTACATCCTATTTACTCGGATAATTTATTCTAGATAGTCAAAATCTTCGTATTCCTAAAATATGATTTCACATTCATTCATAGACTTGAATATTTATAATAATGCATGTAAACCTTCATTAAAAATGTTCAGTGATATCTTATATTACTACATGTATAATTTTAGATCATTTAGATATTCCATTTATGATATATGAACCCGTCTTCAAAAGTACTCAGATTTAAACATATATTTCCAGGCCTAAATTTTGATCTTGTTTTGGGCCTTGAAATGATGGATTGATCTTTGGGTATAGAACAATTAAATGAATCCCAAAAAACATATAAAAATAAAAAATAATAATTTTAAAATTTCGACTAGTTTAGAAAAACTTATGGATAAAATAAAAAAATAAATAAATATATTTAAAATCTAAAATTATGTCATTTCTGATTATATGCTAAAAATGATAATAAAAAATTAAAGGTGACAATTTTCTATAAAATAAAACAATTATGGGATTAAAAATTTTAAATTAAAAGTAAAATATTTTAAAATATTTACTTGGTCAATTTATCCACACTTATACATTTCACTTCTGGGAATTCATCTTATACCAAGGTCAAAATAAACTTCTCAAAGCATAAATGACAACACAACTAAATTATCATATCAAGGAAAATATCATGCCTCCTACATGGTTAAGAATTCCCAAAATCCTCAAAAATAATAAAAATCTATCTATTATCATGATAATATTATTGTCTATGTCATTCCTACCACCTCCAAAAAATATTTCCCGCTTCAATCAAGGATTTTTGTGTGTGTAGTTTTTATCATTCTCAAGAACATGTGTGATCTCCATAATCTTGTTATGTACATATTATCTCTACTAAACAGATTCACAAATGTGTCAATGATGAGTTATTTTTCATGGGTTGTTCTGAGGCTGAGGTGTTGTGGGTTTTAAATGTAAAAAAATTAGATACATAATGAGGTGGGTTAATCTCTAAAGTTAAGTAAATCTATGAAAACAATTTTTCTCAAGAATGTAATTCTCCTCAATCAACTAGAAAATTAATCCCTATCAAACACCTAATTAATTTTTTGGGAAGCTAGAACTTGTAATTTTATCATCAATGATAAATTTATTCCCTATTTTCCCCCATTTATATTATTTTTTCAACTTTAATTTAGATCTATATTTATATTCATAATCATGTTTTTTATGAAATGAGAGGAAACTTATGATCTTCAAATATTAGTGAATAGTCATACTATATTTGTAATGATATTTTGGTCCACCCTTACATATTTACATCATAAAATTTCTTCCACTAAATAATTAATAAATATGGAAACGCATTTATATTTTTACATATTAGCTCAAATGGATTCTTTATGAAAGAAAAATACAGCTCATCTTCTCCATCCCCCACACTTGAGTTCAATAATAATCATGAATTTAACTTCTAGAGAAGGTTGGAAAGAGATAAATGGATTATAATGTGGCTTCTTGGCATGATATTTCATGGATACTGTGGTATTAATAAATTTCAAAGGTAAAGGTATACCAAAATTAGATTTCAATGTAAAAAGGGATTTCAAAATGGTGTCTCAATCATACTTGACACATTTCATGAACTCTAAAATCTTTGAAAAAATATAAAAATAGCATGTTTTGGATCATTCAACCTATCTCAAGACTCTAAATAAAAATATAAATATAAATAATATGTCAAAAGGTTTTATAAAACCTCTAAGGTTGGGAGATATTTTCAATTTCGATAGTAATTATGCACATTAGCTTCACAAAAAATAAAACTTCATCAAATGAAAAGATCAAAAATAAAGAAACAAAATCCATTTAGTAATAATTTAAAACCTAAAAAATTAAAATCAAGAAATTTTCCAAAAAACACTAAGATGTTTTTAGTTTCCAAAGTATTCGATTTAACTCAATAATCCTAAAAATACACCAAAAGTTAAAATGGAATACATGAAAAATTTAGAAAAATACATGAAAAATAAAATGGAAGAACACAAAATCCTACGAATAGATTGAGATCTATCCCCCACACTTATTCTATTTAATACCATATTATTATCTCAAATCATATCAAAAATTATTTTCATAAAAAAAATTTATTGGATAGAAAATAAAATAATGAAAATTAAAGACACAACCTAATTTATTTTTCAGTGGAAACCTTGAGTTAATCTCATAACTTATACCACTATAAAAAAGAAAAAACATAATAAAAATAAATAAATTAAAGTTTAATGGGAAATAAAAGAGATAATTCTTGGTTTAGACCCTCAAGAGTGTTATAGGTATTTTCTTCCCCTGGTATGGCTATTTTAGTAGATCATCCATAATTAGAAGGTGGATGTGGTTTCTTTTAGATGAACCACCACATGTGAATTTTCCAAGTGTCCATGAGTAGGAAAAAATGGATAACCCTAAATAATATAAAAAAATATTCAATAATAAATAATTAATAAATATATAATTTGAGTTCCATAATGGGAGGGAAAATAAGATAGGGGTTCTCACTATTGACTTTCTTGGTTTCCTCCTCCATATGGTGTGAATGCTTTCATAGAGGAGGAAGTCACACCACTACATGATTCTCTAACTCTTATTCTTATTTTATCACCACCACTTGGGTGGTATCTTACTTAAAATACAAGGCCTACCCCATTTTTGTTGTGTCATATTTTTTAAAAAAAATAAGTAAGAAAACAATTTGGTATTAATAAGATTAAAATGTGAAGAATCAATAAATAAATCTCACCTTTTCAAGTAATTCATCTTGGAAATTGATCTCTTTTGGCATGACCATTGGAAACTCAATCTAAATAGGTGCATATTCATCATTGTATTCCAAATAAAGAGATATATAGAGAGGTGCTATTTTTTTCATTATCATGGATGGTAAGATCAAGTTTTAGGTTATCTTTAAAAAATTCATTCCATGATTCTTCTATAAAATGTTGGTATCCCATAAGTATATCGGTTGGCATGTTTTATTCAAATAATGACTTGAGTAATGGTTGAGTGCAGGATGATGTTATTAATTACTTTAGTAGCTCTTTTTCAACTACCTCAAGTTCTTTAACATAAAAATTATTGGTGAAATCTCTTCCACCTCTCCTTATGGTTCTGTTTCGGGTTCTGGCTACTCCACCAATGCAAGAATGTATTCTTCGGCCCTTTCAGCTTTTCTCTTTAGTTTTTGTATATTTTATTTAAGTTATTTTATTTTGGATTCAAGATAATTTATAGTTTCTTATTGAACCTGTTATTTTTTATTCCATTCATAATAATTTTAATTGAAATACATCATGAAAAAATATATTTTAAAAAAATGAAATTTATGATTTTTTGTGTTCTTTTATGAAAAAAATTTTATTCGGGTGTTGTACCTTCCCAAAAATAAATCCAATTTGATTCCTGTGAATTTTTATCAGATCCCCTATCAATATTTTATTTACCTAAGCATCCAATATATTGCACACCTAGGGTAGGTCTCGAGGAGGAAACTTACACAACACTGAATATCTATTATCACTATTTATATTATAAATAACATCTAACAAAATAATATAAAGAGGATGAGTTTGAAAGATGAATGAAATATTAATATATATATATATATATATAAATGTAATGTTAATATAATTATGTTATAAATAAATAAGTAAGATATTCATTCTTAGGAGATCATAATGATTGATATCATTGTTCATTAAAATATTCTAAATACTCAATTCAATGTAGTGATCAAGATCTATTACACTATACCCTCTCATTCAAATTTTTATTACCTCAACACCAATATATCTACATTCGGGGAAATAATATTCCTAAATATGGATAAGATATCTCTTTACTATACATCTCTGTCCAATCCATACTCCATCGTATATATGACTTAGATAGTGAAGGGAAGGGTGAATGATGAACAAGAAGAAGAACTTCGTGGAAATGAAAAAGGAGAAATCGCACGACATAATCAATTTAAAAAACACTTAAATTCTTATAATTAAATAAATAGTTTGAAATTGAAGTGAAATTAAACTCAATCAACCAACATTCTCTCCCTCAAATAAATTTTGAGGTTAGTTCCCTATTCTCATGGACTTAAAAGAGAATGTGGTGGGAGAAACACATACAAGTAAAAATGGGTGAACAAGGTATGAATAAGAATAATAATATATTTTAAATGTATAAAAATATAATATATCATAAAATAACCTCTAAACCTATAAAAAATGGCCACTAATTTTATAGACCTTTAAAAAAGATATGGGATACATTTTTATAGGATAAAGTGGTGAAGTTTTGGATCTATAATATTCCTCTAAATGTCTACACATGTATGAAACAATAAATTGAAGAATTTAAAGAAAAAAATCATCTATATAGTTGTTACTATATATCTTCTCTACCTACCCGCAAAATTTAAACTTCATTTTCCAAATTTGTAGATACTTACATCTCATTTACATCCAAAAAAATTTTATGGATAGGCAGACTCTTTATATTCCCAAAATCTGATTTCCCATTAATTTATAGCCTTGAAAGTGAAATAATCATACATATAAACCTTAATTAAAAATGTTAATTATTATATTATATAACTCAAATTATAATTTCATCTCATTTATATTGTCCATTTATGAGATATAGGTCCATCTTCAAAAGTATCTAGATCTGTGCACAGTTTTTGAGGGCCGAATTTTCAGCTGGTTTTCTGCCTTCAAATGATGGATTGATATTTGTGTCTAGAAAAATTAAATGAATAAAAAAATATAGAAAACTAAAAATTACTAATTTTTTAATTTATATTAGTATAAAAAAAGTTATGTTCAAAATTCATAAATAAATTAAAATAGTTAAAATCCAAAATTAGAGATTTTTTTAAATTAAGCTCAAAATGCTACTAAAACCTTAAAATGTGAAAATTTACATTAAAATAAAACTTTTTTGGATTAGATATATTTAAATTAAAAGTAAAATATTTGAAAATATTTTCTATTTCAGGGATGGAAAATAATAATAACTCACCTCAACCATACTGGAAGTCATTAAAGGGAGGAAAAGAATCTAAGGTAAAGGAGGTTGGAGCTCATCTTTGATCTCCCAAGAATTAGTTGATATAGGAGGGATAAATTGGGGTGAAACCCACTGAAAATATAGTAGGGGTAGTTTAATAAAACCCAAAAATTTAACACTCATGTAAGTCACACGGTTTGGCCACATGGTTTTTCAAACTATGCACTAACCATGTGTTGGCCACTTCCTAGTTCAATAACCCCCTCACATGGTTACTCTTAGGTATCTCAAATTTTGGAAAAATTGTGTGCCTCAGACTTGACAAACCCCAAGACCTTCACATATTCTAGGGATCTATGCATGGTTTGACAAATGTGTGGAATTTTTTCTCAACAAAAGTGTCCAAAGGACATGGCAAGCCAAATCGGAACCATGTGGTTAGTACTAACCATTCATGATAATCATAATTCTCCAAAATAAATCCTTCAAAAACTTTAAATTTTGTCCCAAAAACAACCAAAACTCAAAACTACTCTAGAAAAGATAAAATAATACAAAATAAATAGCACTATAACACAGGTGGTGTCACACTTTAGCCCCTCAAGGATTTCACAAGCTGTCAATAGAGTGGGAATGGATCCATAGAGATTATACACCTAAACTAGGTAGTATACCACTTGGTGTTAGAGAAAATGTGTGGGTGACAATACCCATTGAATTTATGGAGTCTTATAAATCACTTTGGTAGAGGTATGTATTAAAGGATCCATTTTTTGATGATATACAGACTCTCTGGTTTTCCCATAATTTCCCCCATCCTTGTATGGGTATTTTAAGATTTATAATGTGTTTATTGAGTATGATATTTGTATTTGATAAGAATATAAATTAATTCAAAAACAAGGAACCCTTCAATGAAATATCACAAGTGTCCATGGTCAATCGATATCTTTCAAAAGTAACGAATTTGACATTAGGTTAACCATATTTGTTTCTTGTATATTCACACCCAATTTTTATTTGGTATTGGATATACTTTATAATGGTGGGTGGTTGTTTGGATTAGATAACAATTATTTTAATTGCACATCAAAATTGAGAGTTTGAGAGATAGACTCATCCCATAAAAGTGTGTATAATCTATTATAGGATTCTCTTATATATTTAAGTCATGTTCATGAAATCCTTCCTCATAAAAATATTGGTTACCCTTACTGTATAATAGATCGATCAATACCATATAACTTTTGGTATTCTATATGTATCAAAGGTTCATCATATTCTTCCATATTGTTTGATTTATTAATTTATTTCCAAAAGACATATAGTTGGACACTTTGAAATTTATTTTTATTCAGATAGGTGGTAGGTATTATGGAGTAGAAATTTTTATTATGAAAATGGCCTCATATATATCCATCTAAATTGAATCCAAATCCATGTAGTTTAGTTTCATTTATTGAGGCATGTTTTACCTTTTAAGTTCATGTGATGAGACATATGGGGGTTCCTTTTATGGTCATGTAGTCGTGACCAAAGAAATTTATTTTGTGGTCATGCATCTAGGATAATTGAAGTGAATTTTAGGTTTATACATACTATAAAATGATGTCTTGTAGTTTAGGGTCATGTAACTAGATTGGGACGTATGATTGTATGCATGGATGATGTGATCTATTGAAGTAAGGTTGGGACTTACATTGGATTGATGACCTATTTGGTTATTCATGGATCATTGATTAGACATTGAAGGATAGCTAGATACTAAAGATATATGAGGTTTGGTTAATATCTTTCATTATGAGTGTCTTGGGCCAATAAGAGTTTCACTAGTTTCCTAAAGATAAAAACCTTCGTTATCAAGGGAATACAGGATTTATTACATCCTAAGGATTCTAGTGGTTCATGAGGAAAATAGGGGGTTCTCTTTTTCTAGGTAATACAATATTTAAGGGACCACATGAAAGTTTATAGTGACATAATCATGTAAATCAAGTGGTTTTAGAGGAGGACTTGATGGAGTAGGCCTATATGGATTTTAACTTTAAAAAAATATTCTAGAAAGGCATTTTGATTCATTAAGGAAAAATGATTCAAGTTAGACAAGGTGGAGAAAAAAGATGAATGAAGTTTCTAAGCATATATTTGAATATTATAGAAGGATCCATTTGGAATTGGCTCAAGAACTACTATATTATAACATATAAAGGATCTTGTGAGAAAGGGGTTACCCTTGGTCAAATCTTCGGCAAAATAAACCATTTGAATTAAGTAAACATAAAATTTAATAATTCATTAGACCATATATGATTGGTTTTATTTAAAACGGTGATATATAGTAGAAAAGATAGAGATGTAAGGATAACTACCATATAATTTTTATGCAATAGAATCCCTCCATGGATGATCCATGAATGTTTGGATAAACTGCATAAGAATTAGGTGGCGGGCCATGTAAAATTCATATAGCATAGTCTTCAAAGGGTTTTTGTAGAGAGGGCAGTAAATATATTTTAGGGTGGGGAAATGGGCATGCCAATATTATGTGGTGGGCCTTCTCTCTCTCCAGACTTGGATTTGGAGTCTACATGTAAGAATTCATCTTTAATAAATCACTCACAAACAATGTGATTTACTTATAACACCTTACTCCTGAATATTCCATGTTTCTTGAAAGGCATGTCGGGGGGTCTTATTTATAAAAATGCATAGCTTTTTGCTCTAGTATATGTGAAACCACCACAGTATAACATTTTACATGATTACATATGACCACTACTTCAGTGAGACAGCTTACATAATGAATATTAGTCACTGCATGAGAGGATCACCTTACTTCTGCAAACAACACAAGGTCGCAATGGATTGACACACCAAAAATATTTCTTGTGTCCGCATAAACGGACTGCCTCACTTTCACAAACAACGCGAGCCCATAATGGAATGATATACTACAAAGAATTCTTCACCTGCTTGTCTTCCAAGTTTCTTGGCATAGTGTTTATCACATTTTTTATGTCAGAATATATATATATATATATATATATATATATATTTGTGTGTTATTATATTTAAATTTTATTAGTTGTTTTTAAAAATATTATTAATTATATAAATGAGTAAATATTTTTTACAATATATATATATAGAAAATTAATTATATTAATGTATTATTATATTTTAAAATATTAATAATTATATTCAAATAAAAAAGATTTACTATATATTACTAATTAAATATAAATAATAAATTTAGTATCAATTATGTTCAAAATAAATTGATATTAATTATTATTTTTATTTTTATTTTTATTTAAATTTTTAAAAAATATAATATAACAAAATTTATTATTAACAATTATACGAAAAAAAATTCATAATTTAAAAATATCATTAATTAGATAATTTTTAATTTTATATATATAATATTAATTTTATTATAATTTCTATATAAAATAAAGGCAAGGGAATTTCATTAGACATAATTGATCCTCCAAGAAATATTGAGCTAGGAAAATGGATTAAAAACAAACAAATATCTTTGATGTGAAAGATATCAATGGAAAAAATTGGTCTTCTCTTGTTGATGAAGAAGTAAAGGAGGAGGATGAATCTTGATATCTCGTTATTATTGAACCTTCGAGTAGCATTTTGGAGCTAGTTAAGATCTCAACAAGTGAGGATGGTGAAATTTCACTTGATATCTTCCATTATGTTATGAACATTATCAATGAAATACATGATTCCTTACCATTTTCTAATAGTGGTCAAAATGTTTCCTCTTCTATTCAACTTGATAGAAATTTCCCACATGCTGCTCCTCAGATACCCATGGAAGGAGATCAAATTTCCATCATCAATGGGGGTTCTTCTGGATTTGTTTCCACTACCTCATTATGAAACCTAGGAAGTCATCTATCTGGTCAGACTATCCCTCATTGTTTAGAGAGTTCCAACACTTTCAATCAGTTCCTACCTTAAGATTACATGACTAATGATATAAATGCAATCCCTCAACCTGATAACTCAGTAATTCCATCTGTGGAGGAGGATCCTTTGTATTCTATAAAACCAATGAATGAAACAGTTGATCCAAATTCCAATAATAATAGAGAGAGCATAAAAAAACTCAAAAAAGGGGACCACTCAAGAGGAAATTTATGTTACTCCTAGTGATTAGAAAATGTTGAGCTCTAAGACAAGTACAAAATCACCTCACACTGATGTTGATAAATCTTCTAAGTTGGTAATCATAGTGGACTACTCAAGTCCAGATGATCAAGATTCAACATAGGTTTATAACCCTAGTAAGGATTGAAAAAAATAACCTATAACTAGACAATCAACCAGAAACAAAAATACTTCTCGAAATGAAAATGCTGGATATTTCTCCAAATGAAGTTTTAAATGAGGATCTTATTTTGGAAATATCAAGGGATATCTGATCTTAAGAAAATTATGTCCATTAAACTCTTTTTAAGTAAGCATAATCCTGACATTTTAGGCATTTTTGAACCTAAAATGACATTATCATAGAAGATTTTATTTCTTGATAAATTGGGTAATAAACTCATTGCAAGAAATTTATCCAACAATGACACTAAGAGACTCTGGGTCCTCACCCACTATAGGATAGTGAGAATTTCTTCCATTATATCCCATGATAATATGGTCACTTTCAATTAAAATTATAGGAGAATGTAATAGTCTTTATCTATTATATATGACTTTAATGGATATCAGCAAAGAAGAGTTCTGTGTAAGAAAATTTTAGACACTGGTAGAATTATAAATTTTCCATGGACTCTCATGGGTGGTTTCAATGTTATCCTTAATCCTGATGAGATACTTGGAAATGGTAACTCTTATACCTCAACTAGAGATTTCAAAGAACATATTGAAGATGGTATTATATATGAAATCAACCTTGTTGGATCAAAATATACATGGTATATAAGTCATCTTCATTATTTTGTTTCTAGAAAATTGAATAAATCTTTTGTTAATGATGCATACCTCAATATTGGGTCCTCTATCTCATGATCTACCCTTAAAAGATTCAACTTTAATTACCACCCCATCTTGGATATTTTTATTTATAAAGTGTAAAAGACACCCTTTCCCTTTATATTTAACAATTCTTGGACTTCACCCCCTGTCTATAGACCTCTTGTCCATGAAACTTGGAGGTCCTTTAACTTTAGGGATGATTCCCTCACTTGTGTCTTAAAACTCAAAATCCTAAAAAAAATATGAAATCTTTGAGTAAAAAGTGCTTCATCCATATTGATGAAAATATCTCTTTTCTTGTCTCCTTACTTCTTTCTATTCAATAAAGATGCACTGGGAATAAATTTTTTTCTCGACTTGAGTGTAAAAATAAGGTCACACATGACCTGAATGTTCTACTTAATCTTAAAGAAATAATTCATAGGGAATATTTCCAAATCAAGTTTCTTAAGGGTGTTTAAAGGAACAATAAGTTATTTAAAAATCTCCAAATGCTAAGAAAAATTAATAGAACTTTATAAATTCTCAGTGATAATAGAAAACTTTTTGAAAAGAGAGAAGACTTGGAAGCGCATGTTGTCTCCTATTACATGAAGCCCTTTGATTCCCCCAGCACCACTAATAAATCCTTCATCCCAAAAAATTTCACCCAATAAGAAAACTATAATCTCTTCCATTCTACTTTCCTTTGAGATCAAATAGGTAATATTTGGCCTCAAATCTGGGAGTTATTCTAGTGCATATGGTTTTACAAAATCCTTCTTTTAAACTTATTAGGATATTACAAACAATTATGCCTTCAAACTAGTTAATCATTTTTTCAAAGGTGGTCATCTTACTCATGGAATAAATTCCCAATTATTTTACCTCATCACTAAATTTGAGAATTAAAATGAGATACATATCTTTAGTCATGTTTCTCTTGTCAATACCATTTATAAAATTATTGGAAAATTATAGAAAATAGATTAGATGAAATTTCCAAAAATATTGTGTCTTCAAATCAATTTGGATTCAAAAATGGTAGGACCATACAGGATTTCTTTATTACAGATTCTTAATGTGTTAATATCCTTAGTAAACCCACTAAATAAAGGAACATTTCTATTAAATTATATTTTAAAAAACCTTTGAAACTCTTGAATGGGGATTCATCTGTGATGTATTAACTAGTTTTGGATTCAACAAAAACTTTATTAATTAGGTTAAAATCTTCCTAAGATCATCCCATATCTCAATGATGATAAGTGGATCTCCAGAGGGATGTTTCTTATGATCAAGAGGTGTCAGGAAAGGTGATACCCTTTCATCCATTCTTTTCTCTATTATTGAATACTACTTAAGTATGGTCCTACTCAAACTTCTGAAAGAGAACAAGATAACTCCCATCAGGTATGGTAGAGGTCTTGTTACACCCACCCATATCTTATATATTAATGACATCATTTTTTCATCCATGGAGACAAAAAAAAATACTAGAAACCTGAAAAATGATCTATTTAACCATGAAAAAGTCTTGGTATAGGAAATTAGTTGGAAAAAATATTTGTTTTACTTTGGTAAAAGTATATCTATAACCAGAATGGTGAGAATCACTACTAAGTTAGGGTTCAACAAATGAAATATTCCCTTTATATAAATATTGATATCCCAATGTTTTAGGGAAAACCACAAGTCTTCCACTTCTTTCTCATTGTGATTCAAATCAGGAATCAGCTCTCTTCTTGGAAAGGAAAAATTCTTTTAATGGCAGAACAAATTAGTCCTGTAAAATTTATCATTATCCAAAAAAATCACTCTTTTATGGTTTAAAAATTGTCATCTTCCCTCATGATAATTATTAGAACATCTATAAAAAAATTATTTGGAGTTTAATCATTCTCCAAAGAAAAATTTTCATTATTCCCTAGAAATAATGTTGTCAACCAATTGACTGTGAAGTGATGGGAATAAATAATCTCAACAAACTCACTCATGATTTGCAATATAGTTTTGTGTAGAGACTCGTTAGTGAGAAATCTGATGCCCTTACATTTATCAATGAAATATTTCATGGATAACTTAAGTTAGGATATGTAAATTATGTATAATCATTTACATGGTTTTCTTTCAAGTATTAATATTCTATAATCATGATTGACTCTCGTTGGATTGTTAGTACTAGATCCTCTCTCAATTTTTGGATATACATTTGGACCATAATCCCTCTCATCAATAACCTTGTCTCACAAGACATGTATTTGGACACCAATGTCTCAATTAAAGATCAACTAGAGACTCCTCTTGAAACCATTCTTATTAATATTAAAGAAACTATTTTGAAATACAATTTCATTGGAAAATATGAAATCCTTATTTGGGAGAATGTTGTCAATAGAATGTAATCCACAAAGTCCATATACTGAATGGAAACTCATGAAAACACCAATATCTATAGAAAATTCCTCAACAATCCTTGGATTCTACCATCTATATTTACTCTTTCCTAGAGAATATTTCATTCTAAACCTCCTACTTATGATTTCCTTAAAAAATTTGGTATTAATGTCTGCTCTAAATTTTTCCTATTTAATCATCGTAGGGATAAAATCAACCATATTTTTATTAGATTTGTTATGGATACTACCCTATGGACTATAATAGCTGATTTTTTCAAGGTTCATCTCCCACATTTTATCTCGATTAGAGAACGCTGGGTCTCTTTCCTACATGTGCAGTATTCGATGCAACTACATAATCTTTTTCATGTAGCCTACCTAGAATCTATTCATGTAATCTAGATTGGTAGAAATAATTTTATTCATGATGTAATATCGTTATTCTTATATTCATGTATTGAATTCTTCATTGGGGAAGTTAAAGGGGAAAATCCATTAAAAATGGCCACTGTGATAACTCTTTACATGATTTTTTTGTCCTTAAATGTTTTCAAATTACAGGTAATTGTCATCCTTCTTATAGAAATTTGAAAGTCTTATGGATCCCTCTATTTCATGGATGAATTAAATTTAATACATATTCTTCTTAAATAGGTAACCCAGGTCCCTCCTGGTATGGTTATATCTTTAGAGACCACAAAGGTAGTGCAAGTGGTTGTCTATATGTTTCTCATGGCTTCACTATATCTATGGATGCTAAAATTCTTGGGATCATCAGTGAATTTGAGGTAGCATAACAGAAATTATGGTCCAATCTATGTCTTGAATGCGACTCTAAAATGGTGTTGCAAGAGATTTGGAATGGAACATTTCATTTGTCTTGGAAAATCACTGTTAGATAGATTAACTATTTAGATTATCTCTTGGTCATGAATTACATTATTACACATGCCTTTCATGAAGAAATTTTGTGGTTATTGGCCTAGGAAAAAAAGGGTGATAGCTAGTGGATTGACTTGGCACAATGATGTTTCTAAATACCTCTTTTTATTTTTCATAATGACTTTTTTAAAAATCCACACTTCATACTTCTATAGCTTTATTTTATTTTAATACAGGAGGCTTGTACTTTTGGGAAAGCCATTATTCTACCAAAAAAATGAATTACATTTGACTATTATTATTTATTAATTATACATTAATTTATTATTACTTATACAAATATAATATTATTATTATATATTAATATTGGTTTTTATTAATAAGAAAATATTCTAAAATCTTAAATCTATTTTCAATTTATTAATTCATCTAAAAAACATGGTTATTTTTTAAAAAAAATATTTAATAGTGATTATCGAGAAAAATGTGGTCACCACTGATTCTAATTTTGTTTTGTGACATCTTGTTACCGATAATTAACTTATGTTTATAGTGACATAATTTATACTTTTTCATATTCTTTGTAAGGACCTCACCTTAAACCTTAAATATGCTAGTGATTGTAAACTAGAATTCACTTTATTACAATCTTGATGATATTTATAGTTTATAGTTTTAAATAATAATGAAAAACTATTACATAGTAAACCCATACATTACATGTGGACACTTATACCCAGTATCCTATTTTTCCACTGAAAAAAACTTTTAAAATAAAAAATGGTTTCTTTTCATGATCAATCTTAAAAAAATCCATTGATCTCATCCTTATCTCTATTCTCCTTCAAATCCTATGAAAAAAATTTTAAAATAATAGATGATAAAAAAATATTAGTAAGGGTTATAAAAGAAAGGAAAGTTTTATTCCAGTAAAAACACATAAAAACATTTTCTTAAAAACACACATTTTTACTCTGAAAAGGGAATCACCTTTTCAGGAAGATCATTGAATTACCTTTTAAAAATCAAGTTATTTCATGAAAAATCATAAGTAATAATATAAAATATAAGTAGTTAAATTGGGACATCATTTTCCATATCACTCTTAAAAATGGAGTAACCAATATGGAAAAACTCTAACTTCAGAGTACCCAATGAATTAGAGGTTATAATGGGACCACCTATCATTAGTTAAAAACGTAACCACCCATCCTTAGTTTATAAAGAAACCACCCATCATTGGTTTATAACAAAACCACCCATAATCATAAACAAATACCAAGGACCATAACATAAATATAAATCATGAAAGATTATATCATAAAACACTCCTTGAAGAAAATAAACTTTCCATTTTGAAATCACTCATTTTAGAAAATAGATCATGTAAAATGGATAACATTTTATTTAAAAGTAACCATATAAAATTATAAAGTAAGATTAAAAATATTAAGGAAACATGAAATCAGTAAATTACATTCATTCTATATATTTAAAAAAATATTCTTTTTTCCTATTGTAAATATAAGTTTTAAAAGATTTTTTTTTAAGGAAACTCCCTTACAAATATCATATCATTTAAGTGAGCATTAATCAAATGAATAGATTATTTATATATGAAATAAATCCGCATAAAACAAGTGTAAATAATATATAAGATATAAAAAAGTAATTTATCACATAATATTATCATTAAATAATCAAATAAGTATAAGTTTAACCCAAAGAATGGAAATTGGGTTAAGAATTCCCTTACCTCAAGTTCAACTTCCTTTAAACGTTTTCAAACATACTATATAATGTTTTAAATAATGTTATTAATTTATTATAAAACTATATTAATATTTATAATACCATATATGATCCTTTTAAAATATCCTACCACCAATTCATTAAAAATATTTCATTATTTTCATTGTTTTAGGTGTGTTTGTTTCATGGTTTCATGGTCGGTTAATTTGGGTATAATTATGGAATTTCTTGTCAAATGGAAATAATACACCATAAGAGGAATAAAATGGTATTAATTAACTTAAATAATTATAATTGGTCCCATGTTTCATTTCTTTTTCAAACATGAGGATGAATCATTTGATAAAATGATGATGATAAATATTTAGTTTATTTTGGCATATTTTTCCGACCATCACAAACTAGTTTCATTTTATTTAATATCATGTATATATATTAGTTACAGAACATGAAATAAGTTATATAACACTTATTAAAATATTATTTAACTATAATAATAGTTTTATGACCAACCTTGGTGGTGGTAATGGAAAACAAATAATCATTATCCATGGAGAAGGTCAACCGCCATAATTTTGACAATGGTTTCATTTATTTGAATAAGAGGATATGGGAAAAGGAATGAATATAATATATTCTATTATCAACATAAAATTACATTATATACATGATACTAGAGTTATTATTATTTTATGTATGAATTATGTGTGGAGAAGGTAGAAGAAGAAAATAAATTAAGTGCGGTGGTATGAGAAAGTTACCTCTTCAAAATCACCTCCTTGAAGGATCTATCAAAAAACTTGGAATTGGTATTTGGGTGAGACCATCAGAACTTATACATGGGTAGAGTGGATACAATATATTTTTTAAGATATTTAAAGATAATCAAGGATTTTTATTATAAATTTGGGGGTTAGGAGTGGTATTTATACTTGAGGGGGTGGTTTTAAGTGATTAAATAATGATTATTTTAATTTTAAATCCAAACACATTTGGGTGGAATTAATTGAAAATAATTTGTTTGATAATTAATCTTATAAATGATGTTTAATGTCAAAAAACACATAAAACACCCATTTAATGTTTTATTTTTTATGTATTTTAGGATTTTACCTTTTAACTTTAACATGTTTCATTATTTTACTTGTATTAGGGGAAATATTTTTTTACCACGGTAACTTTTTTATGAATAAAAAAATGAAAATGAACTTATTACATGAATTTGATCTTATGATTCCAAATATGGAATCCATTTTAAAAAATTAAATTCAAATAATTGTAAAAATTAAATTTAAAATAAAACTCATTGATGTACTTAAAAGGAGGGTTTTCAAGAAGTGTATTTTTCAAGCAAAAAATTATTTTTTATTAATTTTATAACTAATAATAATCAATATATGAATATAAATTAATATTTAATGATAAATAATATATAAATTTAATTTAAAACATTATCCATTAGGAATTATTTTAATTTACTAAAAATGAGAAGCATTGTGTACATTAAAATAGTTTTCAAAAAAATATTATTTTTAAACCCAAAAAATAAACTTTTTCTGAAATAAAATATAAAGTATATTAAAAATAATTTAAGTGGATTAAATATAAATAAATAATACTTATGTTACTTGAAATTAAATTCAAAACATAATGGGGCTTTCAAATTTCTTAATTTATTAAAAATAAATGAAATTTTTACAAAAACAAATTATATTTTTCATTATTCACTTAAAACCCAATATTTTCTAAAAAAATCCCAAAATTTCACTAAAAGTAAAACTTGATATTAATATTTCAAAAATTTATTTTATTTTACGAAATTTATTTTCTAAAAGTTCAAAATTTTAATTATAATATCCAATCATAAAAATGCAACAAAACCCATTTTTTTAAGAAAATGTATTTTTTGAAGAATAAAATGACTTTTTAGAAATATAGTACTTATTTAAAAAAAATTAATTAATATATTATCAATTAGTATGAAAATTATATATTTAATAAGTCTAATAATACTATTAATTATATCCAATTTAATGGTTTAGTTATAACAGTAACATTTAAATAATAATATTTAGTCATTTGTTTAAGCTCAATGTGGTGTATCATGAATGATATTAAACATAGTGTTTTGTTTTAAAATAAAGGGACATTACATCCCCCCCAAATAAATTTCATCCTTTAAATTTAAACTCAGGATAAAAAATTAGGGGTTTGACTTCTCAAAATACCATTTTTGAAATTCCACATTTGAAAAAGGATCAATAAAACTTTCACTTGAAAAGTAAGAAAGGAATATAAGAAGGTAATCATTAATAACACGTAATAGGTTTCTATGTAAAAAAATATGGAAATGGAAGTGAAAAGATAACACTCAAGGACTGATAGAGAGTGATAGAGAACATGGTCATGAGGAAGTTAACCATCAAAAAATCATAAGTCTCTGATAGGTTAAAAGGCTATTGATTTATCATTAAGAAAAGTAAATGAATAAAGATTTTGTTTAAAAAACCTTTCCTAGAGTTGTGAAATTATTTTACTACCTAGAATATATATTTAGTTGAAAATTATAATTTCATCCTTATATTTTCTCCAAATGATGAGTATTCAAGATGTGTTTTTTATACCTAAAGAATCAAAATCAACTTCTAAGGATCACAAAATCAACAAAATTATAGCTATATATTCCTCTTGTCTTTAGGAATTAAAAAAAATGGTTAGTACAAGATAATATAATTATCCACACATAAAAATAAACCTTTATATTATGAAAAACTAATTTAACCTCCAAAAAACAATAGTAAATGTAACAACTAGGCCCCGTTGATAGCACAAACACCCTTCCTTAACATGACCTTCGAGTCTTGGCCTACCAGGTACCACCAGTTTCCCCAGAGACACATGGTATCTTCATTGGGGCCTATCCACATGAATTAATGGTTCATATGACTAATGAATATCACCATAGGCAAACACAAATTATTTCTGGTGTTCTTTTTCCTCACTCACACACACGCTGGGAAACTACCCAGAATGTCACCCATTCTAATCACTACTCTAGTCCAAGCATGCTTAATTGTACAAGATAATGTGATTATCCAAAAACAATAAACCTTTATATGATAAAAAACTATATTAATCTCCAAAATTCAATAATAATTGTAACAACTGGGCCCCTCTTACATCACAGACACCCTGCCTTAACATGGCCTTCGAGTCTTGGCCCACCAGGTACCACTAGTTGCCCCGCAAAAACATGGTATCCTCTCTAGGGCCCACCCACATGCCTGAACGGGTCATATGACTTATGAATATCCCCATATTCCAACACTTATTCTTTCTAGTGTTTTTTTTCCTCACTCACACACACCCAAGGAAACTACCCAAAAGGTCACACATCATAATCACTACTCTAGTCCAAGAATTATTAAATGTACTAGATAATGTAATTATATAAAAAGAATAAACCTTTATATGATAAAAAACTACATTAATCTCTAAAATTAATCAATAATTGTAATAATTAGGTCCCACTCATAACAGATACACCCTTCCTTAACATGGCCTTTGGGTCTTGGCCCACCAAGTACCACCAGTTGCCCCACAAAAACATGGTCTCCTCCCTAGGGCCCACCCACATTCCTGAATGAGTCATATAACTAATGATTATCCCCATAGTTAAATGTATATTCTTTCTAGTGTTCTTTTTCCTCGCATACACACACCTTTGTAAACTTCCTAGAAGGTCACCCATCCTAATCACTACTCTAGTCATTCCAGGCATGATTAACTATGAAGTTCTAATCATATATGCTCCTTAACTGAAAGGTGAACCTTTTTAACATGAGTCAAGAAATTTAGTAATTTAACCCTTTATCATTCTAAGATGTTACATTCACCCCCCCCCCTATAGGAAAAAATCCTCATTTCAGACTCTATATCTTAACCCAGACAATGGCATCGCACTTAGGGATGGGTTCTTACTCTAATACCAATGTAACAACTGGGCCCCACATATAGCACAGACACCCTGCCTTAACATGGTTGTCAAGTCCTGGCCCTATAGGTAGCAACATCTTTCCTATAGACACATGTTCCCCTCCCTGGTACCCACCCATGTGCATGAACGGGTCATCATACTAATGACTATTCTCATAGGTCAACACATGTTCAATAGTAATTGTAACAACTGAACCCTACTAACAGTACATACACCCTTTCTTAACAAGGTAATTGAGTATTGACCTACCAGGTACCACCAGTTGCCCCGTAAACACATGGTCCCCTCCCTAGGTCCCACCCATGTGCTTGAATGGTTCATCTGACTAATAAATGTCCCCAAAAGCAAACACATACTTTTTCCAGTGTTCTTTGTCCTCACTCACACACATACTGAGAAACTTCCCAGAAGGTCACCAATATTGATCATTACTCCAGGAAAAGTATGCTTAATTGTGGATTTCTAATCATGTATTACCTCAAAAATAAAGTTTAACCTTGTTGACATGTGTCATATCATTTAGTCATTTAACACTTCATCATTCTAGGGTGTTATATTCACCCCCACCCCTACCCACACCCTTAGAACACAACATCATCGTTGTGGACCCTATATCACAACCTAGGAAGTGCCACCGCACTTAAGACTAGGTTCCTACTCTAATACTAATGTAACTACTAGGCCCTACTAATAGCACATCCACCCTACCTTAACATGGTTATTGAGTCCTGTCCCACCAAGTACCACTAGTTTCCCCACAAACACATGGTCCCCTCTCTGGGGCCCACCCATGTGCCTGAATGGATCATCTAACTAATAATAATCCCCATATGCCAATTCATGTTCTTTCCAGTGTTCTTTTTCCTCATTTTCACAAACCCAAGAAAACATCCCATAATTTCACCCTTCCTGACCACTACTCTATACCAATCACTCTTAATTGTGGAGTTCTAATTAGGTAGTGTCTTGAAAAGAAAGTTCCACCTTGTTAACAAGATTCATTTCATTTAGTTATTTAAACCTTTATCATTCATGAGTATTACAGTAATACCCAAAGTTCAAAATAGATTATTCCACAAATAACTATCTATAAAATTCCTCAAAATATTCCAAATTAAAATGAAAAAAAAATCAGAAGGATTTGATCACATAGTCCTACAAGATATATTTAATATTCATCTTACAATAATATCTATCACTCTTAAAGACTCATTTAAAAATGTAATTTCCATAATCCCATAATCTTAAAGATATACTAATCATTTCCATAAATAAATTGAATCACCATAAATCATATATGTTTCCAAAAGATAAATTATCCTTTATTTCTCAAATAAAATCCCATATTATTCTATTTACATTAATTATATATGGTTCTCAAAATAGTGAATGTCTTCCAAAATGACATTAATTACTTAATCACAAAATAATTTTTCCAATCCCATGGTTATCTATAAGATAAAACATATATTCCCATAATAAACTTATTTTTTATTGATAAAATTGTTTAACTAAAAATAAAAATATCATACTAATTGGGACTTTATAAAGGTCAGTGGTAGGTGATTCACCCTTGTCACCATTTAGTTGTGGGTTCAATTTACATGGCCTTATCAGATGTGATGGGTTGTCAAACAGTCTATGAGATGTCATTTTCTAAAACTATATTAACATAATCCTTATAAAGTTGTATATATTTCAAAAACATCCTAAAAATATACTTATTATATTTAACATCAAAGTTTATCTCATACCTTTCATTTTTCATCCCAAAAAAGTAACAACTCATAATTACCTCAAAAATAGAGATCATATAAACCAAAAAGTACTACCAATACCTTTAAACTTATGTCCACAATAAGTAAATTAATTGTCCCTAAAATAAAAAATTTCATATCATAAAATCAAGGGTTATATGTACCTTAAAAATTATCACCTTTTCACCACTTTTCAAATGTATCTACTCCATCTAACATATGTTTCAAAATTTATGAAAAAGACTAATTTAAAAAAATCCATAGGCATTCCATGATTCCCATAATATTTATAAAATACCACTATATCAAAAAAAATTAAAACTCAATACATAAACACATATTTTATTCAACTTCCTTTATAAACCATTAACCATGATTCATCATATTATTCCTTAAATCTTCATTCCTACAATAAAAGATGTGAATTATATCCTTATGATTCATCAATATCAACCAAAAACTATTGCATACTTAAAAAATAAGAAAATAATTCCTACAATAAATGTATAAAAAATGATTTCTTTGATATACCCTTTTTCTTAAACTTCCATAAATTAAATGGTCATTTCCTTTATAGAAGTTCCCTTTTCTAGAGAGTTGGTAATTTTGATATTTTGAAGTCAAATGAAAATGATATCATGACCCATAACATTTTTTGAGCAAAAAAAAAGTGTTATATAATTCAAAAAGTTTCTAATAGGTTATTAGAATACTCAAAATTCTATCAAAATCATTGGAAACAATATTTTTCAATAATAGTGAGAATAAAATCATTCATAAGGGATAATAAGGTTGTTAAATATTACTTTCCTTGAATCATGATAAATAATCCTTAATCTGTAAAATAAAACATCATTAAAACATGAAATTAATTATTAAATGTTAAAATGAAAAATTTCCTTTTAAATATGATACCAATAAAAAATCTATAATACTTTAAAAATCAAATCCTATACATCTAAATCGATTACCATTATAAATACAATATCCAAAAATATCATTAATCTATTAGAAATCCACCACTTTAAACTACTAAAGGGGTGTCTAAGACTTTAAATCTATAATCATCCTAAAAATTTTAAACCCAGGATGATATATGTAACTCTTGTGAAACCCTTACAAGGAAACATCATACTCTCCAAATTCATATAAACCCTTATTTGAAACCAAATGTAAGGACCAAACCATAAACGTTACATATTATAGTGATTTTAAAATAGAATTCACATTATTAAAATATTGAGAATAATTTTAGTTTAGTGTTTTAGAGAATTAGTAAAAACTCTTACATACAAAACTAATATATTACAAGTGGAAACTTATACTGAGTATCCATTTTTTCTACCAAACAAAAGTTTTTAAAATTAAACATGGTTTATTTTCATGATAAATCTTCACAATTTTTCCCTGGATCTCATTCTTGTATCTATTCTCTCATAAATCCTATGAAAAACATTTTAAAACTTGGTATGAGCACAAAAGATCAGTAAGGGAAACAAAAAAAGGAAACTATTTTTCCTATGAAAACCCATATAAAAATTTTCTTAAAAACATTCCTTTTTACCCCAAAAGCAATCCTATTTTCAAAAATATCATTATCCTACCTTTTGAAAATGAAGTGATTTTCATAAAAAGTTATAAGAAAGCAAATAAGTTATAAGTAGGTAACTTGGGACATCATTTTAAATATAGCTCTTAAAAGTAGATTAACTAATAAGGATGACCAAAAAATTTGAAATATCAAATTAATTGGTGGTTATAATGTGACCACCCATTCTTGGTTTATCATGGAACCTCCCGTAATTGGTTAAAAACATAACCACCCATCATTGGTTTATCATAAAACTACCCTTCATTTTTTTATAATAGAAACCACCCATCATCATAAATAATTCCCAAGAACCATAATATAAACATAAATCATGAAATCTTGCATCATAAAATACTATTTGAAGAAAATAAACTTTCCATTTAGAAATCACTCATTTTGAAAAAGTGTGCACATGCATTGGAAAAAAATTATTTAAAAGTAACCAATAAACTTATAAAGTAAGATTCAAAATATTAAGGTGATATAAATTTGGAAAATTATATTTATTCCATATTTGTAAAAACCATTCCTTTTTACTTTTTCAAAAATAAACTTTAAAAGATGTTTTTTAAGGAAATTCCCTTATAAATGTCATATCGTTGAAATGAGTATTAATAAAATGAATTAATTATTTTTATCCTCTTTAAATTCAAATAAAACAATTTTAAATAAAAAATACTATATTAAAAATTCATTTCTTACATAATCTTAGCATTACATAATCAAGGAAGTAGAAGTACAACCCCAAGAATGTAAATTAGGTTAAGAATTCCCTTGCCTCAGTTTTGACTTCCTCCAAACGTGTTCAAACCTTATATATAATGGTTTAAATAATTTTATTAATTTATTCCAAAACTATATTTATATTTATAATATCTTATATAATATTTTTGTATAATATTACCAACTTTTCATTAACAATATTTCATTATTCTCATTGCTTCGGGTGCGTTTGTTTCATGGTTTCATGGTCAATTCTTTTGTGTATAATTATGGATTCTATTGTCAAATAGAAATAATACTCTATAAGTGGAATAAAATAGTATTAATGAAATTATAAAAGTATAAATATTGCCATATTTAATTTCTTTATAACATTATGATGATTCATTTGATAAAATGTTAATGATAAATGTTTAGTTTTATTTTGCGATTTTTTTGACCATCACGAACAAGTATTGTTTTATTTAATATCATGTACATATATTAGTTATAGAATATTAAATAATTTATACTATACTTATTAAAATATTATTTAACCATAATAATATTTTTATGACTAGACTTGAAGTCAGTAATGGAAAATGAATAATCATTATCCATGGAGATGGTTAACCGCCATAATTTGGACAATAGTTTCATTTCTTTGAATTAGAGAAGATGAGAAAAGTAATGGATATAAGATATTCCATTAGAAATATAGAATTAAAATATATAAATGATACTGGGGTTATTATTATTTTATGGATGAATGCATTGAGAATAGGTTAGAAGAAGGAAATAAATTAAGAGGGGTGGTTTGAGGAAGTTACCTCTTGAATATCACCTCCTTGAAAGATCCCTTAAAGAACTTGGAATTCATATTTGGGTGATACCAGAAGCACTTGTATGTGGGGATAGTAGATAATATAGTGTTTTTTATAGATTTTAAGAGATTCAAGGATTTTTAGTATAAATGGGGTGGTGAGGAGTGGTATTTATACTTGAGGATGAGTGGTTTTATATGATTAAATAATTATTATTTTATATTTAAAGCCAACCACATTTGGGTGGAATAAATTCAAATGAATTTGTTTTAATAATTAAGATTTTAAAGGATGTTTAAGTTTAATAAACACATCAAACACACATTTAATTCTGTATTTTTTATTTATTTTAAGCTTTTACCTTTTAACTTTAATCTATTTCATTATTTTACCTATACTATGGTAAATCTTTTTTTTACCATGGAAACATTTTATGAATAAAAAAATTAAAATAAAATTATTAACTAATTTTTAACATATAATTTCAAATATAGAATAAATTTTATTAAATTCAATTCTCAAAATTAGAAAATTTAAATTTAAAATAAAACCGGCAAAAGTGATGAAAAAGAAGGTTTTCATGAAGTGTATTTTTCAAGCTAAAGATGATTTTATATTAAATCCATATATAATAATAATAATTTTATTGAAATAAATTAATATTTAATTATATATAATCTATAAATTTAATTTAAAACATTCCCCATTAGGTATTTTTGAAATTATTTAAAAAGGAGAAACAGTATGTACTTTAAAATAGTTTTTAGAAAAATCATGTTATTAAACCCAAAAATAAGATTATTATAAAATAAAATATAAAGTTGATTAAAAAGTATTTAATTAGATGAAATAAAAATAAATAATACTTATTTTACTTTAAATAAAATTATAAACATAATAGGGCTTTTAAATTTTTTAATTTATTGAAAAGAAATGATATTTTTACAAAAAATTGTTTTTTTCACTATTCATTGAAAACCTAATATTTTATAAAATATCCAAAAATTTCACCCAAAGTAAAACTTTATATTATAATTTCAAAATTGAATTTTATTTTTTAAAATTACTTTTATAAATGTTCTAAAAATTAATTATAATATTCACTCATAAAATGAAATAAAACCCATTTTTTGTAGAAAACGCATTTTTTGAAGAATAAAATGACTTTCAAAAAGTATAGTACTTATTTAAAAATAATTAATTAATAAATTATCAATGATTATGAACATTATATGTTTAATGGTTTCATTAATAATATTCATTATATTTAATTTAATATCTAGGTTATAACAGTCACATTTAAATAATAATATTTTGTCATTTGTTTATACTCGATATGGATTATCTTGTATGATATTGAACATAGTGTTTAATTTTAAAATATTGGTATGTTACATTGATAAGATTACCACATTAATTTTTTAAATTTATATATTTTATTCTTATATTTCATTTATGTTTGGATCTCATGATATGCTCGATGATATATTGATGCCCCATATTGATTACACTCTTCATGTTTTTCTTTTGACTGTCTTATTATTAGTTTTTTTCCCATGCTTTATTTTTATGTATGACTATAGGGATTAAAATAAATTAATATGTGTAAAATGTATTATAGTAATATTATTATCAAGAATTAAATAAATTCCAATTTTATCTAGTTTAAGATCATGTATTACATAGCTAATATAAAATGACACTAGACCTCTAGGTTCTAAGGTGTGTATTATTGATTTTGTATTGAAATGTTATAAAATTATATTTTTTAATTTTAAGTAATTAAAGGAAGTGCACATGAAAGGTGAGTAGGCACAAGATCTACTACATAAAAGATTTTTTATCATTGAAACATGGAGATTTTGAAATATGATAAAATAAAATGTAAATTTATCATATAATGATATCATAATGAATAGAAAATATTAAAATTTTGTTTTATATTATTATGCCTAAAAAATGGTATCCCAAAGGAATTTATATCCCTTAGATCTATGAGAAGGTGTAGAGTTATACATAGACTTCTCCTCACTCTAATCCCAATTTATTGAGCATTAAAACTATGAATCTGTTCCCCTTTCAGTATGAATCCTCATGAAATAAATTTGTGATAATGTATTTTCAATCATATACCACATTCAATATAGTGAAACAAGTAAGGAAATAGTAGGGGTGGGAAATGGGATTTATGTTGTCTTAGGTTGGGGTGGCTAACCTGAATTTCTAAGTCAATTTATGGAAAAAAAATATCCATGATAGTCTTTTTTTATGATGTCGATTTCTTTATTATTATGTATACATACATAAATACATACATACATACATACATACATATAATATTTATTATATATATAATATTTATTACATAAATAAATACAAACATAGATAAATACAAATATATATACATACATAAATATGCCCCCAAGGCCTAGCCTAGTGGTAAAGGGTCATGTGGGCTATCGATGAGGTCTCAGGTTTGAGTCTCCCTAGCTTCTTGTATTTGTATATTTTCATGTTTCCTTCTAACTTTTTAGTCCCCCTTCCCAAAACATTTGTAATCTATACATACTTAAATACATACATACATACATATAATATTTATTATATATATTTATATAATAATTTATATACATAATATTTAATATGATATTTATTATATTTATTTATTATTTTATATATATTTATAAAATATATATATTATTTATTATTATTTATTATTATGTATGGAAATTAAAAATATAAGTACTAAATTATTTTACATATGTGTGTGTTTTTATTTATTTATTTAGTTATTTATTTTTTTACATGTATATATAAATATATCTTTATATTCAAATTTAACTATGTAAAGTTTCATTTTAATTTTATATGAAAATTTACAATGAAAATTTCCAATTATCAGTGTTCATATATGCTCAAAATTTGAATGGAAACTAAAAAAATCCCATTGAAAATTTCCTATAAAATTTAACATAAAAATTTTTATTTAGCAATTAAAATTTATTCTGAAAATTAATATTGAAAATTTTCAGTTACCAATATAAATTTCTGCTTGTATATTTGCATTGAAATTTTTTATTGAAAATTTACCCTAAAATATTTCAACGCATTCATACACTGGATATTTTCAGTGCATACATACATAGATATATGTAAATTTGAATTTAAACATTAAATAAAAAATCAAAGTAAAATTTTCTGATGAAAAATTCAACAATTTCCATTTATATTTTCAGTGAAAATTCACAGTGAAAATTTTTAGTTATTGGTGTAAATTTATATTCAAAATTTAATTTTCAATGGAAACACCCAAAATTCAAAAATAGAAATTTTCTATGGAAAATTGTAGGGAAAATTTATAGTGAAAATTTACTTTTATCGGTGGAAAATTATGCTCAAAATTAATATAAGTATGTAAATACATATCAATATTAATGTATGAATATATACATATAAATTATAAATTAACATCAAAATTTTATAGTCCTAAATGGAAATATATACCCAAAATTTGTAGTGAAATTTTATATAAAAAATTTTTACTAGAAATTTGATTACAAAATTAATAAAATAAATGCATGTTTACATTTTTAGTGGAACTATATTAATATTTCAATAACTAATACACATAAATTTTACAATGAAAATTTTCATTATAATTTTTTTAGTGAAAATTTCCAATTCAAATTTTCACTTAAAATTACATGAAAAATATATCAATATATAAATAAATAATGTAAATTGTCACTGTAAATTTGCATTAAAATTAGTACCAAAAACATTTAGTAAAATTTTAAACTAAAAAATTATAGTTAAAATTTTCAGTTAAACTTCCAATGAAAATTTTCACTTTATTTTTATTATAATTGTACTAAAAATTTGATTTAAAAATACTAAAATAAATACATGATTACTTTTTTAGTGAAATAATATTTTACATAAATAAATAATATACATTTTCATTGAAAATTTACAGTAAAAATTCTCACTAGAATTTTTTAGGGAAAATTTCCTTTATAAATTTTTAATTCAATTTTACACATAAATTTTCTCTATGAATTTCCATTGAAAAATTTCACAAGAAAATTTTACTTAAAATTTTTCAGTAGAAAATTATAGTTCAAATTTCAACTTAAATTTACAGTGAAAATTTTGACTTTAATTAAATTAGACTTATTTTGGAAATTTGATTATGAAATTTATAAAATATATACATGTTTAAATTTTAAATGCAATTATATTAATTCATAAATAAAAATGTAATTTGGAACTGAAAATTTGTAATGAAAATTTCCACTTGAAGTTATCAGATCGCATTTTGACAAGAAATTTTCAGTTCAAATTTCAACTTATAATTTCAATGAAAATAAATGAATATAGAAATGAAAAATGTAAATTATATGTTTAAATTTACAATTAAATATATTATTTTTTGTGGAAATTTCTAGTGCAAATTTTCATGTAAAACATACATACATATACACACACACACACACACAAATATAAATAAAATGTTTAATTTTCTAATATAAAATTTTAGGTGTAACTTTTTTTGTTTATATATACATTCATGCATACATACATGCATATATTATTTTATATATATATTATCTTTATTTATATGATTTTCATCTTTTAATACAAGTTATATTAATATATTTTTTTAAAGTAAATACTAGAAACTATTATTTTTTTCAACATTACATATATATCTATACACACACACATTATTGTTATAATAATTATTATTTTATATAAATATATATATATATTATTTGAATTTAAAAAAAGGTTAAATTAATACATATTTTTTAAAAATAAACAGTGGAAATTATAATTTTTTATTTTAAATCATTATAAAAATTATATATATATATATATTATTTTAATATTAATTTTCATTATATTTAAAATATATTAATTATATTAAAAATGAAGTAATAAATTTTTAAATCAAAACTTTTAAAAATATCTAAACATACATATATAATACGATAATATTTATTATTATTATTATTATTATACTTATAATAAAAAATAATAACTTATCAAAACATGAATAAAATTTTTATAAAAAAAATTGACGTTAATTGTTTTATTTTAAAACACTGAAAAAATATCTACAAATATTAACATTTTTATATGTTATTATTATTATAATTATAACTATTATATTCATAAAAAAATAGTATGCATTAGTGGGCGCAATATAAAAATTGGATGAACAATACTTATATTAACCCATACATTTATTCAAAATGTTTTTTTCAAATGGCCCAAACTCTAGCAACCATATCAGCTGGCATGTATTCCTCATTAATCCATGGAGTCATCCCAATAATAAATTGGAGTGTTAAGTTATAATTAAAGCTTGAGATGATATTCTCTATTAGGTAAGGTATTGAAAATGTTAGAAATGAAATTTTCATTCTTTTACATCAATTTTGTAAGAATATATTTCCTAATAAAAAATCAATACATTAATTGTATAAAAAATGACTAAATAAACTAAAATAAAATCTCAATTTTCATATTAAGCTTGAAAAAATATATTATTGAAAATATTAATATGAAGATTTAAATTAAAATTTAAAAAAAATATATAATAAAATAATAAACTTAATATAAAATTAATTTATAGTTAACTTTAATCTAAGCTTATTTATTTGAATATTGTAATAAAATCATTTGTCTTTCTCGATCCAAAATCCAATGCTCAATGTAATATTTTTTATTTTGGAAATTATATCAAGTATACTAACCAGGTGGTGGTGGCTTTTAACATTGAAGATGTATCTCAGGAAGATAACTATGATGATTAGTTTCAGTTGAAACCTTCAAAAACATAGAGGATAGGCTGAAACCCTCATGGTAAAGGTGGTCGCAAGGCCTATCACAACTTGAGCCTTCGATAACAGACTCAAGTTTTAGGTGGATTTATCTAAACTGGGTTACTTAATTACAATATTTTGGATGCGAGTGGTCACTCTTGGTTCCTTGGTTCCTATGATGAAATATTTGACTAAAATATATTCTTTATGTGGATGATCTATGATACATTGGTCTTGATAGCTAGTTTTGTTCAGTGAGACTGTAGTAGAGGCTGGAATATCTGGAGTGTTCCTTCTAGTTTTGAGTATCATTTTGTTTGATTATGGTTTTTTATTATCCATTAACCCTTGGTTTAAAGGTTTGATGTCCTTATATGTCAAAAAAATAATAATATTTCTTTTATTCATTAGGTTATAGATAATAATCCATATTTTTATAATACTATAAAAATGATAAAATATATTAATAATATTACATGTCTATACTCGTATGAATATCTTAGAATTTATATTATGGTGAAATGGTACCTATACTACCTGATTAATTAGTGATATAAAGTAGATAAGTAGACATCATGTTTTATTTTATTGGAAAAATTATTGATAAATCAATATTTTGGTATGTGTGTACTAATGGAAAAAACAATCATTTACCAAGAATCATGTTTTTTAAAAAACATGATATAAATGTTTTTTCATATGAAAATTACATTTAATGAAGGTTACATAACATATGTTCTATTTTTTGAGTTTGAATATATGTTTTCCATTTTAATTTTCCCTGATGTTTTTTTCTTATGTGTTATTTTTTTGTTATTATTAATAGTTTTTTATTCATTTTAAATTTTGAATTTTTTTAAAATATATTTGATTTGATATATGTTTTTTATATAATAAAAACAAATATCATGTGTTTTTATAGAATGAAAAACATATATGTTTATATGTATTTTTTAAAACACATGAAAACATATGTTCTGTTTTTTAATTAAAAAAAGTGCATACATGTTTATATGAGTTTTATTAAACATATGTAAACTTGTGTAAAAATAGGTTATGTGTTTATATAATCAAAAAAAATATGTGTGTTTTGTAAACATATGTGAACACATGAAATTTGTTTTGTAAAATTTTATAAACATACTACTATAGAACCCACTATAAATAGCACTACCCTTTATCAGTTCTAGCTAAAAACACTAATAAACGTACTCTTTATTAGTGCTAAAAATCACTGACAAAAGGTATATTTGATAAAAAAAATATCATTAAAATTAATATATTAATATATAAATATATTTATATTGGTAATTATATAATATATTTTATTACATATGATTTATATGTGACTAAAAAGACATTTACAGTTGATATATAAGATATTAAATTAAAAATGGCATATAAAATTAAAATTATATATTATTAAAAATATTATTATATATATGTAATTTTCTTAAATATTATTTATATAATTATAATGTATTAAAAATCATATTTATATGCCCAATATTTAGAGAAAAATGGTTTATAATTTAATTAAAATTATATAAATTAAAAATATTTGTTAATTAATATTAATAGACCTTTAATAACATTTTCTTTTATCAATGTCATTTTTTTTCTCAATTTGACATATATAACAAATAATAAATAATAAATTATTAATTAAATAAATTGAACGAATATGTTACACTTAATATGTCATATAATAATTCCACATGGACATATACAAAATTAATTAGTTTTATAGATACATACATACAAAAATAACAAATTTTTAACATCGTATTAGTTTTTTATTTATTAATATTTAATATTTAATATATTATGTTTTTACTTATTAAATTTTTTCATATTTATATTTATATTTAATATATACTATTTATAACCTTTTAGTTAATATATATATAATTTATTCCTTATTATTATTATTATCTATTTCATTAATAATTTTTTTAATATTTTTTGTAATTTATTCATTTTAAATTGTTATTTTTTTAATTTTTTTTAATTTTATTTATTTTTAATATTTATTTATATTTAATTATTAACATTTAATATGTTTTTAATATATTTGTAATTTACAAAATTAACATATGTATTCATTTTCATTTAAACAAACATTCATGTTTTTTTTTTTAAATATAATCAATAACTCAAATTCATTGTTTTAAAAAAAATTATCTATTCATCTTGTAATTAAATTTAAATTATTTTTAACATTCATTTATTTAATATTATTCATTCATTAATAATGTTAAATCTTTTTTACTTTTTTTATAATTTATTCATTTTAAATATTTTTTTGTTTAATATTTTTATAATTTATTCACTTTTATTGTCTTTTATACATAATTATTCATTACTATATTTAATATTTTTAATATATAAATATATTTATATATATATATATATATCAATATATATAATATTTTCTTAAATATGATTTATATAATACAAAATATGTATTTAAATTAAATAAGTCGTATATTTAGTGGAAAATGGCTTATAATTAAAAATAAATATTAATTAAAAATATAGATTAATTAGTATCGAGTATTGAACGTTTAATAAAATGTCATTATTTTTTTAAATTTAACATATATAAAATTTGTGTTACAATGACTGACTGAAAATTAATTTTTTATTATTGAAGATCACCTTTTAAGGGTTGAGGGGGAACTAAACACGACTTCAATGACTTAAGACATCAAACCTTGCCCTAACAGTCCAAAAGACAAAAAACTAGATTAACTACAAAGGAAGGCCCCACCCCAGCATAAACAACACTAAGTCAAGTTCCCACCTTTCCAACATTGCATGACAAGTTGTCCCCTACAAAGAAACACACATGCAAATATTATATAGAAACACACAAAAATAATATATCTACAGTTTATTCAATTTTTAATATTCATTTTATAATTTTATTTATTAACATAATATATTTAATGTATATTATGTTTTTAATCGATAAATTATTTTCATTTTTATATTTTTATTCAATATATATTATTTATTACTTTTTAATATTTTTCAAATTTATTCATTTTTAATTTTTCTTTGTTTAATATTTTTGTAATTTTATCCATTTTTAATATTTATTTTTACATATTTATTAATTAAAATTTAATTTTTTTAGAATGGTTGTAATATATATAATTAATACATATTTATTTTTAATTTAGTATATATTTATTTTTAATTTTTTTAATAATCTATATAATTAACAAAAGTTATTTATTTTTTATATTTTTTAAATTTGTTGATTTTTTTGTTATTAAATTTTATTATTTTTAATATTAATTGATTTAATATTAATTAGTATCATTCATTCACTAGTAATGTTAATTATTTTTTACTTTTCTTTATAATATATTCATTTTTAATATTTATTCATTTAATGTTTTTTAAATTATTCATTTTTAATGTTTTTATAAATAATTATTCATTAATATTTTTAATATTGAAACATATTCAAATATATTTATATAAATATATATAATATTTCTTTAAATATGATTTTTATAATAAAATATATGTAATTATATTAAATAAGTAATATATTTAGTGAAAAAAATGTTTATAATTAAAAAATAATATTATTTAGAAATATTGACCAATTAGTATCGAGTAATGGATGTTTAATAAAATGTCATCTGTTTTTAAAATTTCACATATATCAAACTTGTGTTACATTAATTTCACACACACATATACATAATTAATGCAATTTTATATTAACACATGCACACATAATATGTTTTTAATTTACTCAATTTTTAATATTCATTTTATAATTTTATTTATCAACATAATAAATTTAATATATATTATGTTTCTAATAATTAAATTTTATTAATTTTTTATACTTTTATTCATTAAATATTATTTATTACTTTTTATTATTTTTTCAAATTTATTCACCTTTAATATTATTTATTCATTATTAATCTAAATTTTTTTTTAATATTTTTTTAATTCATTCATTTTCAATTTTTATTTGTTTATTATTTTTTAAATTTTATCTATTTTTAATATTTATTTATACATTTTTATTAATTAATATTTAATTTTTTCAATATGGTTGTAATTTATATAATTAATATGTATTTATTTCTATTTTAACAAATGATTATTTTTTATTTTTTTAACACTCTATATAATTAATAACAGTTCTTCATTTTTTTTAGTATTATTGTCATCTATTGATTTTTTTGTAATCAAATTTCAATATTTTTTAAAATTAATTCATTCAATATTATTTATTATTTATTTTCTAATAATGTTAGTTTTTTTACATTTCTTATTAATTTATTCATTTTTAATATTTTTTCATTTAAAATTTTTGTAGTGTATTCATTTACAATATTTGTATACATAATTATTCATTAATAATTTTTTAATATTGTTGTATTGTACACATTTAAATGAATTCATATTCATTTTAATATCAATTCATTTCTAATTTTTTTTAATAATTTTTATAATTAATAAAACTTATTTAATTTTTTATTATATTTTTTAAGACTATCCATTTTTAGTTATTAAACTCCACTCATTTATAACATTAATACATTTAAGATTATTTATTCATTAATAATGTAATTTTTTTTTACTTTTTTATAGTTTATTAATTTCTAATATATATTCATTTGATATTTTTTAATTTATTTTATATACTTTTTATCAGCTCTTTCCAAAAATCGCTAATAGATATAGGTTTTTTTAGTGATAAAATAGAAATCATTTAAAAACATATCTTTATCATTGTGTTGATAAATATATTATTTATCATCACTAAAAAACATTGATGAATATGAATCTTTATGAGTACTAAGAGGGAGCACTAATAAATATAAGTTTTATCAGCACTTTCTATTTGAGTGCTAATAAAATCAATATTTATCAATGCTTATTAAAAAACATTGATAAAACCCTTACCCACTTTTAAATAGAACCCTAATAGTGAACCCCACTCCCTCGTGTCATTCAAGCTCTAGTGTAACTCAACCATTGTCGTCGCTCCCACTCGAAGTTATCAGACAAATCAACCCTTTCAGAACTGAAGGTATATGATTCTTTCTATCCATTTTTTGTAAATCTTGCATTGTTTCTCTATTTTTATATATTATTTGTGTGTGTCGTGTGATCTATGTAACTCAAAGAGGCTCAAGACCTGCTGATCCATAGCACCTCTGGCTCCCCACCCCCATGCCTACTTTCTTTGATTCTAGGTCATCCTAGTTTTTTTTGTTCGATTTTTTTGGGTTTGGTTTGTGTATATCTATAGAGAGATCCAAATAATCTTGTTTTTGGGTTGATACATCTAGAAAATAATAGGTTTCCTATTAACCATTAAATTATACACTTATTTCAAAATCCAAAAAAAAGATGATTGGAGAGATATTAAAAAAAATAGTTGATTCATTTTAGTTTATTTAATATGTTATTATGTGATTTAACTATTGATATATTTAGATTTTTTTACGAAATCCTATAATAACATACATAATATTAATCATGTTTGTAAATATTTATAACAATTAAATTTTTCAAATTAATTTAATTTATACTAGAAAAAATATTTATTGATTAACCCATTAAATATTATAAAAAATAGTTTTAAAATGGAGTTTTTCCAATTTAGATAGTGTGAACCTTTAAATAGGATGAAGATAAATTTTTAAAATCATGTTCATTAATTTCATAATAAGTATATATAGTATTTTCTTTCTAATTTAAATCTTTTTTTAAGAATACCCCATGCCTAAAAAATATTTGGAAAACTTATTTTTTACTAATTTATGGGAATTTCAATTGTAAATATTTTATTTTTTGATTTTTTATAACTTCATGTAAATTGAAACAATTATGGTTAGGGGTTTGGATACTCAAAATATTTTTTAATCCACTCATTTATATTTTTTTAAAATTTGTCTCTCAAAGAAGTTTCTAACTGAGTTCTTTGTCCCATAAAATATTAATTGATTCAAAATGAATAGAATTGGATTTATTGAAAATTTATTTTTGATGTAATTCAAAATGGTGTTTTTTCATTGGAAAATGAGTGTAAAAAATGAGTTTTGAAGAATAGAAAAAAAAATTAAAGAGTAACAGAAGGTATAAAATGGAAGAATTTATCTTTTTAGGAAAGCAAGAACTGGATTTAGAGTTGTGACCTTAAACATGTGTAAGCTATGAAAACAGTCCCAAAATAAAGCCTGTATACACTCAAATTCTGATACTTTATTTAAATATCAATTCATATAGATAATATCTGTGTACCTTATGTTTATTTATTTATTTTTTGTACAAAATTAATATTATTGAACCTTATATGATGAATATGAATCAAAAATGAATGGATATTAATCATACCACAAAAGAGTATGAGGATAGAGTTAAAGAGTTTGTCAAGTTTATAATAGAGCATGCATATGACCCTTCTCAAATACTTTTTCCATGTTCATGTTGTTTTTATTCTAGGTAAATTCATCCTAAAGAGTTTGAAGAACATTCTATTTTTCATAGAATAGATCTAAGATATAAATGTTGGACTAAACATGGGGTGAAACTGAATGTACATACTAATTAAGATGATACTTATATTTATAGATCATCTGATATGAATACTAATGATGGAATTCATATGGAAGAAATGAAAATAAAAATTAAAGATAACCTTCATAATTTTCTAAAGTTTTTATAAAAGTTAAATAACTGTACTAAGAGACCATTGTATACCAGTTTCACTAAATATACAACATTGACAACTACATTAATGTTATTTAATTTGAGGTTCACAGTGGGTGGAGTGGAAAAATTTTTACAGAACTACTTGTTCTCATGGATGATATGATATTAGAAGATAATTATCATCCTTGTCAAACATATTACAGCAAGTGAATTCTACATTCAATGGCTATGGTATTTGAAAAAATAAATTCCAATCCAAATGGTTTTATATTTTCTTTTTCAAGAACCATGAATCACTCAAAAAAATAACCTAATTGTGGTTCATATCAATACAAGAAAGATAAATCAAGTTCTTTAAAATATATATTTTACTTTCTTATTATTCCAAGTTTTATATGACTCTACGGACCTCATGAAACTACTATACAATTGGAATAACATATATATACAAGAATAAAATATGGGAAACTATGTCACCCAGTGAACTCTCCTCAGTGGAATAAAATTGATTTTGAGTATCACAACTTTTTAAATGATATGACAAACCTCCATCTTGAATTATCTATGAATGGAATAAATATTTTTATTATAAAAATTATTACTCAAGTAAATGGAATTTTTTGTTGGTAAATTATAAATTTCCACCATGGTTATGAAAAAATCATAAATACATTATGTTGTCTCTACTTATATCTAGACCAAAAAAACTGATAATGATATTGATATTTATTTGGCTCCATTGATTTAAGATCTAAAATTTATGTGGGATACATGTATTACATTTTATAATGTTCATATAAGTGAAGAGTTCACATTGAGATCCATGCTGTATGGGATGATAAATTCTGTCAGGATATAGTATTAATGGAATGTTGGTGTGTCCCATTTGTGAATAAGGTACACACTTAATTAAGTTGAAACATTCATTAAAGACTATTTTTTATGAAATGAACAATTTTTACCCTAATGAAATAAATTCTAATCCTATATGACATCATTTAATGGAAATACAAAATAGGGAACAATGCCATCTCCACTAACTATTGATCAAATATTCGAGAAAGTAAATTATATCGATACTAATTTCAGTAAACCTTTTTTGAAAAACATTACCAAATCAGGTTGGAAAAATGGATCAATTTTCTTTTAATTATCGTATTGGAATTTTTTGTACGTATGATATTTTATTGATCCCATGAACATAGAAAAACATGTATGTGATATTTTTATTGGAACATTACTAAATATTCAAAAGAAAAAAATAATGTAATTAAGGCTAGGTTGGACATGATTGACATGAGGATAGGGGAAGAATGGACACTAATGAAGGGTGAAAGATGAACTATTCTTCCTCTAGCATCTTACACTCTATTCAAATAAGAAAGATTTCAATTTTTCAACTTTCTTAATGGTGTCAAAGTTCTATAAGGATATTCATAAAATATGAATAATGTCATGTCAATGACTAATTTGAATTTATAGGGTCTAAAATAACATGATTTTCATGTTTTAATGAAAGGTTTAATATACGTATATTTAGGTTTCATTCTTCCTAAAAACGAATTACATACATTAACTAGACTTTGATTTTTTAAAATCCATGTTTAGTAAAGTTATAGACCTGGTGAAGTTTCCAAACATGAATAAGGAAATTGCAGTCATATTATGTGAATTGAAAAGGTTATTCAAAACATCATTCTTTAATATAATGATCCACATGATGGTTCACTAGGTTACAGATATTCAACTATGTGGTCTTGTACATTACAGATAGATGTACCCCATTAAATTGTATATGAATATTTTTAAAGGGTGTATCAAGAATTTAAGTTAGAAAAAGTTTGTATTGAATATTGATATATTTTTTATGAAGCTTTTGAATTTAATACTGATTACCTATCATATATTGAAATCATTGGTCTCTAAAAATCTCATCACATCATATGCATTTTGAGAGAGGGAATTTCTAGAAGATATGTTGTTACAATTACCATTATAGAGTGGGATAAATCCCACTTTTACATTTTACATTATAGTAAAAAGGTCTCTCCATACATTGAATATCACAAAGTACTTATTAGACATTTAAATCCATTAAGGTCTTAAGGATGGATATCAAATTCTCATAATCAATAATTTATAGTATGGTTAAGGGATTATATTTATAAGGAGTTATCTATAAATCCAAATTCAATTGTTAAAAAACTTCAATGGATAGTGAGAGGACCAAATGGAAATGTTATATCTTACATTACTTTTGTAATTAAGGGTTCTACACTCTATATAAAGGAACAATATGGATATAGTATGATGAAAAATAATAGAGTTACTATTATAGAGGAAGCAATGAATTTATCTATCTTTAAGGATATAAATCTAATTTATGTAAATATTTCATATTACAGCATCATCAAACAGATATATAAGTTAGATTATAAAATATTTCAAGTGATGATTTTCCATTGAAAATGGGAAAACAATATCAATGTAGTGAAATCCAATGAATTGGGATTTGTAAAGGTTAATTTCAATGTGGAAGGGAATAAGGACCAACCGTTCATAATTTCATCACAAGTTATACAAGTATTTTATGTCCAAAATCCAATAAATATGAATAGGTTAATTGTTCGATTGGAAATTAAAACAACTATAGGGACATATAAAAATTCAATTGAGGATAGACCTTTCATTGGGAGATCAAAATCATTTCACACTATTCCCAATGTAGATAATTTATTGTATGTTTGAGTAGACCAATGGATGATATTTGCTTAATAGATATAGAATCAAAATCCCTTCAACATTTAAAGAAAAAAAGAGAAATAAATGATAATGTTAAAGTGTTTTTTAATATACCTTGATTTTCCTCATAATATTATGTGTTCTCTTCATCATTTACATAATCTAAATTAAATGTTTTATTACTCATGCATATAATTAATTCTTCGCAAGATAATTTTAACAATACTAAGGAAAACATGTGATTGATGTTGAAACTATAGAATTATTAGGTTATCAACAACATATTGATGAAAAATACAAGGATGTAATATCATCACTATGTTAACTAAAATTATCAGGTCAAGAAGAAAATGTATAATATTTGAGGTTGGCTAGAATCAACATGGAAAACCTATTGGCTACAACAAGTCAATTTTCATTATTTTTATTGGGGTCACAAGAGAATGTATGTGAAAATTGATATAGATATGTGGAATAATGTTATACTTGAATTAAAGGAAACCATTTGTAAAGATATAGGGTAATGTTATGATATAATTTCACTATTTTTCCAAAAAATTATATAATTAAATGTTTATTTACTTTTTATTAACCCTTATAGAGTTTATTTATTTTATATTATTTCCATACTAAATTTTTCTTAGTGGTCACTAGAAAATATCATAGATACTTTTAAACACTTCTTACAAAGCATCATCTTAGGGATTTTAGGGGAAAGTAAACCCCTACCTACCAGTTACGTATCTAAATATTATAAATTAAGAAGCATAGAATTCTTTCATTATTCATCGTGATGATGAATCCTTTAAGGTGAATTATAGTCAATATAATTTTCTTTTAAATTACTTATTTTATCTGCATTGATTAAAAATTTTAATTTATGAAACAATAATGGAGTGATAAAAATAAGAAACATGCAGCAAAACCAATATACCCCTACTATAAAGTAAGGATGGGGTACACTTCACTTGAAAATAAAATGGTATGTATTTTAAATCTAAATTAAAGGTTTTGTGGGATATGAAACAACATATACTTATTTTTTATATACTAATTTGTGAATTATAATCTTAATCCACTTTTATCCCATGTCATGCGCTATGGAAGGAGATTCGTGTAAATAAATTTGGAAAACTAATAGATGAAAACACACATGTGCAAGTATGACATAATACTAATTTGTTATGAATTATACTATCATTTTATAAATCTATTTATATATGTATATTTTTTATACAATTTAGAAATAAGAATCGATAGTATCTATACCTGAAGAAAAACTACTTTCAGTATCTTTAAAGTAGCCTGAATAGTATGGATACATTAGAGGTGTAGGTTTTAGAGTGTCAATTCAGACATATTTAAAAGAAAAAACCACAAGGATATACATATGAGATTATTAAAGGAATATAAGAACAAATATACTATTTAAAATAATTATTTTTTGGTCTGGTTTGGTGGACCAATAGATGTGAAATGATCAAATCGAACCAACAGTGGAACAATTATCAATACATAAAGGGTCACATGTATGGTGACCCACACCTTTCCTACATAGATATTAAATATTATTAGATGAATATTAATTACATAACATAATAATACATTATAGAATCATATAGTTCTAGTGATTTCAAAACTTGGATACATAAACAATCAGTTCATAAGTGAACTACATTATCTCCCTGTATGTTCTTTATAATGTCCCAATTATTTATGAAGGTATGGATCAATTTAATTTTGGTTTAAACTTCTTATTTAATCCTTATAATATATATTAAGGAGAAAATTATGGTCTTGGGAGTGTTTGGGGATTATATAGATCCCGGAGTTCTAGTTTTTATTAGAAAAATGAGAGGTACATGGTTAGCACATAGTCCTCGACCATGAGGGCCCTAAAGGGTGTCACGCATTTTATCAAAATGTGCACCGTAGGGTGAATGACCATGAGAATTAGTGAAGGTGATTTGAATAGGTGCTTTTAATAGTGTGTTCATGGCTTCTATAACCATATACAAACCTTGTAATGGGGGTGTTCCATAGGACATTGCTAGTGCACGATTGGTGCACAGTTTGGCCAACTGTGTGGCCAAACCATGTGCACTTTAAAAAGTGAATGAATTTACCATTTTTTCCTACTTCTTGTTAAATTATAATTTATTATTTTCCTAATTAATTCTCTAGAATCCACCCACCATGAGATCTAATTCTCCTCTCCCTATAGGATTTTTAATATCTCTTTTATTTAAGCTCGAAACCACTCTATGTTCATCGCATTGAATCTGTCTTAGTAAGTGCTTCAATCCTATTTCTTCATTCCTTAGTATATTTAACCATATGTAATGTTAAATCTTTGTGAGATAATATACCTTATTATTTGTTTATTCGTATATTTATTAAATTTATTTCATTCTATCCCAAGTTAAAATCTCATAATGGATGAGGATTCTACTACCCCTCTATAGTAGTTGGTCGCATACTTTTCCCTAAAATTTTGGTTGTTTATATTATGTTGTTTTTTTGCTGCACCCAGTACTTTTCTAATAATTCTCCTAAAAGTGATAAAATCTATAATTAGTTGTTGAATATTAATTTTATACATATTATGAGACCTTGATAGTTAGTTGGAGGTTTATAACCTCAACTTGAACAACCCCTTGGGTGAGTTTGATTAAATATATTATTGAATTCTATTTTCTTTATGATCAAAACACCACTAAGTTGTGTTTGTTTTGAAGTTATCCAATGAAATTTTATTAATTGATTTAATGAAATGGTGTAGTTTCATGGATTATCCACCTTGTCCCATTTATATTACTTATCAATTACATGAATTAAATGATGAAATGAATTAAATAATGGACAGATTGATTCTCTTTATCCTTTAATATAATTTTACATGGATGTGATTACCTCATGATATCCTTATATACTGGACACAACATTATTTATTTTAATTTATGATTATGGAAACAACATTCCTTATTAATCACTTATATATTATAAAAAAGATTAAGCTTATAGTTAATTGTAATAAAGGACCCGAAATTACATATTATTTATTTTAAATCATAGGACACAATTTTCCTTCATATTTATTTATGATTAATGGGCATGATGTTCCATGGTGTTTATACCTAACTAATGTAAATGACATTAAACAATGTTTATTTATAGTTAAATTACATTATTTTCCATATTTACCATGAATAATTAATGGTTATGATGCTATTTTTTCATTTCATAAATTCTTAAAGGAATTATGTCTTAGTCCAAAGTAGGTAGTATAAGATGATCATTCCATATGAAACTCTAATATATATTTTTTATATAAGAACCTGGTTATTCTTATTTAGGTATGGGTTTCTTCTTTCCCTTTTCCTTTAATGTTTTTGAGAAAATAAAAAAATGGGGGGAAAATCCCAAATTTATGGGTACACGCCGTGTACTTTGGCCATGTGGGATGAGAATACAGGGCGTGTAGGTTTGTCAGTGATTAAGGGTATAAAAACTAACTACACGTCGTGTACTTAGTAATACACATCGTGCGATTAGTCAACAGGTGCACAGTAAGGAGGTGATAGTAGCCGCCAGTAGAACGATAGTACACACCCTGTAGTTGGTAATACACATCGTGTAACCAAGTCGGTAGATGAATAGTGAGGCGGTGGAAAGTGTTCTCTAGAGGAACAATTAAAAAATGGAAAGTACATGACGTGTACTTAAGAGTACACGCCGTGTAGTTATGTTTTTTCATTAAAAATAGGTAGTAGCATCCTCATTCAGAAGAGGAGGCATAGAACTTGATGAGATCTAACGGAGAGGAGGCCGGGACTTAGAAGAGATCTCGATCGCACATCGGGACTCTGATTCCTTCACCGACGACCTTTGTTAAACCACACGGGTGAGATCTTATCTCTTCATGAACCTCTCCTTCCAATTCTTTCCCTAAGGAAAGTTATTTTAGTTTTAACGGCTAAATTTTTATCCCAAATCTATGTCATTATTAGTTGTTTCGGGAAGCGCCTTTCATGTATATCGATCAGAGGAGATCAAGGTAGGTGGTCTTGTGTTTAATTACAACTATCGAGTTGATTTTGTGTACTATTGTGTCACACTCCCATGTTCAGGGTGTTTTGTTGTTGAGACCTTGATTGTTGATATACCTAGAATTATATAGGAGATCTAATGAATAAACATAAACTGTTGTTTGGGATTGTTGCTTTGATCCAAAGACACCCAATGGGTGCGTTTCTCTTGTTTAGACGTTTGGACAAGATACTCGTGGGTATGCCGTGATTATATCATGTTTTGAGTTTTCTTGAGAGGAAATGTATATAAATTTCTTGTTTGTGCATTAGGATCTGCTCGGTTACTTGCGTAGCCTAAGGGCAGTGTTTATCTTAGCCTGAGGGCAATGTTTTATTTAGCCTAAGGGAAACTTTTCTTATGCCTGTGGGAAGTAGCTTCTGTTCCTGAGGGAAATATCTCGTATTCCTGTGGGAAATATTTTTTATTCCTGAGGGTAGTCACCTGAGGGTTTCGTTTCTATTTTCCTGAGGGTAAGGACTTACATGTCTGAGGACAATGTTTACTTTCAATATTCACTGTGGTGATTTCTTACGTTGTACCTTCCAAGCTAAATCACAGACTTAAAATTGTTAAATAATTATTTAAATGAAAATATAACTGGTAGGAATGTTTACTTTTGAGTACTTCCTAGTTTACTGCATTTCATTATTACACAATGTTATTGCACATTTTCACTGACAGTTGGGCACGGGCCTTTGGTGGTTGCCTATTGAGATTTATTTCTCACACCATGTTTGGGTCATGTCTTGGGCCCAAATAGATTATATTTTTGTAGGTGTCGATAAGGGAAAAGTTCCCTACACAGGTACATGATTTTTGCAGATGAGTAGGAGAGAATGGGATCAAGCTTAGGCTTGTGATGCTGTTGCGTTCCTGTTGTACTATTTTAGTTTTATTTTGCTGTGCTTTGTACCATGTGTTGTATTGTATTAGATTTTAGTTTCCTACTTTGGCTTCTTTCTTAGAATTAGTGACAGGTTGCATCATGATATCTATATGACTGGTAGTTATCTTTTCCTTATTTTGTCCATTTCTGGTTTATATTGTCCATTTCTTCTGCTTTGGTCTGTTTATATATTTTATTCCACTGCGCTACAATTTGACAAATGAGGGCATAGTTTCCCCACTATCATTTTTTGGTCCTCGCTGCTAGTCGGCAGCCTCTGGCGTTTGGGGAAATGTTCTTGAGGTCATGTGACCAACTGGGTTTGGGTCACCCATTGTGTGGCTTTCAGAACCGGGACGTTACAAAGTTGTATCAAAGGAATTTCTTTTCTCTGAGTTATTTTATTATTTGGCAACAATGGAAAGAGATAGATTGTTAAGGGATTCGGTAATAAACTGTGTCAGAAAGTAGCTACCCCGTGTACAGGTAAAGGCCAGATTTCCTCGAATTGAATTGTGATTTTGTGTTTATGATTATTACAGTTGATTTTATTTCACCATTAGGTGACACAATTGTGGTGTGATGTTTATAGTTTATACTTGGGTTCTATTTAGTTGCAACCCGATGAGATGAGGTTATGTCATCCCATGCTTAGTTTCGGCACATGTTAGAATCATATGTCATGCATAGTTTCCATGCCATGTAGGTGCATTAGAAATTTCATCTTGTTGTGATAAATGGTGTGCTAGAAAATGCATGTTGTTTTGATAGTTGTCTTGATAAACATACCTATTATTTGATAAGGTATTGTTGTGTGTGGTTTGGTTGAATGAATTCCAAACTTTGGTTCTTGATGATTATGGGCCCTCATTGACCAAAAATTGGTGGATCATTGACTTTTTTACCTTGTTTATAACATGTAGATTCCAAGATTTGATTCACGATGAGTATGGGCCCTCACGGATCGGAATTTGGAACTTTGGTGTTAGTTTTTGTGTTTTTCTAGGCTCGGGAGTATTCTCTGAGGATTACTGTCTGGAAAAACCTAGAATACATGCCATGTAGTTTTTTATACATTCCATGTACTCTTCTATTCAGGAAGAAATGAAAAAAAAATTAAGTACACACCGTGTACTCTATGTACATGCCATATAGTCTCTAACCGTGTCATAGGTCATGTGGGCAGAGACACAGGATAAGGAAGTTCTTGTGGGAACACTCCATGTACCGGATGTACGCGTCATGTCGGCTTGACCCTGTTTCCTCCCGTGTGACTAACAACACGGACGGCGAAAATCTTAGGATATACACGTCGTGTCCATATGGAACACAACGTGTAGGGTCAGCCGAGTATTCGGCAGTGTCACAAACAACACGGGTCAGTGAGGTTCGTTTGGGACACATCGTGTACCTGTGGGACACACCGTGTAGTCTTGACCAATGAGAGACCATGTGGATTTGGTCGTGTGGATGGGAAAACAAAGTGGTGTACACGCCGTTTGCGAGTGTAACACGTCGTGTACCGAGGGTTGAGACATTCCCAGGCCAGCATCAGAACACGATCATGTAAGGGATTAAGGGTACATGCCATGTAGACCTTATACACGTCGTTTAGTCTCTTTCTACCAGTTCTAGTTGATCTTTCTCTTTCTTTGGCACTCTTAAACGGACAAAAGAAACCTCGATAGTAAATTAAACTAAGGTGTGCATTTGATTTGCAGATTCATGCCACTGATACGACCTCGAGTTGCTCTCCAAGAGAGTGGTGATGATTATACTCAATAGTTGGTAGGCCATGGGCTACCGATGGATCCTCCAGTAGTGCCAGATGCGGTGCCAGCCATTATACTGGAATCAGGTGTGGATGTGCAGTTTCGTGAAGGATTCATGCAGTTCATGCAGACCTTCCAGGGAGAACCACCGGTTTCCACATCTATGGCAGAGTTGAAACGTATATTCCAACAGCAGTATCCACCTACGTTTTCAGAGGATGGCAGACCACAGGTTGCGGAGACATAGATGGATTTTATACAGACGATCTTCAAGCATCTAGAGACACATCCAGGGAGAAGGGTCAAGCTCTCAACTTACATGTTGCGTGATTCCTCCAAGAGATGGTGGGATGTTACCTCCCAGACTGAACATCACAGAGACATGGCGTGGGAATATTTTCAGGTAGTCTTCTATGACTTTTTATTTCCAGATATGCTAAGGGAAGATCGATCTTGAGAGTTCATGAATCTGTAGTAGGGCTCCATGTAGAGACCCGAAGCTTATCGTACATGGAAATTACATTACTTTTGCGGAATACTTAGTACATAACAAAAACACACTCGCAAGGATCGTAATAGTTTAGTGTCTTTGGAAACTCGGAACGTAATCTTCTAATCCTGGTGAAAGATCTTCAAAATCTCCCACAAAGATCTTCCTTTTTTTTACCTAAAACCTTTCTTTATATCCTGGGGAAAAGAAAACATAAAAGGGTGAGCTCAAATGCTCAGTAAGGGTAAACAAAAGAAATATCAATCACATAATTTTCATAAGAACATAACATTTTTGGAAATCTTAACCTGCAAAAGAGAGCATAATTTCATAACATGGGATAAATCATAGTAGTGAAAATGAAACCCTTACTTAAAACATTACTCATTGTGGAATACACACATAATCATAGAGAATCATTTCTTGTTAGTCAAGACTCATTGCCAAGACTATCTTAGTGGACAAAGTCCCTTTCTGAATCGAGTAATCCTCGTTTCAGTCCTGTTTCACTGAACCGGTATAACCTACCATTCCAGCCATGTCTATCTCATGAGATATGAAATCTTTACCCAATGCATTGGAGGGAGATATAGGTCCCACCCATCTCTTAATGAATCCTTTCTTATGTGTGCCACAAAATCATAAATCATACATCATTGCATAACCCATGTAATAAAAATGGGATTCTTAAACAACATGACATCATAAAACCATTCATATAAGATAAAGGAATTCATAAACATAATTCCATCACAACATAGTCAAATCAATGTAAAAAATATGGATAGAAACAGAACCCTTTATTATCTTAGATGGAAAATAATTTTGATAAAACACTTGAATTGAATTCTTGAGGAAAATATCCTTTCTTCTTCAAAAACATTTTTCCTTTCATAACATGTCATACAACTTTAAAATAAAAGAAGTTGATTAAAAATAAACTTGAAAACTTGTAATGGAATCTTCTTTGAAGTAATGTTTTAAAAATCCATTCATGCCGTATAAGTTAAAAAAAAACATTCTTCGTACTTTTGTCGGAAAAGTCAAAAAGTACCTCGTACGGAAAAACGACAAAAGATTCCTTTCATATTCTTTACTAAAAACTCACCTAAGGGTAAAATTGGATTTAAACTATTTCAAGTGGATGGAAACAATATTACATATTGAGGGAACATGGATGTGGATGATAAAATACACCCCAGTAAATACTTACGAATAAACAATCTCGGATAAAAATGAGATTGTGATATTTCCCTTACCTTAGGTCCGATTTGCTTTGTTCGTGTCCGAAGCTCCTGTATAATGGTTTAAATACTGTTATTGACTTATTCCAAAATCATACATATTGATATGAGATCATATATGGTCATATTATTAGCTTCTTTTTAGTAATATTTCATTGTTACTTGTTACTCGGGTCTTTATAACTTTTTGTTCTTATGCGTGTTTTGTCGAATAAATTCTTATTCTTATCTTTAGTTTATAGATAATTCATTTCCAGAATGGTATTAGTGTAGTATATACCATATTCATTCATTCAATTCATTTATATAATCATTATGAAATGAAGATCATGTAGAACGAGTCGCATCACATCGTGGAGACGGTATTCCGTACGTACGCACGAGTGATGATATCGTTCCTATGATCGTGGAATTGTATTGGAGTATATATATATATTATTTCAGTATCAATATTACTTAATAATAATCATATATAGTTACTGATTACACCATTTTACCCATCCTTGTAAGGTGATGGTGGAAAATAGATTACACCACGGCGTGGAGACGATATTCCGTACGTACGCACGCGCGGTGATTTCATTTTTCCGTAGGATGGATAGAAGGTGAATTAGGGTTGTTTCATATTTATAATAACATATCAGTATGTAAGTAATACTGATGTTATTACTTTATCATTAAACAACTAAAGAAGAAGAAGTTGAAGAAGAAAGAAATTGAAAAGATCGGTAATGGATATTACCTCTTCTTTGGAACGCCTTTTTGAATCCTCCACTTAAGGAACTAAGATTGGTCTTTGGAGAAGACCAGGACCTCTAGGATTATTCTAGGGAAGTGGAGAAGGGAAAATGTCAGGGTTTTGCCGAGCTTGAGTGCTCAAATTGGTGTGAGGAGGAGGGGGAGGAGGTGCCCTTTTATAAGGGAGGAGAGGGGCACCTTAGGAATTCTTAAAAATATTAATTTATAATAAATCTAACCCCACTTAAAAACCTCCAAAAATGACTCATATTCGAAGATTAGATGATATAGGATTGTAATCTCATCAACCAATCAAATTTAGACATGTTTGGATATTATTTTAAACCTTATCAATTATATTTAACTCTAAGTTAAATAATTTAACTTTTACCGTGTCTTTTTGTTTTCTTTCACTATATGGTTAATAAACTTACTATAACATGCCAAACGAACCACAAATTGTTTATTATTAATATATATATCCTTATCTAAGTCATTTGGCCGAACCTTAGATTTTTAGGAATAAAATAACAATTAATAATATAATATTTGATTTAAAAACTATTTTGTGTCAATTTTGACACTATTTGATATATGATTTTTGTGAAAGTCATAACAGAATTATATGTTCGAACCAAGTTGATTAAATCAACATTAATATATCATAGTAACCTATAAAATTAGTGGAATTCATAAAAAATCTCAAATTACATTTATTTTGGTGTTTATAACATCAATTATGTCAATATTTCATTAATAAGATAATTACTGCATCATCGTCGTGTCATAAATAAATTAAATTATTTGATGTCTAAAAATTACAAATAAAATACCATCATGTAGGAAATCTTTTTAGCTTTCTAATGAATATTTACAATCGAATTTATCTTATGTATAACCCCATATTAAAAATTATTTACTTATTAAACTTTGATTTTAACTATTTTAACCCTTCTTTAAATAAATTCATAATAAATGTCCTAATCTAATCCAAGTGGGCCTAAATGGTCATATTTTATTCCTAAGATTGTTTTTGGTCGAATTACACTTGTCCAATAGAATTAGGACATGTGTTAGGGTAATATTAATATCATATTTACCCTTAGTTACCCTATTTACTATTAACCGCGGTAAAAAAAAGTAAAAAGTTACTATTCACCAAAAATTATTTTCATCTCATTGAACCACATTTTAGTCCTTGATATTAACCGTGTCTCTCGGATTTTCGAAATTCCATTCACAGAAGCGGTAAAATTATGTTTTATGCAAAATTCAGTTTTTAACCTACCACTTAGTGGTTTCACTATTCATCAAAAATTGAAAGTTTTCAGAAAAATGCCAAAATTTCATCCTAAGCTATATTTCATATTCCGAATTCAAAAATGAAGTCTATTTTACCAAATTCATAACATAGAAGTTGAATTAATTAATTTTATAATTAAATCCCGCTATTAAAACAAATAGCGTGTTTTTACGAAACAATATCTATCAAAAGATTGACACTTGTTTATGTCAGGTTTAAATGTGAAATTACGTCCAATGACCAACATTGTATTAAATTGTAAAAATATATTCTAAATATACTTTAAAACCACTCAAATTAATAATTTATCACTATTAATTATTTCGATTAAAAAAGTTGTTTTTAATTATAATTTAGTAATTTTCACTATTCATCAGAATATGAAAGTTATCCGAAATGTACCAAAATTTCACCTTAGGCTAAATTCGATACTCCGAATCCAAAAATGAAATCCATTTTGAAAAATAAAATTTACAAAATTTTAAAAAGTGGTTATTACTATTCATAACGGCTAGTTTTAATAGCATATTGCTGTTTAGTGAAACTCGTTATTGCGTACTACACACACTATCGAGGAAGGTTGCGATTGCGTGTAATGCAAGGCAAGTCAAGGATGCGTGTTGTGCAAGCTCCTTTTGGTGTAGCGTACAACACAAGACATTAATAAAATTAAAAAGAATATTTTTCATAAAATCTTGGGCTGTTACATTCTACCCCCCTTAAAATGAATTTCGCCCTCGAAATTCGTCGGGGTTATAAATGGTTTTCTATTCGAAAGTTTCCCACATTGTAAAAAGGAATACCAAAACTTGGCTTTAAAAACTAAAGTATGAAATGTAACGATTACCCAAATAAACTAATTGTTGGGTTTCCACATAGGTAAAAATATGGATATGGAAGAAAAATCTAACCATCATGTTCTGATGGAGAGTGGTAGAGAACATGGCTATGGAAAAGACAAAAATCACAAATCCATAAATTTGTGATGATATAAGGTACCATCTGATTCCTCAGGTATAAGATCACTAGGACAACATTTTTGGTTTTCAAGATCATTTCCCTAAAGTTGAAAATTTGAATTAGAATAAATACTTACTTTATTTTGGTACAATCTCACTGTTGTTCATGCCTTGAACAATTTCCACTTCATCTCTTAAATAAATGAAGTTGAATTTGTTATTCGTGAAGTGTTAGCAGATAATGTGATAGAATGACGGGTCATTCCATCTGTCTTAAACAAAAGGTTAGCAAAAATTATATGCATAAATCGATCTATAGTGAGATTAATCATATATGGTTCCTAAAATGGACTTATACTTCATATATCATACTGCTTAATATAATAAAACTAGTTTCTACTAAATAGGGACTTCCTGTAGGTCAGTGGTAGGCGATAAAGGCCAGTCGCACTTCGGTTGTGGGTTCGATTCCTACAGCCTTGTCCGAAGCGATGGGCTGTCGCCCGTCCTGCAGGTTGTCCTTTTTCTAAAACTATATTACTATAACATCCCATCAATAATATCGAGAAAACTTCGATCCTTAAACAATACTCACTTATGTCCAACATAATCCATTTCAATCTTTAGGCTTATCCATAATACTGCAGTCCACTCTCATAATATAGTGACAAAAATTACCAGAGATTTAATATCATCGTTGATCCCCATATATCATAAGATATGTTTTGTTGGTCACATTCCAAACATTCAAAGTCCTTAATCATGTATTCTCTTGAATACCTTAGTGAAAACATGAATGCAGTTAAAAGTTAACACTTTCCACATACCAAAATCCTCAAAATTCTATATACTCAATCCATGATATCACTTAGTCCTTATATCAATCATGAGCTCATGAATATTGTTAAACATTTCATTTTCTTATTTTCCCTTCATTATGCGCATATCATCTTATTTCCAAAAATATCTCAATCACTTTGAATACCACATTAAACCAATACATAAATATTCCAATACTCCATGATACAACATTATTTTGGAATCCCATTACATAAACACTTAATCATTCCACCACATCGTTATCATATTCAACATTGCCAATAGTGATTGCATGTGATTTCCCTTTGTCCTTTGCCTTCAGTGGTTGCTCATGTTGATCATCACTAACCCTTGGATTAGGGCAATTATTAGCATAATGCCCCATTTCCTTGCACTTGAAGCATTGAAGTGTTGGCGGTGCGTTCTCTGCAGTGTTTGCTTTATTCACATCATTAGAAACCCTTTTTCCATTACTTCGACACTCAGCTGCTCGATGACCTTCTTTTCCACACTTAAAACATTTTCTAGTTCCTTTAAGACAATCTCCACCATGCTTCTTTCCACACTTTGTGCATAAGGAAACATTCATCTTCTTTTCACCATTATTATGAGATTTCTCCTTGAACTCCATCTTTCGTTTCTTGTCAAAACCATGAGATGGATATGTAACACCAACTTCCATTTCTACCTTGATAGCACAACGCACAATTTCTTCATAGCTACTGAAGTCTCTTATAGCTAATGCCCTTCGAAGACTTGGTTTTAAGCCACTGAAAAATCGATCAACTTTACTTTCAGGTTGGATGATAATGCCAGATGCATACCTTGCAAGTCTTGTAAAATTCGCTTCATATATACCAACAGATTCATCATCCTTCTGCTTCAGCTCAATAAACTCCTTTTCCATCTTTGTTCGAAGAATACGAGGGAAGTACTTACTGAAAAACAAGTTCTTGAACTCGTCCCATTCCATGGACTCAATTTCATCTCTTGGCCTCGTATTCTTGATAAGATTCCACCATTGATCAGCTTCACCTTCCAAACGATATACTGCTAAGATGACTTTATCATGTTCAGAACATTGAAGAACTGAAAATATCTTTTCAGTAGTACTGATCCATTGTTCAGCCAAAAGTGGATCAGAAGACCCACTGAAAGAAGGTGGACGTTGCCTCATGAAGGACTCAATAGAATATTGTTCCCTTCTCTGCTCATTTGGAAGTCCAGAATGATTCATAGCTTGTGTAAGTATAGCAATAAGATTTTGCACTCCATCTCCCATAACATTTGTTTGTTCAGGAGGGCAATCATTGCATTGTCCATTGCATTGATCAACACGGTTCCTTCGGGTTCCAGCCATCGTCTAAAACCCAAAAAGAATAGTGTGAGAGGCAAAAATCATGCTAGGGAAAACAACATAATAAAGGGGGAGTACCTTCAATATCCAACATCTTAGGTTTAATTATATGATCGTTAGCGTAATTCTATTACTATAACCTATATGTATACTTATCCCTAGGGACATCCCTAGACATACCTTAGAAATATCTCTAGGGATCTCACTAACGTTTTCGCATCCTAGTTTCCAAAGGTTGACTAAACCTTTCCTCTGATACCAACTGTAGAGACCCGAAGCTTATCGTACATGGAAATTACATTACTTTTGCGGAATACTTAGTACATAACAAAAACACACTCGCAAGGATCGTAATAGTTTAGTGTCTTTGGAAACTCGGAACGTAATCTTCTAATCCTGGTGAAAGATCTTCAAAATCTCCCACAAAGATCTTCCTTTTTTTACCTAAAACCTTTCTTTATATCCTGGGGAAAAGAAAACATAAAAGGGTGAGCTCAAATGCTCAGTAAGGGTAAACAAAAGAAATATCAATCACATAATTTTCATAAGAACATAACATTTTTGGAAATCTTAACCTGCAAAAGAGAGCATAATTTCATAACATGGGATAAATCATAGTAGTGAAAATGAAACCCTTACTTAAAACATTACTCATTGTGGCATACACACATAATCATAGAGAATCATTTCTTGTTAGTCAAGACTCATTGCCAAGACTATCTTAGTGGACAAAGTCCCTTTCTGAATCGAGTAATCCTCGTTTCAGTCCTGTTTCACTGAACCGGTATAACCTACCATTCCAGCCATGTCTATCTCATGAGATATGAAATCTTTACCCAATGCATTGGAGGGAGATATAGGTCCCACCCATCTCTTAATGAATCCTTTCTTATGTGTGCCACAAAATCATAAATCATACATCATTGCATAACCCATGTAATAAAAATGGGATTCTTAAACAACATGACATCATAAAACCATTCATATAAGATAAAGGAATTCATAAACATAATTCCATCACAACATAGTCAAATCAATGTAAAAAATATGGATAGAAACAGAACCCTTTATTATCTTAGATGGAAAATAATTTTGATAAAACACTTGAATTGAATTCTTGAGGAAAATATCCTTTCTTCTTCAAAAACATTTTTCCTTTCATAACATGTCATACAACTTTAAAATAAAAGAATTTGATTAAAAATAAACTTGAAAACTTGTAATGGAAGCTTCTTTGAAGTAATGTTTTAAAAATCCATTCATGTCGTATAAGTTAAAAAAACATTCTTCGTACTTTTGTCGGAAAAGTCAAAAAGTACCTCGTACGGAAAAACGACAAAAGATTCCTTTCATATTCTTTACTAAAAACTCACCTAAGGGTAAAATTGGATTTAAACTATTTCAAGTGGATGGAAACAATATTACATATTGAGGGAACATGGATGTGGATGATAAAATACACCCCAGTAAATACTTACGAATAAACAATCTCAGATAAAAATGAGATTGTGATATTTCCCTTACCTTAGGTCCGATTTGCTTTGTTCGTGTCCGAAGCTCCTGTATAATGGTTTAAATACTGTTATTGACTTATTCCAGAATCATACATATTGATATGAGATCATATATGGTCATATTATTAGCTTCTTTTTAGTAATATTTCATTGTTACTTGTTACTCGGGTCTTTATAACTTTTTGTTCTTATGCGTGTTTTGTCGAATAAATTCTTATTCTTATCTTTAGGTTATAGATAATTCATTTCCAGAATGGTATTAGTGTAGTATATACCATATTCATTCATTCAATTCATTTATATAATCATTATGAAATGAAGATCATGTAGAACGAGTCGCATCACATCGTGGAGACGGTATTCCGTACGTACGCACGAGTGATGATATCGTTCCTATGATCGTGGAATTGTATTGGAGTATATATATATATTATTTCAGTATCAATATTACTTAATAATAATCATATATAGTTACTGATTACACCATTTTACCCATCCTTGTAAGGTGATGGTGGAAAATAGATTACACCACGGCGTGGAGACGATATTCCGTACGTACGCACGCGCGGTGATTTCATTTTTCCGTAGGATGGATAGAAGGTGAATTAGGGTTGTTTCATATTTATAATAACATATCAGTATGTAAGTAATACTGATGTTATTACTTTATCATGAAACAACTAAAGAAGAAGAAGTTGAAGAAGAAAGAAATTGAAAAGATCGGTAATGGATATTACCTCTTCTTTGGAACGCCTTTTTGAATCCTCCACTTAAGGAACTAAGATTGGTCTTTGGAGAAGACCAGGACCTCTAGGATTATTCTAGGGAAGTGGAGAAGGGAAAATGGCAGGGGTTGGCCGAGCTTGAGTGCTCAAATTGGTGTGAGGAGGAGGGGGAGGAGGTGCCCTTTTATAAGGGAGGAGAGGGGCACCTTAGGAATTCTTAAAAATATTAATTTATAATAAATCTAACCCCACTTAAAAACCTCCAAAAATGACTCATATTCGAAGATTAGATGAGATAGGATTGTAATCTCATCAACCAATCAAATTTAGACATGTTTGGATATTATTTTAAACCTTATCAATTATATTTAACTCTAAGTTAAATAATTTAACTTTTACCGTGTCTTTTTGTTTTCTTTCACTATATGGTTAATAAACTTACTATAACATGCCAAACGAACCACAAATTGTTTATTATTAATATATATATCCTTATCTAAGTCATTTGGCCGAACCTTAGATTTTTAGGAATAAAATAACAATTAATAATATAATATTTGATTTAAAAACTATTTTGTGTCAATTTTGACACTATTTGATATATGATTTTTGTGAAAGTCATAACAGAATTATATGTTCGAACCAAGTTGATTAAATCAACATTAATATATCATAGTAACCTAGAAAATTAGTGTAATTCATAAAAAATCTCAAATTACATTTATTTTGGTGTTTATAACATCAATTATGTCAATATTTCATTAATAAGATAATTACTGCATCATCGTCGTGTCATAAATAAATTAAATTATTTGATGTCTAAAAATTACAAATAAAATACCATCATGTAGGAAATCTTTTTAGCTTTCTAATGAATATTTACAATCGAATTTATCTTATGTATAACCCCATATTAAAAATTATTTACTTATTAAACTTTGATTTTAACTATTTTAACCCTTCTTTAAATAAATTCATAATAAATGTCCTAATCTAATCCAAGTGGGCCTAAATGGTCATATTTTATTCCTAAGATTGTTTTTGGTCGAATTACACTTGTCCAATAGAATTAGGACATTTGTTAGGGTAATATTAATATCATATTTACCCTTAGTTACCCTATTTACTATTAACCGCGGTAAAAAAAAGTAAAAAGTTACTATTCACCAAAAAATATTTTCATCTCATTGAACCACATTTTAGTCCTTGATATTAACCGTGTCTCTCGGATTTTTGAAATTCCATTCACAGAAGCGGTAAAATTATGTTTTATGCAAAATTCAGTTTTTAACCTACCACTTAGTGGTTTCACTATTCATCAAAAATTGAAAGTTTTCAGAAAAATGCCAAAATTTCATCCTAAGCTATATTTCATATTCCGAATTCAAAAATGAAGTCTATTTTACCAAATTCATAACATAGAAGTTGAATTAATTAATTTTATAATTAAATCCCGCTATTAAAACAAATAGCGTGTTTTTACGAAACAATATCTATCAAAAGATTGACACTTGTTTATGTCAGGTTTAAATGTGAAATTACGTCCAATGACCAACATTGTATTAAATTGTAAAAATATATTCTAAATATACTTTAAAACCACTCAAATTAATAATTTATCACTATTAATTATTTCGATTAAAAAAGTTGTTTTTAATTATAATTTAGTAATTTTCACTATTCATCAGAATATGAAAGTTATCCGAAATGTACCAAAATTTCACCTTAGGCTAAATTCGATACTCCGAATCCAAAAATGAAATCCATTTTGAAAAATAAAATTTACAAAATTTCAAAAAGTGGTTATTACTATTCATAACGGCTAGTTTTAATAGCATATCGCTGTTTAGTGAAACTCGTTATTGCGTACTACACACACTATCGAGGAAGGTTGCGATTGCGTGTAATGCAAGGCAAGTCAAGGATGCGTGTTGTGCAAGCTCCTTTTGGTGTAGCGTACAACACAAGACATTAATAAAATTAAAAATAATATTTTTCATAAAATCTTGGGCTGTTACATTCTACCCCCCTTAAAATGAATTTCGCCCTCGAAATTCGTCGGGGTTATAAATGGTTTTCTATTCGAAAGTTTCCCACATTGTAAAAAGGAATACCAAAACTTGGCTTTAAAAACTAAAGTATGAAATGTAACGATTACCCAAATAAACTAATTGTTGGGTTTCCACATAGGTAAAAATATGGATATGGAAGAAAAATCTAACCATCATGTTCTGATGGAGAGTGGTAGAGAACATGGCTATGGAAAAGCCAAAAATCACAAATCCATAAATTTGTGATGATATAAGGTACCATCTGATTCCTCAGGTATAAGATCACTAGGACAACATTTTTGGTTTTCAAGATCATTTCCCTAAAGTTGAAAATTTGAATTAGAATAAATACTTACTTTATTTTGGTACAATCTCACTGTTGTTCGTGCCTTGAACAATTTCCACTTCATCTCTTAAATAAATGAAGTTGAATTTGTTATTCGTGAAGTGTTAGCAGATAATGTGATAGAATGACGGGTCATTCCATCTGTCTCAAACAAAAGTTTAGCAAAAATTATATGCATAAATCGATCTATAGTGAGATTAATCATATATGGTTCCTAAAATGGACTTATACTTCATATATCATACTGCTTAATATAATAAAACTAGTTTCTACTAAATAGGGACTTCCTGTAGGTCAGTGGTAGGCGATAAAGGCCAGTCGCACTTCGGTTGTGGGTTCGATTCCTACAGCCTTGTCTGAAGCGATGGGCTGTCGCCCGTCCTGCAGGTTGTCCTTTTTCTAAAACTATATTACTATAACATCCCATCAATAATATCGAGAAAACTTCGATCCTTAAACAATACTCACTTATGTCCAACATAATCCATTTCAATCTTTAGGCTTATCCATAATACTGCAGTCCACTCTCATAATATAGTGACAACAATTACCAGAGATTTAATATCATCGTTGATCCCCATATATCATAAGATATGTTTTGTTGGTCACATTCCAAACATTCAAAGTCCTTAATCATGTATTCTCTTGAATACCTTAGTGAAAACATGAATGCAGTTAAAAGTTAACACTTTCCACATACCAAAATCCTCAAAATTCTATATACTCAATCCATGATATCACTTAGTCCTTATATCAATCATGAGCTCATGAATATTGTTAAACATTTCATTTTCTTATTTTCCCTTCATTATGCGCATATCATCTTATTTCCAAAAATATCTCAATCACTTTGAATACCACATTAAACCAATACATAAATATTCCAATACTCCATGATACAACATTATTTTGGAATCCCATTACATAAACACTTAATCATTCCACCACATCGTTATCATATTCAACATTGCCAATAGTGATCGCATGTGATTTCCCTTTGTCCTTTGCCTTCAGTGGTTGCTCATGTTGATCATCACTAACCCTTGGATTAGGGCAATTATTAGCATAATGCCCCATTTCCTTGCACTTGAAGCATTGAAGTGTTGGCGGTGCGTTCTCTGCAGTGTTTGCTTTATTCACATCATTAGAAACCCTTTTTCCATTACTTCGACACTCAGCTGCTCGATGACCTTCTTTTCCACACTTAAAACATTTTCTAGTTCCTTTAAGACAATCTCCACCATGCTTCTTTCCACACTTTGTGCATAAGGAAACATTCATCTTCTTTTCACCATTATTATGAGATTTCTCCTTGAACTCCATCTTTCGTTTCTTGTCAAAACCATGAGATGGATATGTAACACCAACTTCCATTTCTACCTTGATAGCACAACGCACAATTTCTTCATAGCTACTGAAGTCTCTTATAGCTAATGCCCTTCGAAGACTTGGTTTTAAGCCACTGAAAAATCGATCAACTTTACTTTCAGGTTGGATGATAATGCCAGATGCATACCTTGCAAGTCTTGTAAAATTCGCTTCATATATACCAACAGATTCATCATCCTTCTGCTTCAGCTCAATAAACTCCTTTTCCATCTTTGTTCGAAGAATACGAGGGAAGTACTTACTGAAAAACAAGTTCTTGAACTCGTCCCATTCCATGGACTCAATTTCATCTCTTGGCCTCGTATTCTTGATAAGATTCCACCATTGATTAGCTTCACCTTCCAAACGATATACTGCTAAGATGACTTTATCATGTTCAGAACATTGAAGAACTGAAAATATCTTTTCAGTAGTACTGATCCATTGTTCAGCCACAAGTGGATCAGAAGACCCACTGAAAGAAGGTGGACGTTGCCTCATGAAGAACTCAATAGAATATTGTTCCCTTCTCTGCTCATTTGGAAGTCCAGAATGATTCATAGCTTGTGTAAGTATAGCAATAAGATTTTGCACTCCATCTCCCATAACATTTGTTTGTTCAGGAGGGCAATCATTGCATTGTCCATTGCATTGATCAACACGGTTCCTTCGGGTTCCAGCCATCGTCTAAAACCCAAAAAGAATAGTGTGAGAGGCAAAAATCATGCTAGGGAAAACAACATAATAAAGGGGGAGTACCTTCAATATCCAACATCTTAGGTTTAATTATATGATCGTTAGCGTAATTCTATTACTATAACCTATACGTATACTTATCCCTAGGGACATCCCTAGACATACCTTAGAAATATCTCTAGGGATCTCACTAACGTTTTCGCATCCTAGTTTCCAAAGGTTGACTAAACCTTTCCTCTGATACCAACTGTAGAGACCCGAAGCTTATCGTACATGGAAATTACATTACTTTTGCGGAATACTTAGTACATAACAAAAACACACTCGCAAGGATCGTAATAGTTTAGTGTCTTTGGAAACTCGGAACGTAATCTTCTAATCCTGGTGAAAGATCTTCAAAATCTCCCACAAAGATCTTCCTTTTTTTTTACCTAAAACCTTTCTTTATATCCTGGGGAAAAGAAAACATAAAAGGGTGAGCTCAAATGCTCAGTAAGGGTAAACAAAAGAAATATCAATCACATAATTTTCATAAGAACATAACATTTTTGGAAATCTTAACCTGCAAAAGAGAGCATAATTTCATAACATGGGATAAATCATAGTAGTGAAAATGAAACCCTTACTTAAAACATTACTCATTGTGGCATACACACATAATCATAGAGAATCATTTCTTGTTAGTCAAGACTCATTGCCAAGACTATCTTAGTGGACAAAGTCCCTTTCTGAATCGAGTAATCCTCGTTTCAGTCCTGTTTCACTGAACCGGTATAACCTACCATTCCAGCCATGTCTATCTCATGAGATATGAAATCTTTACCCAATGCATTGGAGGGAGATATAGGTCCCACCCATCTCTTAATGAATCCTTTCTTATGTGTGCCACAAAATCATAAATCATACATCATTGCATAACCCATGTAATAAAAATGGGATTCTTAAACAACATGACATCATAAAACCATTCATATAAGATAAAGGAATTCATAAACATAATTCCATCACAACATAGTCAAATCAATGTAAAAAATATGGATAGAAACAGAACCCTTTATTATCTTAGATGGAAAATAATTTTGATAAAACACTTGAATTGAATTCTTGAGGAAAATATCCTTTCTTCTTCAAAAACATTTTTCCTTTCATAACATGTCATACAACTTTAAAATAAAAGAATTTGATTAAAAATAAACTTGAAAACTTGTAATGGAAGATTCTTTGAAGTAATGTTTTAAAAATCCATTCATGCCGTATAAGTTAAAAAAAACATTCTTCGTACTTTTGTCGGAAAAGTCAAAAAGTACCTCGTACGGAAAAACGACAAAAGATTCCTTTCATATTCTTTACTAAAAACTCACCTAAGGGTAAAATTGGATTTAAACTATTTCAAGTGGATGGAAACAATATTACATATTGAGGGAACATGGATGTGGATGATAAAATACACCCCAGTAAATACTTACGAATAAACAATCTCGGATAAAAATGAGATTGTGATATTTCCCTTACCTTAGGTCCGATTTGCTTTGTTCGTGTCCGAAGCTCCTGTATAATGGTTTAAATACTGTTATTGACTTATTCCAGAATCATACATATTGATATGAGATCATATATGGTCATATTATTAGCTTCTTTTTAGTAATATTTCATTGTTACTTGTTACTCGGGTCTTTATAACTTTTTGTTCTTATGCGTGTTTTGTCGAATAAATTCTTATTCTTATCTTTAGGTTATAGATAATTCATTTCCAGAATGGTATTAGTGTAGTATATACCATATTCATTCATTCAATTCATTTATATAATCATTATGAAATGAAGATCTTGTAGAACGAGTCGCATCACATCGTGGAGACGGTATTCCGTACGTACGCACGAGTGATGATATCGTTCCTATGATCGTGGAATTGTATTGGAGTATATATATATATTATTTCAGTATCAATATTACTTAATAATAATCATATATAGTTACTGATTACACCATTTTACCCATCCTTGTAAGGTGATGGTGGAAAATAGATTACACCACGGCGTGGAGACGATATTCCGTACGTACGCACGCGCGGTGATTTCATTTTTCCGTAGGATGGATAGAAGGTGAATTAGGGTTGTTTCATATTTATAATAACATATCAGTATGTAAGTAATACTGATGTTATTACTTTATCATGAAACAACTAAAGAAGAAGAAGTTGAAGAAGAAAGAAATTGAAAAGATCGGTAATGGATATTACCTCTTCTTTGGAACGCCTTTTTGAATCCTCCACTTAAGGAACTAAGATTGGTCTTTGGAGAAGACCAGGACCTCTAGGATTATTCTAGGGAAGTGGAGAAGGGAAAATGGCAGGGGTTGGCCGAGCTTGAGTGCTCAAATTGGTGTGAGGAGGAGGGGGAGGAGGTACCCTTTTATAAGGGAGGAGAGGGGCACCTTAGGAATTCTTAAAAATATTAATTTATAATAAATCTAACCCCACTTAAAAACCTCCAAAAATGACTCATATTCGAAGATTAGATGAGATAGGATTGTAATCTCATCAACCAATAAAATTTAGACATGTTTGGATATTATTTTAAACCTTATCAATTATATTTAACTCTAAGTTAAATAATTTAACTTTTACCGTGTCTTTTTGTTTTCTTTCACTATATGGTTAATAAACTTACTATAACATGCCAAACGAACCACAAATTGTTTATTATTAATATATATATCCTTATCTAAGTCATTTGGCCGAACCTTAGATTTTTAGGAATAAAATAACAATTAATAATATAATATTTGATTTAAAAACTATTTTGTGTCAATTTTGACACTATTTGATATATGATTTTTGTGAAAGTCATAACAGAATTATATGTTCGAACCAAGTTGATTAAATCAACATTAATATATCATAGTAACCTATAAAATTAGTGTAATTCATAAAAAATCTCAAATTACATTTATTTTGGTGTTTATAACATCAATTATGTCAATATTTCATTAATAAGATAATTACTGCATCATCGTCGTGTCATAAATAAATTAAATTATTTGATGTCTAAAAATTACAAATAAAATACCATCATGTAGGAAATCTTTTTAGCTTTCTAATGAATATTTACAATCGAATTTATCTTATGTATAACCCCATATTAAAAATTATTTACTTATTAAACTTTGATTTTAACTATTTTAACCCTTCTTTAAATAAATTCATAATAAATGTCCTAATCTAATCCAAGTGGGCCTAAATGGTCATATTTTATTCCTAATATTGTTTTTGGTCGAATTACACTTGTCCAATAGAATTAGGACATGTGTTAGGGTAATATTAATATCATATTTACCCTTAGTTACCCTATTTACTATTAACCGCGGTAAAAAAAAGTAAAAAGTTACTATTCACCAAAAATTATTTTCATCTCATTGAACCACATTTTAGTCCTTGATATTAACCGTGTCTCTCGGATTTTCGAAATTCCATTCACAGAAGCGGTAAAATTATGTTTTATGCAAAATTCAGTTTTTAACCTACCACTTAGTGGTTTCACTATTCATCAAAAATTGAAAGTTTTCAGAAAAATGCCAAAATTTCATCCTAAGCTATATTTCATATTCCGAATTCAAAAATGAAGTCTATTTTACCAAATTCATAACATAGAAGTTGAATTAATTAATTTTATAATTAAATCCCGCTATTAAAACAAATAGCGTGTTTTTACGAAACAATATCTATCAAAAGATTGACACTTGTTTATGTCAGGTTTAAATGTGAAATTACGTCCAATGACCAACATTGTATTAAATTGTAAAAATATATTCTAAATATACTTTAAAACCACTCAAATTAATAATTTATCACTATTAATTATTTCGATTAAAAAAGTTGTTTTTAATTATAATTTAGTAATTTTCACTATTCATCAGAATATGAAAGTTATCCGAAATGTACCAAAATTTCACCTTAGGCTAAATTCGATACTCCGAATCCAAAAATGAAATCCATTTTGAAAAATAAAATTTACAAAATTTCAAAAAGTGGTTATTACTATTCATAACGGCTAGTTTTAATAGCATATCGCTGTTTAGTGAAACTCGTTATTGCGTACTACACACACTATCGAGGAAGGTTGCGATTGCGTGTAATGCAAGGCAAGTCAAGGATGCGTGTTTTGCAAGCTCCTTTTGGTGTAGCGTACAACACAAGACATTAATAAAATTAAAAATAATATTTTTCATAAAATCTTGGGCTGTTACACTCCATGTCAATGATGGACTATTCTACCTGCTTCACCAAGCTATAGAATTTTTCACCTATTCTAGGGGATGATGAGATGTTGAGGGCCAGAATCTTCTAGGATGGTCTTCAATTTTACATCTACACGCTATTTAACATTTTCAGGTTTCCAACAGTGCATGCTATTGTAAACCAGGAGTTTATTACTAAGAGGAATCTGCAAAAATCTAGTAGTGCATACCAGGGTGGTTCAGCACCAGTCTCTGGTACTATTTCTACCAGCAAGAGGAAGAGGAAGATGTATTTCTCTCATGGTGGTAGTACTATCCATAAGAATTATTCAGGTGGCCAGGTGATGTCCTACCAGTGTGGTAAAGAGGGTCACAAGAGACCTCAGTGTCTATGTGACCCAGTGGAGTGTCGAGCTTGTGGCAATATGGGTCATCTTTATCATTTTGTAGGGTGTTTCCACTAGTGACTAGTGAGATGGGTTCTAAGCAGACATTGTGTGCGAGAGAAGGGCCATCTGATTCTTACCAGACAGGGAATTAGAATACGTCAGGACGTTCAGGTCGAGGTGTTGGTCATGGTTGTGGTAGCCAGACATCAGGATCACAGAGACAGAAGAGCGGGTCAGCTCAGGGTAGCCAAGTTGTGTTGCAGGGCCGCGGCACTGGGCAGACATATGTGGTGCAACAGAACCAACAGGAGAAGGATTATATACCTTCCACTATCATAGGAACTATTCTAGTTGCTTCTATTCTATCTTCTTTACTTTTCGATAATGGTGCTACACATAGCTTTATATATGTGCCCATTGTGAAGATCCTTGGGCTCTGTGTTTCTTCTTCTTTGTATATCATGACTCTAGACACTCTGTTGGGAATTAGAATGGAAAGTGTGTGTTAGTTCAAGGAGTTCCCCCTAGAGGTCGGTGGGTGTCAATTTTTATGGGACCTCTATGTCTTAGATATGACATCCTATGATGTCATTATCAGTATGGACTAGTTGGTACCCTTCCAAGACTTTGTGTATTTCTATCATCGTAGGGTGAGTTTCACGTCACCAGAGGGCAGAGAATTTCTATACAAGGGTGAATACGATGTCCAGGCACGTCGAGCTAGACCTGAGCATCGTGGGCGAGGGGGAGTGACAAATCAGATTACGAGTTTATATCTGGATGACCAGGGAACTTTTCATAAGTATTTCCCTCTAGTGGTTAATCGTTTTAGGGATGTCTTCCCGGATGACTTTTAAGGTCTACCTCCGGATCGAGAGGTGGATTTCTCTATTGATCTTATTCCAAGCACAGTACTGATGTCCATTCCTCTTTACAGGATGGCTACACCAAAATTTCAGGAGCTCAAGAGGCAGTTGGAGGAGTTGCAGACAAGGGGTTTCATTTGACCCAGTAATTCTCCTTGGGGTTCACCTGTCCTATTTGTGAAGAAGGTGGATGTTACCCTCAGAATCTGTGTGGATTATCATAAGATGAACTAGTTAACGGTTAAGAACCGATATCCCTTACCAAGGATTGATGATCTTTTTGATCAACTATGATAAGAATAGTTGTTCTCGAATATTGAATTGATATCCAAATATCATCAGTTGCGCATTAGACCATCGTACATACCACTTGCAACATTTCAGAGTAGATATGGTCTATACGAGTACTTGGTCAAGCCGTTTAGACTCAAAATGCACCAGAGGTTTTCATGGGTCTGATGAATCATGTGTTCCACCCATATATGGATTCTTTAGTGGTAGTCTTCATGGATGATATCTTGGTTCACTCTCACACTCGACACGATCATTCCACCCATCTTGAGATCATACTGAGTACACTGAGAGAGAATCAGTTATATGCTAATCTATAAAAGTGCCACTTTTTGATGGACCAAATACACTTCCTGGGTCATATTATCTCAGAGGTCGGAGTTTCGGTAAACCTAGATAAAGTGAGAGAAGTAGTTTCCTAGGAGCAGCCTAAGAACATGTTTAAAATACGGATTTTCTTGGGGATGGCTGGTTACTACAAGTGCTTTATACAGTACTTCTCCCGCTTAGCAGTGCTGTTGATGGGTTTGACTAAGAAGGGTGTGAAGTTGATTTGGTAAGAAGCTTGCGAGACAGCCTTTAAAGAGCTTAAGGGGAGGTTGACATCAGCACCAGTCCTGATACTTCCAAACCAAGAGAAGAGCTATACAGTTTACTGTAATGCATCAAGTATTAGGCAAGGATCAGTGTTGATGTAGGGTGATCGAGTAGTTGCGTATGGGTCTCACCAGTTGAGTCCGTATGAGAGGAATTACCTGACGCATGATCTTAAGTTGGCTGCAGTTGTTCATTTGTTATGTTGTTGGAGACATTATCTCTTGGGAGAACATTTTGTGGTGTTTATGGACCACAAAAGTATTAAATACATATTTAAACTGTGTGTCCTGAATTTGATACAGCAAAGGTGGGTCGAATACCTTCAGTCCTTCGACTTTGAGCTTGCCTATACACCTGGTAAGGGAAACGCAGTAGCAGATGCACTGAGTAGTAGGAATCAGATACAGGCAGTGCAGGAGGCCAGTGGAGAGTGGCAGTTGATGGATTTGTTCTCTGAGATGCATTTGGAGGTGCACGATAGTCAGGGGTGAGCCTATCTTTCATCCTTATCTGCGACTTCTACCCTCCTGGATAGAGTGAGGATGAGACAGCTATCAGATTCTGAAGGCCTAGTTCTATGGGAGTTGGTGTCAAGTGAGGACCCTCCTCACATTTGGACGATAGGCGATGATGAGGTATTGTGTATCCATGGAAAATTTTGGGTTCCAGTGGATATATGTGAGGATTTGATGTGGTAATCTCATGCTTCATCTTGGTTAGTGCATCCTGGAGTTACCAAAATGTACCATGACTTGAGACGTTAGTATTGGTGGTAGAGTATGAAAAGAGAGGTAGCTGGTTTTGTTACGAGATGTTCCACTTGTCAGCAGGTGAAGGCAGAGCATCAAAGGCCAGCCAGACTATTACAACAGTTACCCATTCGAGAATGGAAATTGGATGATGTCACGATGGACTTCATGACTGGGTTGTCGAGGTCACCTCGAGGCAGTGATGCAGTATGGGTTGTTGTGGACATACTTACGAAGGTAGATCACTTTTTTCTAGTCAAGGAGATCTTATGTGTTTATGATCTCGAGAATTTTTATATCCAAGAGGTAGTACGTCTTCATGGGGTCCCTCATTCTATTGTTTCAGATAGGGACACTCGTTTTACGTCTCATTTCTGGAAGAGTTTTCAGAGGGAATTGGGTACACAGGTGCTTCTGAGCATAGCTTACCACCCTGAGACCAATGGCCAGTCAGAGCGTACAATACAAGTGTTATAGAACATATTGTATGCATGCGTTCTGGACTTTGGGGGCTCTTGGGAGAAGTACATACCCCTGGTCGATTTTTCCTACAATAATAGTTTTCAAGAAACTATTGAGATAGAACCTTACGTGGCTTTGTATGGAAGGTCATGCTGATCACCCTTGTGCTGGTCGGAGGCAGGTGAGGCAGCTTTATTGGGACCACATCTCGTGCAGGAGAATTCAGAGCAGGTCCAGTTGATTCATAAGCGAATGGATACTCCACAGTCTCATCAAAAATCTTATGTTGATCGTTGTAGATGACCCTTGGATTTCGTGGTCGGGGATCAGTTTTTCTTGCGTGTTTCACCGAGGTTGGGACATAGGTGGATCTGGATATAGGGTAAACTTTCACTAAGGTATGTAGGGAATTTTTAGATTCTAGAGAGAGTCAGGATGGTTTCCTATCGTTTGTAGTTACCAGAGATGTATCAGGCCATGCACGACGTCTTCCACATATCTTAGTTACACTGTTATCACTCAGACTCATCTCGCGTTTTTCGGCCTGAGTAGGTTGAGCTTCAGTTTGATGCATCCTTTGAGGAGCATCTGATTTGTATTGTTGATAGGAGCATGAAGGTTCTCTAAGGCCGGTTAGTTCCTCTTGAAAGAGTACTATGGTAGCATGGTCGAGTGTAGAAAGAAACCTGGAAGCGGGAGACTGACATATGTGCTCAGTGGCCAGATTTGTACTTAGATTTATCTTCACCACCCTTGGAAGGGTAATTCGGGGATGAATTTCTTTAAGTGGGGAAGTTTGTAAGAACCTGGTTCTTCTTCTTTAGGTACGGGTTTCTTATTTCCCTTTTCCTTTAATGTTTTTGAGAAAATAAAGAAAATGGGGAAAAATAACAAATTTATGGGTACACGCCATGTACTTTTCCACACATCGTGTACTTTGGCCATGTGGGATGAGAATATAGGGCATGTAGGCTTGTCAGTGATTAAGGGTGTAAAAACTAACTACACGCCATGTACTTAGTAATACACGCAGTGTGATCAGTCGGAAGGTGCACAGTATGGCAGTGAGAGTATCCACTAGAAGAATGATAGTACAAGCCGTGTAGTTAGTAATACACGCTTTGTAACCATGTCAGTAGATGAACAGTGAGGCGGTGGAAAGTGGATGCCAGAGGAATAGTTAAAAAATGGAAATTACATGCCATGTACTTGATATTACACGCTCTGTAGTTTTGTTTTTTCGTTAAAAATAGGTAGTAGCCTCCTCATTCGGCAGATGAGGCATAGAACTCGACGGGAGCCACAGGAGAGGAGGTCGGAACTTGGAAGAGCTCTCGATCGCACACCAGGACTCTGATTCCTTCGCTGACAGCCTCATTTGAACCGCGCAGGTGAGATCTTCTCTCTTCATGAACCTCTTCTTCCAATTCTTTCCCTAAGGGAAGTTATTTGAGTTTTAATGGGTAAATTTTTATCCCAGATCTACGTCGTTCTTGGTTGTTTCGGGAGGCACCTTTCACATATATCGATCAGAGGAGATTGAGGTAGGTGGTCTTGTGTTTAATTACAATTTTCGAGTTGATTTTGTGTATCGTTTTGCCACGTACCCATGTTCAGGGTGTCGTGTGGTTGATACCTTTACTGTTGAGATACCTATAATTGCATAGGTGATCTAATGAATAAATATAAACTATTGTTTGGGATCATTGCTTTGATATAGGGCCACCCCGTGGGTGTGTTTCCCTTGTTTAGCCGTTTGGAGAGGATACCCGTGGGTATGCCGTGGTTATAGCATGTTTTGAGTTTTCTTGAGAGGAAACGTATATAAATTTTTTGTTTGTGCATTGGGCTTGGCCCAGTTACTTGCTTAGCCTGAGGGCGGTGTTTATCTTAGCCTGAGGGCAGTGTTTCTTTTAGCCTGAGGGAAACTTTTCTTATGCCTGTGGGCAGTAGCTTCTGTGCCTGAGGGAAATATCTCATATGCCTGTGGGAAATATTCATTATGCTTGAGAGCAGTCACCTAAGGGTTTCATTTCTTTTTTCCTGAGGATAAGGACTTACATGTCTGAGGACAATGTTTACTTTGAATATTCACTGTGGTGATTTCTTACGTTGTACCTGTCAAGCTAAATCATAGGCTTGGAATTATTAAATAATTATTTAAATGGAAATATAACTGGTGGGAATGTTTACTTTTGAGTACTTCCTAGTATACTGCATTTCATTATTACACACCGTTGTTGTAAATTTTCACTGACAGATGGGCACGGGCCTTTGGTGGTTGCCTACTGAGATTTATTTCTCACAACATATTTGGGTCATTTCTTGGGCCCAAACATATTATATTGTTGTAGGTGTGGATAAGGGCAAGGGTCCCTAAATAGGTACATGATTGTTGCAGAGGAGTAGGAGAGCATGGGACCGAGCTTAGGCTTGCAATGCAGCTGCGTTCCTATTGCACTACTTTAGTTTTATTTTGTTGTACTTTGTACCCTATTTTGTATTGTATTAGATTGTAGATTCCTTCTTTGGATACTTTCTTAGAATTAGTGACATGTTGCATCATGATATCTATATGACTGCTAGTTATCTATTCCTTCTGTTTTCCATTTCTAGTTTATATTATCCACTGCTTCTGCTTTGGTATGTTTATATATTTTATTCCATTGTGCTACACTTTGACAAATGAGGGAATATTTTCCCCACTATCAGTCCTTATCCCTCACTTTTAGTCGGTTGCCTCTGGAATTTGGGGAAATGTGCTTGAGGTCATGTGACCAATCGGGTTCGGGGCACCCGTTGTGTGGCTTCTAGAATCGGTACGTTACATTTTACTTATTTATGACCCTTATTTATGATACTTTCACATTTCTCATTATATATTCACATACTGGAAAGTACTTGACATCATTGATGGTGTCCAACTGAGTTTATCTCACACCCTATTTGGGCCACCGATTGGTACTCAAATAGACTTCATGGATGCAGGTAGGGACAAAGAGAAGAATCCAGATATGCATGCCTAATTTTCTATGCTAGGATGGAATACGAAAGAAGAGGATTGAACTTATACTTGTGATTATATTAGAGATTTATTTTGGGTTTTTGTTCTTTTTTTCTACAGAATTTTGCACTTGGATGTTGTTATGTTTCCTTGTATTCCCTATTTTTTGTATATCATCATAACATGATACGGTTTTGTATATGTTACTGGATATAGTTTTACTTATGTTTCATACCTATCTATATATTATATCTGGATTATTTAAATTTTATTGTTCCATATTTATTATTCTTTCACTATTCGGTCATTTATTATACTACTATGATACTACTCTAATAAAATAGGGTATACTCTTCCCACCATATCATTATAGACCGTCACTACTAATTGGTATCCTCTAGTATACGGGTTGGTGCACTAGAGGCCATGTGGCCAATGGGGTTTAGCTACTTATGAGTGATCCACGCTCAAAATGTTTCAAAGTGGTATTAGAGATTTTTCATTTTTCCTTACTATTTTGGTATGTTTGATAGAATATTAGGAATGTGTAAAAAATTCTATCGAGCCTTTTGATGGGATTATCTAACACACATACAGGGAAAAATCCAAATTACATGGGATGATATTTTTTATTCTGGATTGTGCCTATTATAGTTGTATTGATTTCACCAAATGGTGACACACTTGATTTGTGGAATTATTATTATTGTTATTGTTATTGTTGTTGTTGTTGTTGTTTTTATTGTTGTTGTTGTTGTTGTTGTTGTTGTTGTTGTTGTTGCTGTTATTTTATATTATATTTTTCCCTTGGATAGATATGGTAAGGAATTATTTATTCATACATCATTATAGGAACCTGATGAATTTAATGTCATGTAAATTTCATGTCATGTTTACTCAATTGAGTTCATTTCATGTAGCATTTTTTATGTGCATTGAGTAATATATTTTTAATTTAATAACATTTTTGTAGCATGATTGAGATAAATAGTTGGTTATTAAAGCGTCACCCTCAACCTAAAGGGTTTTTCCCACATAGCTTAAGGGTGGAACCTAATTAACCAATTATCACATGTTTGAGCTATGTAACTATGGTTACATGAACTAAAACATTAGTTGATTTTAGTTAAATTAATTAAAATAATAATTTATAAAGATATTGCTTTTATATATTTAAAATTTTTATTCATCTAATCAAATCATATTATACGACTTGTTACATCTCGATACCAGATGTAAGGTTCTAGTTACAGTTACATGAAGTGCTAATTATAACTTATAATGCATATTACTTTACAAATTGGGAATGATAACTCATCTAATTGGACTTAGTTATAAATAAATATGAATATCAACTTACTGATTCTTGAAATTTAAATGAAATGGTTATCATTAAATGGGTATACCAATTGTAAATTAAAGGGTGTTACTTTATAACTTGTAATTGACCCTTTGTATACAAGAGCCTTTAGTGTGAAATAGATAGCTTGAACTTAGTATTGGGTAGTATAGAGTTTCTCTTGTGACCTATAATTATCTTATATATCACCTAGATCTATATTTAAGAGTAGGAAAAGTGGGTGTTGACTCTTATATAGGAAGTATTTATACCTATAATATTCTTTATTCAATGACATTTTTCATTATCAAGCCTAATTTTGAATCATGTGTTTGGTATTGTTGAGATATTCCACCATAAAGGACTCAATTTTTTCACTAAGAGTATGGAGAAAACCATGCTCCAGAGGTGGTGTCCCTTGATCCACCAATATTACCTCCTAGAGTTCTACTTTTGATAACTTGTTCCATTCTTAGTCTGGGAAATTATACTCATTTTTTGAGAGGGATTATTATGGATAGTATAGTATATACAAGGAGATATACGACCTTCCAATTATATGGAAGAGTTGACTAGAATGTTCCAACAAGAACACCCTCATACCTTTTTAGGGGAATTCGATCCTCAGGCTGCTGATTTATGGCTAAAAGTCATGCTATCTATCATTGGGCACCTTGGGATACCTCCTAAGAGGAGAGTGTAACTCCCTAAATACATTATTTATAGTTCCTCTAAGATATGTTGGGATTTTATCATGTAGGTAGACCAATATTGGTTAATTGTCTCGAGATATTTTCATACAATCTTCTATGATTACTTCTATCCTGATACTTTGAGAGCTGATGGGGCTATGAAGTTGATACATCTATAGTAGGGAATTATGTCTATTTTAGATTATTCAACTTACTTTACAAAGATTAATTTCTTCACACAAATTATTTTGGTTGATGAGCTATCCAAAGTTAGGCAGTTTGAGGATGTACTCTGATATGACATCTGATCGCAGATGAATGTCTTCCGGTTGACTATTGTATCAGGGATAGTGAATCAAGCCTCATCATTGAGAATAATATGAGAGCGGATGAGGTTATGGGATAGGGTGGTACAACATCTATACCAGATAGTACTTCAACTAGTGGAAGGAAGCATCTCCTGGAAAGTTCTCATTAGAGTGGTGGCAGTCAGAGTGTTTGTACAGGTAGCTAGGTATTATTCGATCAGTGTGGGAAGCTAGGTTATCTGAAGACTCAATATGAAAGAGACCCCACTAAGTGATGATCTCATGTAATTATAGGTTACCTTCAATAGTTTTTTAGTACCTTACCATCTATGTTTATTGGAATATGATCCACACTAGCTCTTCCCTCAAGAGAGTAATCATTGGCTCCTAGCCAGGTAGGAAGATAGAGTACTACCGACTGTTCAGATCATAGTGGTGGTCATGAAAGGGGGAGTCATACATAGGAAATAAAATGATAGTAGATAATACTTAAACATGGTATTTAGGTTTTATATCAATGCCACATATCATTCCATATATATAAATTAAAACCAACCCCCAAGGTGTATAGTGTTGGCCCTTCTACAATTTGAGGTATGATTTTAGTAGCCTCTACTTTAGTGTCTACTTTATTTTACATTGGTTCTTCCCACTCCTTTATATATATGAAAATTATGGAAAATATTGGCCTTGTGATTGAGTATTTCTATAGAGTGATGAATCTTGATACTTTTTTTGGATTAGATCAAAGATTATACACTAATGTAACGAATTTCCCCTTGAAATAGGAAACTATCATTTTAAATGGAGCGTTTTTGTTCTTGATATAATGGTATTTTATGTAATTCTTGGTATGGATTGGGTAGTACCATATTGTTACCATATTGACTATTATCAAAGATGGGTATCCTTTATATCACCCAACGGTAGTAACTATATTCACATGGGTGATTGTAATGTCCAGGAGATTCAAGTTGGACCCAAGCATCGTGGTCTGGGTGGAGTGATAGCCTTGATTTCTAGTCTTTATCAGGATTATTAGGGAACATGGCATAAAATTTCCCTCCTATAGTGGATCATTTTATGGATGTATTTCATAAATACATTTTTAGACTACCTCCTAAGAGAGAGGTGGAGTTTCTTATTGAACTAATTCCAAGATCAGATCCAGTATCAATTTCTCCTTAATGGACAGATAATACTGAGTTGTAAGAGATCAATAGGTAGCTATAGTATATGGAAGCTAAGGGGTTTATATAACCCAATACTTCACCATGGGGTTCACCTATGTTTTTCAAAAAGAAGTAATATGATACCCTTAGGGTTTACATGAATTAATTCCATTTTAATCAATGTATAGTTAAGAACTGATATCCACTACCTCATATAGAAGACATTTTTTATCAACTCTGAGTATCTCTAATTTTCTTAAAGATAAATTTTAGGTTAGGATAACATAAAGTAAGTATTATACACTATGAAATACCATGTTCAACATTCCATAGTATATATAGCTTGTATATGTATTTGGTAATGTCATTCTAGCTCATGAATGTGCTAGCTATTTTCATGGCCTAGATGAATTGGGTTTTCCATCCATATTTTGATTCTTTTGTTATGGTTTTCATGGATGATATCTTGGTATATTCTTATAATCGACATAATAATTTCAAAAACCTTGACATTATCTTGAGTACATAGAAATATCATAGGTTGTATTCCAAGATCAAAAAATATCAGTTTTGGATTGATAAACTCCACTTCATGGGTCACATAATCTCATAGGTAGGATTATCAACGGAACCAAAGAAGGTGATGGCCATTATTTCATGGGAAAATTTGAATAACGTGATTTATATATAGAGTTTTTTGGGGATATATAACTATTATAGACATTTTATTATGTATTTATCATTCCTTTCAACACCTCTAAAGGGATTAAACAAGAAAGGAGTCAAAAAAATTGTCTAAATCATGTGAGAAATACTTTCAAGAGTTAAAAGGGTAGTTGAATTTAGCACTGATAATGATTCTACAAGATCCAGGCATAAGTTATATGATTTACTATAATGCTTTGGGAATTGGTTACGGACTAATTAAGATATAGGGATATTGATTTGTTCCATACATGTCTTGTCAATTAATACCTTGTGAGAGGAATTACCTAACGTACAATTTTGATTTGGTAACTATGCTACATGTGTTGCATTGCTAGAGACATTACTTGTTTGGAGAATTATTCATTGTATATAAGGACCACAAAAGACTCAAATAAATCTTCACACAACATTATTTGAACCTCAAATAGTGAATATGGGTTGAATACCTACAGTTTCTTGAATTTGAACTTATTTATATGCATAGTAAAGGCAATGTGGTGGTAAGTTCTCTAAGTAAGAAGACCCAAACACAAGTAGTTTAGGAGGCCAACAATTAGTGGAAGTTGATGGACTTATTTTTTGAGATTCACTTGGAGGATAAGGAACAACTTGGGAAACCAATACTTTCTTCATCATCAGTGGACTCTTCAATTCTAGATATATTGAATATAAGACAGATTTCAGATCTCAAGGTCTTAGTCCTAAGGGATAGTGTTTTGGGAGAGAACACACTGCCTTGTTGGGTTGTTGATGAGGACAATATATTTCAAATTAATATATTAATTTAGGTTCCAAAAAAAAGTATAAGAGGATTTTATGTGATTGTATCATTCCTATTCTTGGGTTTTACATCTCAGTTTCATGAAGAAGTATTGTAACCCATGCCGCCAGTATTGGTGGCCTCGTATGAAAAGGGAGATAATTGGTTTCATTACTCTATGTTCAACCTTTTATCAGGTAAAGGTAGAACACCAATGAATAGAAATACATTTACAGTAATTTACCATTATGGATTGGAAATGGGATGACATCACTATAGATTCTGTGATGGGATTACTTAAATCCACATGAGGCGGTGTTGTAGAATGGGTGATTGTTGATAGACTGAAAATGGTTTTCCACTTCTTACCTATACGAGATACCTTTTAAGTGGAAAATCTAGGGAGGCTATATGTTAGGGATTTTATATGACTTTATTGAGTTCCATGTATCATCATATTATATAAGGATGATTGGTTTACATGATGGGTATGGAAAGAGTTGTATAAGGAACTCGCTGTATAGGTTCTTCTGAGTGAAACATATCACCCTCAGACCGATGATCAGTCTGAGTGTACTATACAGATATTAGAGGAAATTATATAATTGTGTGTCCTTTATTTTAGAGGTTCTTGGGAGAAAATATTCCTCTTACTGATTTATTTTATAATAATATATTTCAAAAAACTATGCAGATGGTTTCTTATGAGGCCTTATGTGGTAAGTCGTTTCATTCACCCCTATGATGGTTAGAGGTAGGTGATATAATGCTATTGGGGCCTTGTCTCATTAAAGAGACATTATAGTAGGTACAACTTATCAGGAAGCATGTGACTACATATCATTCTAGGCATAAGTCTTATACTTATCATCACTGATGACCTCTAGATTTCAAGGAGGGACACCCGGTCTTCATATGAGTTTTTCCTAGATTGGGTCATAGAAATATTCAAAGATAGGTCAAGCTATCACCACGATTAATCAAACCATTCGAGGTCCTAGAGAGGGTCGAATCAATGGCTTATTGGTTAGTAATTCCTCATAGATATAGGATCATTAATGATGTCTTCCATACATCTCATCTCCACTATTATCATTTTGACCCATCACATTATTTTAATCCTGAGGATATTTAGTTGGAGGTCAATGATTCTTTTAAGGAGTATCTCATTCGTATAATTAATCATATAAAAAATTATCTTCAAGGAATGTCAGTTCCTATGGTTTGGATACTATAAAAAAATAACCATGTACAAGATGAGACTTGGGAGAGAGAGTCTAGTGTACATTCTTAGTGGCTAGAACTATTCTCAGATGATGTTACACCACCCTCATAAGGGAAACTCAGGGATGAGTTTTTTTAAGGAGAGGAGGTTTCAACATTATAGTTTTTCATGAATGTATGAATCTATTTAATTTTGGTTTAAACCTCCAATTTTATCTATAAAATATCACTTCAGATTCCAAGGAATAGCTCAGAAGCATCTGAGGCTTGTGCAAATCCTGAAGATTCTATTTTTGGGAGAAACATAATAGGCACTCAGTTAGTGAATGGTTAGTACTAACCATGTGTGGGATATGGAGGGTGTCACATGTTTTATAAAATCATAAACCCTAGGCTGCACATCCATGAAAATTATTGTAGGTTAGTTCTAGAGGTTATCAACATGGTGTGCATATAGTTCATCAAACCATGCACATTCTTTATAAATGGGGGGTGCCATGGGACAATTATGGTGTATAGTTGGCACACGATTTGGACAAATATGTAGGAAACCCCTTCTCCCTTTAAAAGTGGCTTAATTTACTATTTTCTGTTCTTCCACGTAAATTATAATTTTTTATTTTCCTACATTATTAGCTAGTAGCCACTAACTATGAGAGCACCTTCTCCTCTCCCTCTATGCTTTTTGATATCTTATTTGTTTGAGATCAGAATCACTCTACATTCATCATATTGAATCCATAATGGTAAGTGCTTCAATACTCTTGATTCCTTCATTTATTTCTTTGTATGGAATGCTAAATTCGTGCAAGAAAATAGGACCTATTTTTAGGTAATTTTTATATTTCTCTGATTTCTTTAATTCTATCCTAAGTTAAAGACCAATAAAAAATGAGGAGTATACTAAACAAATATGAAATGTGGTATCATAATTTTCAATAAAATTTTGGATTTTTATATTGTGTTTTCATTATTCTGTAAGCTAGAATTTCCTAAATTTTCTCCTAAAATTAATAAAATAATTAATTAATTGTTAAAGAATGATTATAGACATGTTGTGAGGCCTTGATAGTCAGTTTAAGGTTGATTTCCTCAACCCAAACCACCCCTTGGGTGAGTTTTATTAAATTCCTTATTGAATTTTTTTTCCTTATGACTGAAACACCACAAAGGTGTGTCTAGCTTGATGTTGTCTAGTTGAATGTTATTAAGTGAGTTAATTAAATGATGTAGTGGCATGAATTTTCCACCTTCACCCCTTTATATTACTTATTAATTTCATGTCTTAAATGTGGAAATGAATTTATTAGTGAAAATAGTTATTCTCTTTACCCTTGAATATAATTTAAAATGATGTGATTACATCATGCTAGCCTTCTTTACTGAACACAATGTTCTTTATTTATTTTTTTTATAGACATGATGTTTCTTATTGTGTACTTGGAAATTATAGACATGGTGATTCTTATAGTCAATGGGAATAATGGACAAGATGTTCCATATTATTTATCTGGAATCATAGAACATTATATTCCTTCATGTTTATTTATTATTAATGCAGATGATGTTCCATAGTGGATATGCCTAACTAATGAAAACAACATTCCAAAATGTTTATTTATAGTTAAATGACATGATATTCCATATTGACCGTGCCAAATTAATGTTCATGATTCCATTATTTTTTCCATTTAATAAATTTTCATAGGCATTACGGATTAGGATGAAGAAGGTAGTATTGTACAGGTGTTCCATGGGAAACCTAGAACAATATGGTTTAATTATTTATTGCCCTTATTTATGATACCTTCACACTCATCGTTATATATTTACATATTGGATAACACTATAAATCATTGTTGGTGGCCTAGTGAGTTTATATCACACCCTATTCAAGATGATGATTGGAAGTCGGAAAGACTTAATGGATATATGTAGGGAAAAAGGGAAACATCCAGCTATAGATGCTTGATTTTATATACTATGATAGAGTACAAGAAAAGAGGAATGAGATTATGCTCATGATGATATTGGATATAGCTATTGGCCTTTTATTTTTTTGTATATCATTTTTCATATGTTTTTTTTTCTCTATTTCCTTATATTCACCATTTTTGTATAGCATCATAACATGACACCATTTGGTATATGATATTGGATATGTTTCTATTAATGGTTTATGCATTTTTATTTATTATATCTAGATGATTTACCTTCCATTGCTCCTCATTTATTATTTTTCTGTTTTTTACTCATTAATAATACCATTACACTACTACTTTGATAAAAGAGGGTATAGTCTTCCCACCATTCCATTATAGAGGCTCACTTCTAGTCTACAACCTCTAGCATATGGGGAGGCATGCTTAAGGCCATGTGGCTAACTAGGTTCAACTACTTATGAGTGATCCAAGTTTGAGATGCTAAATTATTCATAACTATAACCCTTCATGTACATATCATACATAATACCTTTATTCATAACCTATGGAATGGAAACATTATAATGGGTGAGCTTGGATGAACAATAAGGGAAAACAAGGGAGATATCAATATAACATGAGCATAAAGGTATGAGAATGTGAGCCTAAATTTTAAAAATCATACCCTTCATATCATAGATTATAATATTTAGTTATGGAATAAATATTGGTAGTTCATAAGGAATAAATCATAAAGAAATCAAATAACATGATCCATGAGAGCATAACATTATCATAAGACTTAGATTTATGGCATTCACATAAGCATATAAAATCATTTCCTTAAGATTCAAGGTTCATTGTAAAAACTATAATAGTGGAATGAGTTCACTCCCCAAAAATTCATAGTATTCAAGGTTTACTTATAAGGTTATCATAATGGACAAATTCCCTTATTGAAATGGGTTCACTCCCACTTTCAATCTTGTTTATATCATGATATATCCATCTTTACATAATAAATTGTATGGATATATAATTTTGGGCCTACCCATCGCATAAAAAAAATACATATGTGTTCCAAAAGATCATAAAATATTCATCATATCTTAACCTATAAAAATAAATGGGTTTCATAAATATTTCATCCAGACATATCCCAATAAAAATAAATTAGTTCCATAATCATTTTAATAATTATTCATAGCATAACTCATGGAAAATAAATGAGTTTCATAAACATATGATCATCATAATCATAAACCATCCATAGAAATAGTGAACTGCAGATAGATATATAAATCCAAATAATTTTCATAATAAAAGTCATAAAATAAATTCATGTTAAAAATATACACCATATAAAAGAAACAATTAGTTAATATTCCATGTGTCTCACAAAAATAAAAGTGAGATGAAAATCCCTTACCTGAGGTCCGATTTCATTAGTACTTATTAAAACCTTATGTATAATAAATATAAAATTATTATATATAAATTATATAACTATAATCATATATATAACCATATTTTATTTACATATAACCTTTTATTACACTTTTATTACCAATTTTTTATTAAAATCCCTATTTCGGGTGATAATTGCTTTGTTTTTCATGTATGTTTTGGTTCAGTAGTTTTGGTCCTTTTAAATTGATTATGGTTCCATAATATATAGAATATTAATAATTATATAAATATAATATAAATTTTTTATATACATTTTTATATTCATCCATAAAATTTATATATAGAAAAATTAATTACAATATTTAAGGAGACGGTAGGTTGTACCTATGCATGAACGTTGTTTTCACTTTTTGACGAATAGAAAAAAAGAAATATAACTATTAATTTAACTTTTAAAAAAAATATAGAATATATATCTTATAGATTTATTAAATATACCATTATTATAATCCATTCAAAAATAAAATAAAAATATCATTACATCGCTTCATAGAGGCGGCAGTCCACACATACACACGAGCAACATTACCGTTTTCCAACGGATTGAAAGGTATGAAGTTATATGTGATATTATAATTATAGAAGTATAATTATTTCATAAATATAATATATATATACATATACATTAATTCTAACATTATATCTATATATGAGAGGTGGTGATGGAAAACGAATCACATCGGTTCATGAGGCGGTAGTCCTCCGTACACATGATTGGCAGTTTCATTTCTCATTTGAAGTAATAGGAGATTGATATATGTTATTTTGTTATATTAATAATATATAATAATATGTAATATAATTTTGTTACTATTTCATCATATTTTAAGAATATTTTAATGAGGTTGGAGAAGAAATAAAATAAAATGCTTAGTTAAGAACGATGCATCTTCTTCGGAAATCCACTTAAGGTTTGCACTAAAATCATTCCTATGAGGGTTTTATAATAATAAAAATGACTCTAGAAATTATTAAGGTAAATAATTAAAGAATTTTTTTAGGTATTTTCTAAACCAAAAATATTTTTAAGAGTGAATAAAAGAGCAGAGGAAGTTCCCTTTTATAATTGAGAAGGAGTAACATTTTTATAAATACCCAAAACTATTTTATAATGGAACATAAATCCCAATAAAAGTTCCTAAAAATTGATAAATAATGAATATTCTAGTAAATAAGGTCTATTAAAACCTATAAAACTTAAAAAAAAATAGTTTCTGAACATGTTATTCTCTTTACCGCTAAGGTTACTCACTCTTACGATTTTGTTTTTCACCATGGTAACAAGTTTTTTACCTAGGTAATTTATCCTTAATTCGTGAAATTAAAATGGGACTTGTAAGATAATTTGGAACCATTGACTATAAATATTAAATATAATTTATCAAATAAAAAACAATCTATGTGAAAAATTAATTTTAACACATGTGTATTTAAAACGCAAAACCTCGTTTTCACCTCAAACTTGGTAATTAAATTTTACCATTTTTAATATTAATTATGACCAAAAATTAAGTTTATATTTTTAAATAATATTAATTATTTTTATTTCAAATATTTTATCCATTTTATTAAATCCAATTTATAGAAGTTATGTGATTTAATTAAAAATTAAACCCGCAAATGTGACAAAACCGGTTTTCTAAAGAAAAATTTTTTCTAATGTATAAAATGTTTTGATATATAAATTCAACATAAAATTAATTATTATTATATAAATTGGGTTAATACTAACATAATTAAACTAATTTTACTTTTAAAACTTTTTTAAAACAAAATGGAAATTTTTAAATTCTCTAAATGAAAATATAGTTTTAATAAAAATCAGTATTTTTCAAACTTTCTTTATTGTCTTCATCCATACTTGTTTGGAATTATTCTTCCATCCTGCACTTTTTGTGGAAACACAATTAGAAGCATTAGTACAAGATGGGATGGATGATACCTTCTTTTTAAAAGTTGTTGCCCTATTATTAGAGGATGCCTTTCTTTTAGAATCATCCTGCTCAATGCATACTTGAGTAGCAACATTTCTCCTTTCAGCTGACTGGGAGGCTTTGGCTTTGGGTGATTGCTGATTTTTCAATATCACCTCCAGTTCTAAGCATTTCATATTGAGGGAGTTCTTCTCATCCTCAATAGTTCTTAGCATTCCTTCCCATTTCTCTTCCAGCTACTTTATCTGGTCTTCATGCACCCTTTTTATTTCCAGAAATGAATTGTCCAGCTCCTTCACCCTTTTGACTTTGTCTTCTAGTTGAGCATCTTTGACAACCATTGAAACTCTGTGCAATTTTTCCAGTTCATGGAAAACTTCTTTGACCATTGTCATAAATATTTCTTTCTCAGAAAGGCTTCTTTGCAATTCTTCAGCAGTGTCTTCATATCTTTCATTGCAAAGAGAAACGGTTTCATCTTTAGCCTTCACCAGCTTTCTGAGAGTGTTGGTTATGCCAACCCTTTTTGCCAATTGGACTTCCAGAGAATTGGCTTCATCTTCTAGCTGTAATTTTTCTTCTTGAAGATCAAGGATGCCTGTAGCTATACACATTGTCACTTCCTTGGGGACTGTCTTCTGAAGATATTTGATTGCATTTAGAAGATCATTGTTTCTTCCATCTTCATCACAGCTAGAGCAGGCTTCATCATAAGAATGATAAAAGGAATTGTCATCTGATGTGACTTTCACATTTCTTTCCATATAAGGAGTTTCTCTGATTGCAACAACCTTCTTCCTCATCTTCTTTGCCTGTTTCTTCATTCTGTTTTTCAGAGTCTTGGCAGATATCTCCATTTGAGGCTGTTCTTTCATTTCCTCAAATCTGCACTCCATATAGACTCTCTTGGATCTTTTAGAGGTAACCTCCCTTTGATACCAATTGAAGTGCCCAGATCAGTGTGATCACTGAGAGGGGGAGGGGGTGAATCAGTGATCCCTTAAAACTTTTTACTAATTGATTCCTTATCAATTAAACCTCTATGGCTGGTTAAAGCCTCGATCCACTCTTCTTATATCTCTCACCTTTCCTCTAATGATGTAGTAAATGTAAAGGAACTGGACACAAGGATTTACAAGGTTCGGCACCAAAGGCCTACGTCCTTGACATGTTGGTTATACACCCCAACATGGTTTCTTCCATTATAATCTGTTAGTATTACAATGGTCGATACAGCATCCCACTGTATCTCTCCTGAGTCCCACAGGAGGGTCTTTATACTGCGTCCCACAGTGTTACCAGAGTCCCACTGGCCTGCTCCAGAATCCCACTGAAGACTTCTTCTCCTTGAGTCCCACAGGGTCTTCTCTTGGCTCCTCGAGTCACACGAGTAGCTCTTCTTCTCTTTAATCTTCTTCAAGTATCTTCAGCAGTCTGGGATAAAGACTGTTGGCCTTACTCTTCACTTCTGATCACTTGATCAGGTCTTCTCGTCTTGCTCAGGCTTTATCTCCTTCTTCTCAGGATGACCTGGCTTCTCTCCAATTACTGAATACTCAGACAATTGATATCTTTAACTTCAGTCTGGTCCAGTCTCAGTTCAAATCATCTTCATGCACTGAGTGCATGGAAACTCTTCTTCCTCATGCACTGACTGCATGGCCTCTCAAAATCTTCTTCAAGAACTTTCAGTCTTGGACAACTCAGATGCACACAACCGGATTTGGCTTTGTTCGCGTGTGCATGTGCATGCATTCATGCATGCACTCCCCTTCTTCTTCTCGGTGCAATAAACCCACAAAGGGTGTAGTCTCTTTAAGCACACACCTTCTCACTTCCTTCACACACTTAATTCCTTTTGATTACACACACATAAATGTGTGTTATACTTTAGTGTGAGAGTCTTCCACTTCTTCTAAGTGTATACACTTCACTTAGTGCACACACTAGGTTCAGCCTTTTTATTCCTTTGCACACACACCACTAAGGTAAGTCTTTAGCCTTCCTCCTTCACTTTGCACACACACAAAATGTGTGGTCTTCTCTTGGTGCACACACAACTTGTTCTTCTAATCTTCTTCAAAGTGTGCACTTCACTTATGCACACACTTGGTTCTCCATTTTGTACACACAAGGGCTACGGCCTCCTCTTTAATTTGCACACAAAAGTTGTGGTGGCCTTCTTGTTTTGCACACACTTGACTTGGGCCTCTTCCCACTTCTTGTTGCACACCCTTAACCCGTAGGTTGTTCTTCAATTTTGCACACACAAAATGTGTCTTCACTTGGTGCACACACAAGGCATGAAAGCCTCGGGTCCTCTTCTCCACTTGGCACACACAACACCAAGTGTGTAATGCACTTCACCCGAACCCAATCTTCAAAGGAGGCACACAAGTTTCTTGGGTGCAGCGGCCTCCTCCTCTTCTCAACCGCGCAAGGCACAAGAGTGTGTCCATCACGCAGGGGTGCAAGAGCACAAGGTCCTGCGCAGGGTGTGGCAACACCTTCCTACCGCGCAGGGGGCCGCGGTGCACAGAGGGGGCGCGCAAGTTGGCGCAGCCCAACCTCTTATTCTTGTCGCGCAAAGGAGCAGCGCGCAAGGGACTTCACCGTGCAAGTGTGCACGGGGCTTCGTTGCACAAGTGATGCGCGGAACAATACTTTGCGAGGCAGAGGAGATCTCGCGGGTCTTCCAAGTTTTTCAGCAAAGCAAAAACAAGGTCTCGGAATCTCTTTTTATAGGCAGAGATGCCTCATATCTTCCGCGTGAGATAAATCTCAAATCACCGAGATTTTCGGTTCTTTAAAAAAAAAATTGAACGCAAGCCGCAAATCACGTTTTTCTTTTCTGTTCTCTGCGGGATTCCTTCTTCTTCGGTTTCCTTCACGTGCAAGAGCATGCAAACGCATGCTTGGCCTCTGTTTAAACATTTGAGCACAAACACATGGCCCTCGCACCTCCGGTTGCTTCGGCCGAACTCCAATTTCTCCATATATTGCATGCAAGCCACTTTTTATGCATGGTCGTGTTCGTAAGGGCGAGACGAGCTCATTGGAGCCTTCGGTTTGTTCGGAGGTGGCCGGAATCTCAAAAACAGGTGCTCGGGTTGCTCCTGGTTCGACGGAGGCACGCGGGGAGGCAGCGGCCTGGCTTGAGGTTGAGGATGGACGGGGAGTCGTCGGATCAGGCGATCAGATAATTCGGACGGCTAGATTAGATCGCGGCATGCGGCAGATGAGATGAGCGGCTGCGATCCAGCGCGCGATCGATTGTGCGGCCAGGATTCGTTCCCGGTGAAAATTCCACGTCCCACATCGAAACGGGGCACGGTTTTTCTGCGGCTTATCACCCAAGTGCTCCCATCCTCACCTCAGTTGAACTTCTCCCCTCCCGGTGCCACCCCGCACCGGGTTCTCTCTGCAGGCGCGCTCTTGCGCCCACCCCTGCCACTCGGGCGCGCCACTGGCACCCACTATGCACCTTCGGTGCGCGCGCTCTGGTGCCCATGCTACGCACACGGCCCCGGCCTCTCGGGCTGGCCCCATGGGTTCCCCCTTGGGCGTGGTGACCTCGAGTCCCACATGTGCCTTGGGGTTGAACCCTTAAGGCTGGCCCTTGGTGGCTAATTTTTGCTTAAGTGTTGAACAAACACTTTGTTTAAAAACAAAGTAAGCTCAACATGCCAAGTGCCACTTCTAGCCATTTCTTCTCTTCTCTTCTTCTTAAGAATTCCACAAATTTCCTCAACATTTAATCATTACTTAGGAATGGAATTCCCGAAGGTTCTTCTTCTTCAACCGAACTCCTGAATCACTTAAATTCTTCAATGTGCTTCATTGATCTAATCAGAGATTAAGTTGGATCATCTTCTAATTCACATGCACTAAGTGATAGTGCATGGACTTCTTCAGCTCACTTCATCCACTTAGGAGGTGTGGATGGATCTCCTTTCATCTCCTCATGCATTGTCAATACAATGCATGGTTCAAACATTGTTGTGACATTGTATCCAGTTGATACAAGTTCTTTGAACTTAAAGACCAGCTCAACAATCGTCTGATGTCCATGGAGAATGTTTTAACCACAACATCCAATACCATTTAGTGAATCTCCTAAGTGATATGCATCTTAGTACCATGGCCATTCTCCTTTATCACCATCACCATCACATCCTTTTTCATTCACATCTTGACATTCCTTGACATCCATTCATTCCATGACAATATCATGCCTTATTGACAACAAATGCAACACAGTGCATTTCATAACCATATAAAAATATTTTTTTCATTACTTATTTTTACTTTTTTAGAAAGCATTGGATACTAATGAAAATCAATTTGGATACCCCGAATGTTTATTTTTTAGATCCAAATCATAGATTTCCAAAAAATCAATCACATATGATGTTTATTTTGAATTTTTAATGTACAAAAATCAATATTTTATAGATAAAAATTAAATTATATATTTTAGTTTGTGTTTTAACAATAATTTTGTTATGATATGAAAATCTATAAATATCAGGTAAATCATGGTATAAGGTTGGTAAAAAAACAAAAAAATCTTATAGATTTCTTCAAATGGAAACTGATTAAGGTATATATAGTAATATTTAACTATCAAAACATATTTCAAATAAATTTATTATTTTTTTGAATGTTTCTATAGTGTCTGAAATAAAATAATGACACTGATTGTTGATATTGAATTTCTAAATTTATAAAGGATATTATATACCATCAACAAACTATAAATCCCAAACAAGTAATTTCCAAAGGTAATTATAATTTCATTTAAAATATTTTTTAATAATTTTTTTCTATATTTTCTCATTACTACTAGTATTCTAATAATCTATATACTCAAAAGAAGAAGTAAATTTGTTTAGAGATGAGTGGGCAGAGTACATGGTGTCAGAATGTTTACTGACAGCAATCTGAGATGATTACATATTATATTGATGATCTAGTGAAGATTATGATCTTATAGATACATGAGGTATGTGAATCATTAGTAATGTAATTATTTATAGGTGATACATTATGGATATGAAGCATTAGTATAGTAATTATTTAGATAATATTTTTCCTAAAAAAATAAACTTTTTACTAATTTTATTTCTTTAGTGGTTGGAGTGATTTAGTATAAATAAGAAAATTATTTGGTGATGAACCTACAAAGAAAGAAATATTTGAGATATTTCTCAAATAGAAGTATCATGGAGGGTTACGCTCTATATATTCTGAAACATATGGTAACATGTATGAATATACTCATGCTCATGAGAGATTGGAATTCAAGGATATAACTAAGATAATTCTAAAGAGGGAAATTGGTTAAGGATCCTTCTACCCAAAAATCTGAAGACATATTACCAACTTTTGGGGAAGGTATATCTATGCTCTTATCCTCATCAATTGTATTTTTCCTCCTGCTATCTTTTTATGAGTTTTTTAAAATAGTTTGTTACCTATTATAATCACTTACGCCTCCATGATAAATAAGAAAGATTAATTCCTTTAATTTCATGTTTTATTCAACCAAATAAATGATAATGAATGGTAATATAAATACTAATATAGATTTATTACCCATATCTTGATCCAATAATGAAAATAGAAATGAGGAATTATGTAGCTTCATGACATTTTAAATGAATATAATTATGCTTGATAATGTATATGACATGAAACACTGAGATTACATGATAATTTAACACCCCAAGAATTTATGGAATATATCTTTTTAAATAAATTCAATTTCTTTGATAACTTGTGTAACATGCAGCACTGAGTTCAAATAAACCCTGACCTGTTATTAAAATATTATTATTTAAATATGATAATTTTGACCTTAAATTAAATTAGAGGATATGAATAGGATTAAATATTTTATTAAATATATATAAATTTTATAATAAATATAAATTTATTCATAAACACTTAGGAAATAAGCACGCAATTTTTCAATAAAAACATTAATTTCAAAATTTATTTTTATTTATTTATATGAGAAAATATTAATATTATTATTTGAACCTTTTATAAAATCTAATTTATAAAATAAAAATTGTGTTTTAAATCATAATATTTATATTAACTTAGGGTGAAATTTTGGTATTTTTTGAAAAATATTAATTTTTCAATGAATAGTGAAAATACCATTTTTTATAAAATTTTAATTTATTTTTAATTAATTAAGTACCATTATTATTTTAAATTTATTTAAAATTAACTTAAGTATTTTTCAGTAATAATATATCTGATTAATTAAATTTCAATCATCTTTATAAATGATTTTAGTATATTTTTATTCTTAGTCTTAAAAACACATTTTTTCTGAAAATTTCATTAAAGTGTATAATGTTTCTCCATTTTAATTAATGAAAATAACACCTAATATATAAGGACCAGGCCTTAAACATTACTTTTTGTTGAATTAAATGAATAATTCACATAGAGGATCTTTTCAGGTTTAGAGTTTTAGAGAATTAGGATGTAACTATTACATCTCAAAGGATTACAAAGTAGACACTTCTACTAAGTCTCCATAAGATAAAAAAACTCTTAAAAAGAAACTTGTCTAGTTCCATGTTTTAGATAGCATGAGGTTTCCTTGTTCCCATCCTTGACCCTATTCCACATTAAGTCCTGTGAAAAGCATTTCAAAAAAAAACTTGGGGTGAGCATAAAAAGCTCAGTAAGGGATACACAAAGAAGGAAAACTGTTAGTTTTTCAAAACATCAAGTAAACCATGAATACTTTATCAAAGTAACACTTTTCACCTTTATGAAGTAGTAAAAACTCTTCACTGAATAAAAGATCATTACTTACCCTTTTTTAACCAAAATATTACCATAAAAATCATATAAAGAACACATAACATATAAAGGTAACTTGGGACATAAACATACTTAAATGGAATAACCATACGATCGACTTCCACACATATCACTTAATAGAATAGCCATACGGCCGACTTCCATACCCAATGCATTGGAGGTTATAACATAACCACCCGTCCTGGTATTCACGGCACCACCCGTCATATGGTTTATCACGTAACCACCCGTCAAATGTCCAAGTACCATTATAAAATCATAACACATAAAACAATTATTAAGGAAAGAAAACATTTCCACATTTCAAGTACAATATATCACTTAAATATATTGACATAAAAAATACATTATCAAAAACATTTTCAATACCAAAATACATAAAAGAGTATATGGTATTTATTTACTTTTAAAAATATAACGGCTTGTTGAGGAATCCAAATATCAAATAATACTCGCGGCGGCGGAAAGGTCATTGTCACCGCTTACGTTAAAAAGAAACATAATTTTTTCATTTAGTAAAATTATTCATATATAAAATATTCCTTTCAAATAAAATTATAAGTTAAAGGGGTTTATACACCGTATAAAAGAAAGTTTTGTATAAAAAAAATATGCTTCAATGAAAGGAGATTGAGATGAAGTCCCTTACAAAGTCTATATCCTTAGATTATGGATAAATCAATTACATGATTATGTGTGAAAAATATGAATACACCAAATATAAGTGGATATTAAGTGTAAAACAATAGAGGTCATTCACACATAATCTTGGAAAAACAAAACCAATGACATTGATATTTAACTCAATGAAATGAGATTGAGTTATGATTTCCCATACAAGTTCGTCTAAATGATGAAAGAATTTATCAATGAGATGATTATGTATAGAAATATTATATCCAAAAAAGGTTTGTGGAAATTACAACATATAGATTCCACACATAATATTGGCATAATAAAATCAAGAAGTAGAGGTTTAACCCAAATAATTGAAAGTGGGTTAAGAAGTTCCCTTACAGAAATCCGACAGCCTAACGGCGTCACTTTAAAATTCAGAAAATGAGTTAATGAGAGAGAAAATGGTATCTCATCACTTTGATATAAAATTTAAATCAATAAGGATATATAATAACATATCCCAACATAATATTATGTGAATTAAAAGACATAACAAAATAAGTCTTTTAAAAAGAGGAGGGTGAAAGGTTCCCTTACCGACGTGGGTAACTTTCGAAACGTACACCCCATGGAAGAAGGGTCATACAATGAAGATGTAAATACCCATAATTTAAATTATACTACACAAATAGTATAATAATTGGCAGTACATACACCACTCAAAGGAAATGGTGGAAAACGTAGCATAAATTTCATGGGAATAAAAGTGAGAAGAAAAATCCCTTACGAAAACTCGGCAGCCTAACGACGCCACTTAAAACTTCCAAAAATGGATTTACGAGATCAAATAGGGTCTCTTATAATATGAACATAAAAATTACAGTATTATTAATATAAAATAACATCCCCAAACATAATAAAGATGATCTTTAATGAAATTAAATAAAATAGAGTACTTAAAAACAAAGAGAGAGGTAGGATCTCTTACGAAAATTCGGTAGCCTAACGGCGCCACTCAAAACTTCCAAAATGGATTGATGAGGGAAAATAGGTTCTCTCATCATATGAACATAAAAATTACAGTAATATTAATATAAAATAACATCCCAATCATAAGAAAGATGAGCTTAAAAGGAATGACATAAAAGAGTTTACTTAAAAAGAAAGAGAGGGGTAGGATCCCTTACCTCAAGTCTGACTGGTCTTGTTCGTTTCTTTATATTCCTGAATAATAAAATTTGGTCAATTTATAATTTCTTAAGGACCTAATTTAAATATTATTACTCAGTTCATATCACATATTATAATGTTATAATAATTGGTTAAAAATGTGAGTTCATATCAGACGTTTTTGTCGATGTTTGGTACATGAGTCAAAAATGAACTTGTTTGAAAATGATTGTCCATGTAGTTATAAGTAAATCATTTCTAGAATATTATTAATGATTAAAATATAATATATATCCAGTATATATTCATTTTATACTATTACATAACATTTGGAGATAGAAAAAATGAAAAGCATTGTTCATGGAGACGGTAGTTCGTACGTATGCATGAACACTGCTTTCATTTTTTTTGTCATATTAATGGAATTAAAGATAAAAGTGAGATATATATATTATAGTTTCAGAATTATATCCATAATTTATATGTAATATATGACATATATATCCATTATATATATGTACTTATAATAGTACATAACATTTGGAGATAAAAAATGAAATGTACCATTCCTAGAGACGGTAAGTCGTACGTACGCATGAACGCTACTTTCATTTCTTTGTCATATTAATGGAATTAGAAATAAATGAGAGATATATATATTATAATTCCAGTATAATATATATGTTATATAGGTCACACATGTTCATTAATTTCATTCTTTATACATTCCATGTATTGCATGAACGAGTCACATCACTTGACGGGGCGGTAGTCCACACTTCTTCATATGAAATTATCGCATTTGCACAACATGAAAATAATAAAGGTATGTTTTAAATATAAAATACAGAAGCATATAGAAAACATAAATACCATATATATCATATATAAAATACAGTGACATCATAATGGCCACCTTTAAAGGTGTTAAAAGAATATTGAACAATCATCGTTTCGTGAGGCAGTAATTCGCCATCCACAGAAAGAGTAAGTTCTTTAACCATTAGAAAGATGTGTGTGTAAGTGTAGCTTGAATACTTCTTATAACAACATCCAAGTATATTTAATATACTGGTTTTGTTACAAAATAAAGGAATAAAAAAATTTAGGGGTTGGAGAAGCAAAATAAAACAAAAGAACACTAGGGAAGACTTTACCTTTAAATCAGGTAACTCTTTTTGATTTGAGCTCAAAGGCTTCCTTGGAAAGACTTCTGCCCAAATTGAGGATTCTAGGAGTAATATAGGTATTTGGGGAGACAAAATGGGCAGGGTTTTTCCAAGCCAAAGGCTTGAGATGTGTGGGTAAGGTGGTAGAGGTGGGGGCCTTTTATAAGAGGAGAGGAGGGGTACTCTTGGAAAGCCTTGAAAAGTAAAATTATTATAAAATGATTTTCAGATTTTAAAGGTCCCAAAATTATATATTTCGAGGATAAGGTGATAAGGTTTCTAATTCCACCCATAAAATAGGTTTGTGACAAGTTTAAGACTTATATTTCACCATATCTTCTCATTTTATCTAAATCGTTCATTTATGAGGTAATCACTGCATCATCACGGTGTCATAAATAAATTAATTTATATAATGTCTAAAAATTAAAAAAAAATATCATGATGTAGGAAATATTTTAAAATTTCTAATTAATATTTATAGTCAAAAGTATGACTTGTATAACTCCATTTAAAAATTGTTTTAGTAAAATAATACATGTTTGTGTCATTTTAATTTTAACATTAAATAAAAAGTTATTAATGTTATTTTCCTACCAAAGTGGCTTCATGGGGTCCCCAAGTTGACCCATGGATTTTCATGGTCGGCCATGACACAACCAATAATGGTAGGACATGTGTCAAGGTCATTTCATATTATTATAACTTTATCTTTACCGTAAATTACACTAATTACCTTTAATCGCGATTAATAAAACTTAAAAGTTAATATTCACCAAAAAATTATTTTAATACCATTGAACCAAATTTTACATCTTAATTACAACCATGTATGTTGGATTTTTTAAATTCAAATCACAGAAGTGGTAAAGTTTTATTTAAACGAAAAATCAGTTTTTAAACTACCACTTAGTGGTTTCACTATTCATCAAAAATTGATGTTTTTCAGAAAATTACCAAAAATTAACCCTAAGATCTATTTGATATTACAAATTCAAAAATGATTTCTATTTTAAAAAATTCAAAACATATATGTTGCATTAATTAATTTAATAATTAATTCCTGCTGTCAAAACAAATAGTGTGTTTTTAAGAAACAATATCTATTAAAAGATTGACACTAGTTTAAGTCCAATTTCAAATTGAAATTAATTCCAATGACCAACATTGGATTAAATGGTAAAAACATACTCTAATTGCACTTTAAAACCAATTCAAAAGATGATTTAATCATATAAATAAATTATATTTTTGAATAAAAATACAACATTTTTCACTTATTCATTAAAAATGAACTTTATCGTAAAACTACCAAAAATTTACACAAAGTAATTTTTGATGTCCCAATTTTAACGAAGAATTTTATTTTGTCAAATATAACACATAAAATTTTCAAAAAGTGGATTTAAAAGAGGTTCTCCATCAAAAGACGATTAATCGACCTTTTAAAGAATATTAAAATGTTTACGCTTAAAATTGGATTCATTCACATTTTTAATCCTCTAACATTTATTATAAAAAGTAAAGATATTTGACAAACATATATAATAATTTGGTTGTTAGTTCTGTTCATTCCCGTCATTACAACGGATAGGTGTTAACTGCCATTTAAAATAAAATTATTTTATTATTAGAGTGCAACGTAAGATTTCAAAGGAACTCGTTGTTGCGTATTGGGTAAGTCATCGAGCATAGTGTTCCCTTCAAATTAATATTAAAATTTTATTCACAAATAGGGATAAATATAAAAATTTCATATTATTTATTTACCTGGGGTGTCACATCCTTCCCCCTTTTGGGAATTGTGTCCTCGCAATTTTAAAATTGGGCTCGAAAACTTCATTGAAAGTCCCACATCAGAAGAAGAGTCGGTAAAACAATCACTTTAAAAGAAAGAAAGAGAAGTACAGAGGTCACTCGAGTTAACCCATACTATGATTCCATGTAGGAAAACATGGATATGGAAGAAAAAGCAAAGGGTCATGTTCTGAGGTAGAGTGATAGAAAACATGTTTAGGAGAAATTTAACCATAAGAAAATCACAAACTTGCAGTGGGTTAAACGGTATTCGATTCCCAATTAGGAAAAGTTAATATACAACATTTTTGTTTTAAGTTACTTTTCATTGAGGAATTTATTTTTGATCTTAAGTAAACATACTTACTTGTCATGTTGACTTTCAACTTTTACTAGATTCCTTACACAAACTCATACTTTTCCTAAATGATGAGTATTTAGGAAGACTTGTTCACATTAAAAGTATTATAATCAACATCTAGAGAATCACCTAATCCACAAAAGAGAACTATATATTTCCCATGTCTTTAGACCCTTACCAAAACCAAAATTGTTAGAACAAGATCAGATAATCCAGAAAAGGATAACCCTTTATAAAAGGAAAATCTATTCTTAATCTCCAAAATTTTTCCAACAAAACCCAAAGTTCAACGAAGACCATTCGATAAACAATTTGTCCATAAAATTATTCAAAATAAACCAAACTAAGATTGAAACCCAAATATTTTAAGGATTTAATCACATAGTCTTCAAAGGTACAAATTAACATTTATCTCCAAATAACATCAGTTGCTCCTGAAGTCTCATATTGAAAAGTAATTAACATAATCAAATATCCTCCACGATAGGTTAATAATTTCCATAGATAACCCAAAATCAACTTACTCTTAATTCATAAAATCATCTAACTAAAAATAATTAGTCAAATAAACTAGGTACTTCACGTTTTCCATTGTTAGGTGATAAATATCAGTCGCACTATGGTTGTGGGTTCGATTCCCGCAAATTTTTCCAACGCGATGAGTTATCACACAGTCTGCGAGTTGTCCTTTTTACAAAACTATATAATCCTTAAAACATTCACCAAAAAGAGATAAAATCTTCAAAAATAACCATAACATAATTTAACCTCATGTTTATATCATGCCTTTCATTTTTCATCATAACATATAGTATCCCATAATTACCTCAAAAGTAAGGATCATATAAACCCTAATGGTTTCCTTTATAATTATCACCTGAACTTCCACATCGAGTTGGATCTCTCGTACAAGATGCATTAGAGAAATCACCAAGGTTTAAGTGGTTGATCATGACTCCTGATAGTTGGTTTAGAATAACCACGAGATTTCTCATTGAATCCCCCATTTCATCCAGTCTCTTAATCAAAGAACCACCACAGTTTCCTTCAAATCCATTGTCACTTTGGTGCCTGCTAGATCCGTCCATTTACTAAAACCAAAAAAATGTCAGTGTGAGTATATCAACAAAATTATCATTTACTAATGAGGAAGATAAACACTAATATATACTTACTCATTCACTTTATCTAAAACTAGGACTCTTTATGAAATCCTAACCATTATGGTAATGTCACTTATGCTTAGAGAATACCCTAACCTCTAAAGTTATCAAAACCGACCTCCGATACCAACTATAAGGACCTGGCCTTAAACATTACTTATTATTGAATTAAATGAATAATTCACATAGAGGATATTTTTAGGTTTAGAGTTTTAGAGAATTAGGAAGTAACTATTACATCTCAAAAGATTACAATGTAGACACTTCTACTAAGTCTTCATAAGATAAAAAAAATCTTAAAAAGAAACTTGTCTAGTTCCATGTTTTAGATAGCATACCGTTTCCTTGTTCCCATCCTTGACCATATTCCACATTAAGTCCTGTGAAAAACATTTCAAAAAAACTTTGGGTGAGCATAAAAAGCTCAGTAAGGGATACACAAAGAAGGACAACTGTTAGTTTTTCAAAACATCAAGTAAACCATGAATACTTTATCAAAGTAACACTTTTAACCTTTATGAAGTAGTAAAAACTCTTCACTGAATAAAAGATCATTACTTACCCTTTTGTAACCAAAATATTACCATAAAACTCATATAAAGAACACATAACATATAAAGGTAACTTGGGACATAAACAAACTTAAGTGGAATAAACATACGGTCGACTTCCACACATATCACTTAATGGAATAGCCATACAGCTGACTTCCATACCCAATGCATTGGAGGTTATAACCTAACCACCCGTCCTGGTATTCACGGCACCACCCGTCATATGGTTTATCACATAACCACCCATCAAATGTCCAAGTACCATTATAAAATCATAACACATAAAACAATTATAAAGGAAATAAAACATTTCCACATTTCAAGCACAATATATCACTTAAATATATTGACATAACAAATCCATTATCAAAACCATTTTCAATACCAAAATACATAAAATAGTATATGGTATTTATTTAATTTTAAAAATATAATGGCTTGTTGAGGAAGCCAAAGATCAAATAATACTCACGGCGGTGGAAAGGTCATTGTCACCGCATACGTTAAAAAGAAACATAATTTTTGTCGTTTAGTAAAACACTTCATATAGAAAAGATTCCTTTAGAATAAAATTAGAAGTCAAAGGGGTTTATACACCATATAAAAGAAAGTTGTGTATAAAACAAAATATGCCTCAATGAAAGGAGATTGAGACGAAGTCCCTTGTAAATTCGGTATCCTTAGATTAAGGATAAATCAATTACATGATTATGTGTGACAAATATGAATACACCAAATATAAGTGGATATTAAGTGTAAAACTATCAGAGGTCATTCACAAATAATCTTGGAAAAACAAAACCAATGACATTGATATTTAACTCAATGAAATGAGATTGAGTTAGAATTTCCCATACAAGTTCGTCTAAATGATGTAAGAATTTATCAATGAGATGATTATGTGTATAAATAGTATATCCACACAAAGGTTTGTGTAAATTAAGACATGGAGATTCCACACATAATCTTGGAATAATAAAATCAATAATTATAGGATTAACCCAAATAATTGAAAGTCGGTTAAGAAGTTCCCTTACATAAATCCGACAGCCTAACGGCGTCACTTTAAAATTCATAAAACGAGTTGATGAGAGATAAAATGGTATCTCATCACTTGGACATAAAATTTAAATAAATAAGGATATATAAGAACATATCCCAATATAATAGTATGTTAATTAAATGACATAACAAAATAAGTCTTTTAAAAAGAGTAGGTTGAAAGGTTCCCTTACCGACTTGGGTAACTTTCGAAACGTACACCCCATGGAAGAAGGGTCATACAATGAATATGTAAATAATAATAATTGAGATTATACTACAAAAATAGTATAATAATGGGTATTACATACACCACTCAAAGGAAATGGTGTAAAACGTATCATAAATGTCACGGGAATAAAAGTGAGATGAAAAATACCTTACGAAAACTCGGTAACCTAACGGCGCCACTTAAAACTTACAAAAATGGATTTACGAGATCAAATAGGGTCTCTCATAATATGAAAATAAAAATTACAGTATGATTAATATAAAATAACATCCCCAAAATTAATAAATATTATCTTAAAATAAATGAAATAAAAGAGGGTACTTAAAAAGAAAGAGAGAGGAAGGATCTCTTACGAAAATTCGGCAACCTAACGGCACCACTCAAAACTTCCAAAATGGATTGATGAGGGAAAATAGGGTCTCTCATCATATGAAAATAAAAATTACAGTAATATTAATATAAAATAATATCCCAATCATAAGAAATATGAGCTTAAAAGGAATGACATAAAAGAGTGTACTTAAAAAGAGAGGGGTAGGATCCCTTACCTCAAGTCTGACTGGTCTTGTTTGTTTCTTTATATTCCTGAATAATAAACTTTGGTCAATTTATAATTTCTTAAGGAACTCCTTAAAATATTATTATTCAGTTAATATCACATATTATAATGTTATAATAATTGTTTAATAATGTGAGTTCATATCAGACGTTTTTGCCGATGTTTGGTACATGAGTCAAAAATGAACTTGTTTGAAAATGATTGTCCATGTAGTTATAAGTAAATCATTTCTAGAATATTATTAATGACTCAAATATAAAATATATCCAGTAAATATTCATTTTATACTATTACATAACATTTTAAGATAAAAAAATGAAAAGCACCGTTCATGGAGACGGTAGGCCGTACATACGCATGAACGCTACTTTCATTTTTTTGTCATATTAATGGAATTAAAGCTAAAAGAGATATCTATATATATTATAGTTCCATAATGATATCCATAATTTATATATAATATATAACATATATATCCATTATATATATGTACTTATAATAGTAAATAAGTTTTGGAGATAATAAATGAAATGTACCGTTCCTGGAGATGGTAAGTCGTACGTACGCATGAACGCTACTTTCATTTCTTTGTCATATTAATGGAATTAGAAATAAATGAGAGATATATATATTATAATTCCAGTATAATATATATGTTATATAGTTCACATATGTTCATTAATTTCATTCTTTATAAATTCCATGTATTGTATGAACGAGTCACATCACTTGAGGTGGCGGTAGTCCACACTTCCTCATACGAAATCATCGCATTTTCACAACATGAAAATAATAAAGGTATGTTTTAAATATAAAATACAGAAGCATATAGAAAACATAAATACCATATATATCATATAAAAAATACAGTGACATCATAATGTCCACCTTTGAAGGTGTTAAAATAATATTGAACAATCATCATTTTGTGAGGCAGTAATTCGCCATCCCTAGAAACAGTATGTTCTTTAACCATTAGACGGAAGTGTGTGTAAGTGTAGCTCGAATACTTCTTATAAAAAAATCCAATTATATTGAATATACTGGTGTTGTTACAAAATAAATGAATAAAAAATTTTAGGGGGTTGGAGAAGCAAAATAAAATAAAAGAACACTAGGGAAGACTTTACCTTTAAATCAGGTAACTCTTTTTGATTTGAGCTCAAAGGCTTCCTTGGAAAGACTTCTGCCCAAAGTGAGTCTTCTAGGAGTAATAGAGGGATATGGAGAGACAAAATGGGTAGGTTTTGGCCGATCCAAAGGCTTGATATGTGTGGGTAAGGTGGTAGAGGTGGGGGCCTTTTAAAAGGGGAGAGGAGGGGCACTCTTGGAAAGTCTTGAAAAGTAACATTATTATAAAATGCTTTTCGGATTTTAAAGGTCCCAAAATTATATATTTCTAGGATAAGGTGATCAGGTTTTGAAATCCACCCATCAAATAGGTTTGTGACAAGTGTAAGACTTAGATTTCATCCTATCTTCTCATTTTATCTAAATCGTTCATTTATGAGGTAATCACTACATCATCACGGTGTCATAAATAAAGTAATTTATATAATGTCTAAAAATTAAAAAAAAATATCATGATGTAGGAAATATTTTTATATTTCTAATTAATATTTATATTCAAAAATATTACTTGTATAACTCCATGTAAAAATTGTTTTAGTAAAACAATACATGTTTGTGACATTTTAATTTTAACTTTAAATAAAAAGTTATTAATGTCATTTTCCTACCAAAGTGGCTCCATGGGGTCCCCAAGTTGACCCATGGATTTTTTTGTTCTTCCATGACACAAAAAATAAGGTTAGAGAATGTTTCAAGGTCATTTAATATTATTATAACTTTATCTTTACCTTAAATTACACTAATTACCTTTAATTGCGATTAATAAAACATAAAAGTTACTATTCACCAAAAAATTATTTTAATCCCATTGAACCAAATTTTACATCCTAATGAAAACCATGTATGTAGAATTTTTGAAATTCAAATCACAGAAGTGGTAAAGTTTTATTTAAACAAAAAATTAGTTTTTAAACTACCACTTAGTGGTTTCACTATTCATCAAAAATTGAAGTTTTTCAGAAAATTACCAAAAATTCACCCTAAGCTATATTTGATATTCTGAATTCAAAAATTATGTCTATTTTAAAAAATTCAAAACATATAAGTTACATAAATTAATTTAATAATTAATTTCCGATGTCAAAACAAATTGTGTGTTTTTAAAAACAATATCTATTAAAAGATTGACACTAGTTTAAATCCAATTTCAAATTGAAATTAATTCCAATGACCACCATTGGATTAAATGGTAAAAATATATTCTAATTGAACTTTAAAACCAATTCAAAAGATTATCTAATCATATAAATAAATTATATTAAAAAGAGGATTTGAATAAAAATACAACATTTTTCACTTATTCATTAAAAATTAACTTTATCGTAAAAATACCAAAAATTTACACATAGTAAATTTTGATGTCCCGATTTTAAAGAATAATTTTATTTTGTCAAATATAATACATAAAATTGTCAAAAAGTAGATTTAAAAGAGGTTCTCCATCAAAATGCGGTTAATCGACCTTTTAAAGAATATTAGAATGTTTACGCTTAAAATTGGATTCATTCGCATTTTTAATCCTCTAACATTTATTGTAAAAAGTAAAAATATTTGACAAACATATATAATCATTTTTTATTTTGTTCTGTTCATTACCTCCATTACAACGGCTAGGTCTTAACTACCATTTAAAATAAAATAATTTTATTATTAGAGTGCAACGTAAGATTTCAAAGGAACTCATTGTTGCGTATTGGGTAAGCCATCGATCATAGCATTCCCTTCAAATTAATATTAACATTTTATTCACAAATAGGGATAAATATAAAAATGTCATATTCTTTATTTACCTGGGGTGTTACATCCTTCCCCCTTTTGGGAATTGCATCCTCGCAATTTTAAAATTGGGCTCGAAAACTTCATTGAAAGTCCCACATCGGAAGAAGAGTCGGTAAAACAATCACTTTAAAAGAAATAAAGAGAAGTACAGAGGTCACTAGAGTTAACCCATACTAGGATTCCATGTATGAAAACATGGATATGGAAGAAAAAGCAAAGGTTCATGTTCTGAGGGAGAGTGATAGAAAACATATTTAGGAGAAAGTTAACCACAAGAAAATCACAAACTTGTGGTGGGTTAAATGGTATTCGATTACCCAATAAGAAAAGTTAATATACAACATTTTTGTTTTAAGTTACTTTTCATTGAGGAATTTATTTTTTATATTAAGTAAAAAACTTACTTTTCATGTTAACTTTTAACTTTTACTAGATTCCTTACACAAACTCATACTTTCCCAAAATGATGAGTATTTAGGAAGACTTGTTCACATTAAGAGTACTATAATCAAATTATAGAGAATCACCTAATCCAAGAAAGAGAACTATATATTTCCCATGTATTTATACCCTTACCAAAACCAAAATTGTTAGAACAAGATCAGATAATCCAAAAAAGGATAACCCTTTATAAAAATAAAATCTATTCTTAATCTCCAAAATTTGTCCAACAAAACCCAAAGTTTAACGAAGACCATTCGATAAAAAATTTGTCCATAAAATTATTCAAAATAAACCGAACTAATATTGAAACCCAAATATTTGAAGTATTTAATAACACAGTCTTCCAAGATACAAATTAACATTTATCTCTAAATAACATCAGTTGCTCTTAAAGTCTCATATTGAAAAGTAATTAACCTAATCAAATATCCTCCATGATAGGTTAATAATTTCCATAGATAACCCAAAATCAACTTAATCTTAATTCATAAAATCATCTAACTAAAAATAATTAGTCAAACTAACCAGGGACTTCACGTAGTTCAGTGGTAGGTGATAAATACCTGTCGCACTTTAGTTGTGTGTTCGATTCCCGCAGCTTTGTCCGACGCGACGGGTTGTCACATGGTATGCGTGTTTTCCTTTTTACAAAACTATAAAATCCTTAAAACATTCACCAAAAAGAGATAAAATATTCAAAAATAACCATAACATAATTTAACCTCATGTTTATATCATGCCTTTCATTTTTCATCCTAACATATAGTAACCCATAATTACCTCAAAAGTAAGGATCATATAAACTCTAATGGTTTCCTTTATAATTATCACCTGAACTTCCACATCGAGTTGGTTCTCTCGTACATGATGAATTAGAGAAATCACCAAGGTTCAAGTGGTTGATCATGACTCCTGATAGTTGGTTTAGAATAACCACAAGATTTCTCATTGAATACCCCATTTCATCCAGTCTCTTAATCAGAGAACCACCACAGTTTCCTTCAAATCCATTGTCACTTTGGTGCCTGCTAGATCCATCCATTTACTAAAACCAAAAAAATGTCAGTGTGAGTATATCAACAAAATTATCATGTACTAATGAGGAATATAAACACTAAGATATACTTACTCATTCACTTTATCTAAAACTATGACTCTTTCTGAAATCCTAACCATTATAGTAATGTCAATTATGCTTAGAGAATACCCTAACCTCTAAAGTTATCAAAACTGACCTCTGATACCAACTATAAGGACTCGGCCTTAAACATTACTTATTATTTAATTAAATGAATAATTCACATATAGGATCTTTTCAGGTTTAGATTTTTAGATAATTTGGACGTAACTATTTCATCTCAAAAGATTACAAATTAGACACTTCTACAAAGTCTCTATAAGATAAAAAACTCTTAAAAACAAACTTGTCTAGTTCCATGTTTTAGATAGCATGATGTTTCATTGTTCCCATCCTTGACCCTATTCCATATTAAGTCCTGTGAAAAACATTTAGAAAAAAACTTGGGGTGAGTATAAAAATCTAAGTAAGGGATACACAAAGAAGGAAAACTGTTAGTTTTTCAAAACATCAAGTAAACCATGAATACTTTATCAAAGTAACAGTTTTCACCTTTATGAAGTAATAAAAACTCTTCACTAAATAAATTATCATTAATTACCCTTTTGTAACAAAAATATTACCATAAAACTCATATAAATAACACATAACATATAAAGGTAACTTGGGACATAAATATACTTAAATGGAATAACCATACGGTCGACTTCCACACATATCACTTAATGAAATAGCCATACGGCCGACTTCCATACCCAATGCATTGGTGGTTATAACGTAACCACCCATCCTGGTATTCCTGGAACCACCCATCATATGTTTTATCACATAACCACCCGTCAAATGTCCAAGTACCATTATAAAATCATAACACATAAAACAATTATAAAGGAAATAAAACATTTCCACATTTTAAGCACAGTATATCACTTAAATATATTGATATAAAATATACATTATCAAAACCATTTTCAATACCAAAATACATAAAAGAGTATATGGTATTTATTTAATTTTAAAAAAATAATGTCTTGTGGAGGAAGCCAAAGATCAAATAATAATCATGGCAGCAGAAAGGTCATTGTCACCGCGTACGTTAAAAAGAAACGTAATTTTTGTCGTTTAGTAAAACGCTTCGTATATAAAAGATTCCTTTAGAATAAAATTAGAAGTCAAAGGGGTGTATACACCGTATAAAATAAAGTTTTGTATAAAACAAAATATGCCTCAATGAAAGTATATTGAGACAAAGTCCCTTACAAAGTCGGTATCCTTAGATTAAGGATAAATCAATTACATGATTATGTGTGAAAAATATGAATACACCAAATATAAGTGGATATTAAGTGTAAAACAATCAGAGGTCATTCACAAATAATCTTGGAAAAACAAAACCATTGACATTGATATTTAACTCCATGAAATGAGATTGAGTTATGATTTCCCATACAAGTTTGTCTAAATGACGTAAGAATTTATCAATAAGATGATTATGTGTAGAAATAGTATATCCGCACAAAGGTTTGTGGAAATTATAACATAGATATTCCACACATAATCTTGGAATAATAAAATCAATAAGTATAGGTTTAACCCAAATAATTGAAAGTGGGTTAAGAAGTTCCCTTACAGAAATCTAACAGCCTAATGGCATCACTTTAAAATTCATAAAATGAGTTGATGAGAGATAAAATGGTATCTCATCACTTGGACATAAAATTTACATTAATAAGGATATATAATAACATATCCCAACATAATAGTATGTGAATTAAAATACATAACAAAATAAGTCATTTAAAAAGAGGAGGTTGAATGGTTCCCTTACCGACTTGGGTAACTTTCGAAACGTACACCCCATGGAAGAAGGGTCATATAATGAAGATGTAAATACCCATAATTGAAATTATACTAAAAAAATAGTATAATAATGGGAAGTACATATACCACTCAAAGTAAATGGTGGAAAATGTAGCATAAATGTCATGGGAATAAAAGTGAGATGAAAAATCCCTTACAAAAACTCGGCAGCCTAACGGCGCCACTTAAAACTTACAAAAATGGATTTAAGAGATCAAATAGGGTCTCTCATAATATGAAAATAAAAATCAAAATATGAGGAATATAAAATAACATCCCCAAACATAATAAATATGATCTTAAAATAAATGAAATAAAATAGGGTACTTAAAAAGAAAGAGAGAGGTAGGATCTCTTACGAAAATTCGGCAGCCTAACGGTGCCACTCAAAACTTCCAAAATGGATTGATGATGGAAAATAGGGTCTCTCATCATATGAACATAAAAAGTACAGTAATATTAATATAAAATAACATCCCAATAATAATAAAGATGATCTTAAAAGTAATGACATAAAGAGTGTACTTAAAAAGAAAGAGAGGGGTAGGATCCCTTACCTCAAGTCCGATTGGTCTTGTTCGTTTCTTTATATTCCTGAATAATAAACTTTGGTCAATTTATAATTGCTTAAGAAACACCTTTAAATATTATTATTCAGTTCATATCACATATTATAATGTTATAATAATTGGTTAATAATGTGAGTTCATATCAGACATTTTTGCCGATGTTTGGTACATTAGTCAAAAATGAACTTGTTTGAAAATGATTGTCCATGTAGTTATAAGTAAATCATTTCTAGAATATTATTAATGATTAAAATATAATATATATCTAGTAAATATTCATTTTATACTATTCCATAACATTTGGAGATAAAAAATGAAAATCACCGTTCATGGAGACGGTAGGTCGTACGTATGCATGAACGCTACTTTCATTTTTTTGTCATATTAATGGAATTAAAACTAAAAGATATATATATATATATATATATATATTATAGTTCCAGAATTATATCAATCATTTATATGTAATATATGACATATATATCCATTATATATATGTACTTATAATAGTACATAACATTTGGAGATAATAAATGAAATGTACCGTTCATGGAGACGGTAAGTCGTACGTACGCATGAACGCTACTTTCATTTCTTTGTCATATTAATGGAATTAGAAATAAATGATAGATATATATATTATAATTCAAGTATAATATATATGTTATATAGGTCATATATGTTCATTAATTTTATTCTTTATACATTCCATGTATTGCATGAACGAGTCACATCACTTGAGGGGGCGATAGTCCACACTTCCTCATATGAAATTATTGCATTTGCACAACATGAAAACAATAAAGATATGTTTTAAATATAAAATACAGAAGAATATAGAAAACATAAATACCATATATATCACATATAAAATATAGTGACATCATAATGGCCACCTTTAAAGGTGTTAAAAGAATATTGAACAATCATCGTTTCGTGAGGCAGTAATTCGCCATCCACAGAAACAGTATGTTCTTTAACCATTTGACGAATGTGTGTGTAAGTGTAGCTCTAATACTTATTAAAACAACATCCAAGTATATTTATTATATTGTTGTTGTTACAAAAGAAATTAATAAAAAAGTTTAGGGGTTTGGAGAAGCAAAGTAAAACAAAAGAACACTAGGGAAGACGTTACCTTTAAATTAGGTAACTCTTTTTGATTTGAGCTCAAAGGCTTCCTTGGAAAGACTTCTGCCCAAAGTGAGGCTTCTAGGAGTAAGATAGGGATGTGGAGAGACAAAATGGGCATGGGTTGGCCGAGCCAAAGACTTGAGATGTGTGGGTAAGGTGGTAGATGTGGGGGCCTTTTATAAGAAGAGAGGAGGGGCACTCTTGGAAATTCTTGAAAAGTAACATTATTATAAAATTATTTTCTGATTTTAAGAGTCCAAAAATTATATATTTCGAGGATAAGGTGATAAGGTTTCTAAATCCACCCATCAAATAGGTTTGTGACAAGTGTAAGACTTATATTTCACCCTATCTTCTCATTTTATCTAAATCGTTCATTTATGAGGTAATCACTGCATCATCACGGTGTTATAAATAAATTAATTTATATAATGTCTAAAAATAAAAATAAAAAAATTATGTAGGAAATATTTTTAGCTTTTTAATGAATATTTATAGTCAAAAATATGACTTGTATAACCCCATGTAAATTTTTTTTTAGTAAAACAATACTTGTTTGTGACATTTTAATTTTAACTTTAAATAAAAAGTTATTAATGTCATTTTCCTACCAAAGTGGCTCCATGGGGTCCCCACGTTGACCCATGGATTGTCTTGGTCGGACATGACACAACCAATAAGGGTAGTACATGTTTCAAGGTCATTTCATATTATTATAACTTTATCTTTACCTTAAATTACACTAATTACCTTTAATCGTGATTAATAAAACTTAAAACTTACTATTCACCAAAAAATTATTTTAATCCCATTGAACCAAATTTTACATCCTAATGACAACCATATATGTCGGATTTTTGAAATTCAAATCACAGAAGTGGTAAAGTTTCATTTAAACGAAAAAATTAGTTTTTAAACTACCACTTAGTGGTTTCACTATTCATCAAAAATTGAATTTTTTCATAAAATTACCAAAAATTCACCCTAAGCTATATTTGATTTTCCGAATTCAAAAATAATTTCTATTTTAAAAAATTCAAATCATATAAGTTTCATTAATTAATTTAATAATTAATTTCCACTGTCAAAACAAATAGTGTGTATTTAAGAAATAATATCCATTAAAAGATTCACACTAGTTTAAGTCCAATTTCAAATTGAAATTAATTACAATGACCACCATTGGATTAAATGGTAAAAATATATTCTAATTGAACTTTAAAAGCAATTCAAAATATGATCTAATCATATAAATAAATTAGATTAAAAATAGGTTTTGAATAAAAATACAACATTTTTCACTTATTCATTAAAAATGAACTTTATCGTAAAAATACCAAAAATTTACAAAAAGTAAATTTTGATGTCCCGATTTTAAAGAATAATTTTATTTTGTCAAATATAACACATAAAATTGTCAAAAATTGGATTTAAAAGAGGTTCACCATCAAAAGGTGACTATTCAACCTTTTAAATAATATTAGAATGTTTACGCTTAAAATTGGATTCATTCGCATTTTTAATCCTCTAACATTTATTGTAAAAAGTAAAAATATTTGACAAACATATATAATCATTTGGTAGTTAGTTCTGTTCATTCCCACTATTACAACGGCTAGGTGTTAACTACCATTTAAAATAAAATTATTTTATTATTAGAGTGCAACGTAAGATTTCACAGGAACTCGTTGTTGCGTATTGGGTAAGCCATCGAGCATAGCGTTCTCTTCAAATTAATATTAACATTTTATTCACAAATAGGGATAAATATAAAAATTTCATATTTTTTATTTACCTGGGGTGTTACATCCTTCCCCCCTTTTGGAAATTGCGTCCTCACAATTTTAAAATTGGGCTCGGAAACATCATTGAAAGTCCCACATCGAAACAAGAGTCGGTAAAGCAATCACTTTAAAGAAATAAAGAGAAGTAAAGAGGTCACTCGAGTTAACCCATAATAGGATTCCATGTAGTAAAACATGGATATGGAAGAAAAAGCAAAGGGTCGTGTTCTGAGGGAGAGTGATAGAAAACATGTTTAGGAGAAAGTTAACCACAAGAAAAGAACAAACTTGTCGTGGGTTAAACGGTATTTGATTCCCCAGTAGGAAAAGTTAATATACAACATTTTTGTTTTAAGTTACTTTTCATTGAGGAATTTATTTTTGATCTTAAGTAAACATACTTACTTGTCATGTTGACTTTCTACTTTTACTAGATTCCTTACACAAACTCATACTTTCCCTAAATGATGAGTATTTAGGAAGACTTTTTCACATTAAGAGTACTATAATAAACTTCTAGAGAATCACCTAATCCGAAAAAGAGAACTATATATTTCCCATGTCTTTAGACCCTTACCAAAACCAAAATTGTTAGAACAAGATCAAATAATCCAGAAAAGGATAAACCTTTATAAAAAGAAAATCTATTCTTAATCTCCAAATTTTGTCCAACAAAACCCAAAGTTCAACAAAGACCGTTCGATAAACAATTTGTCCATAAAATTCTTCAAAATAAACCAAACTAAGATTGAAACCCAAATATTTGAAGTATTTAATCACATAGTATTCCAAGGTACAAATTAAAATTTATCTTCAAATAACATCAGTTGCTCTTGAAGTCTCATATTGAAAAGTAATTAACCTAATCAAATATCCTCCATGATAGGTTAATAATTTCCATAGATAACCCAGAATCAACTTAATTTTAATTCATAAAATCATCAAACTAAAAATAATTAGTCAAACTAACCGGGGACTTTACGTAGTCTAGTGGTAGGTGATAAATACCAGTCGCACTTTGGTTGTGGGTTCGATTCCCGCAGCTTTGTCCGACGCGATGGGTTGTCACATGGTCTGCGTGTTGTCCTTTTTACAAAACTATATAATCCTTAAAAAATTCCCCAAAAAGAGATAAAATCTTCAAAAATAACCATAACATAATTTAACCTCATTTTAATATCATGCCTTTCATTTTTCATCATAACATATAGTAACCCATAATTACCTCAAAATTAAGGATCATATAAACCCTAATGGTTTCCTTTATAATTATCACCTGGACTTCCACATCGAGTTGGTTCTCTCGTACATGATGCATTAAAGAAATCACCAAGGTTCAAGTGGTTGATCATGACTCTTGATAGTTGGTTTAGAATAACCATGAGATTTCTCATTGAATCCCCCATTTCATCCAGTCTCTTAATCAGAGAACCACCACAGTTTCCTTCAAATCCATTGTCACTTTGGTTCCTGCTAGATCCATCTATTTACTAAAACCAAAAAAATGTCAGTGTGAGTATATCAACAAAATTATCATGTACTAAAGAGGAAGATAAACACTAAGATATACTTACTCATTCACTTTATCTAAAACTAGGACTCTTTCTGAAATCCTAACCATTATGGTAATGTCACTTATGCTTCGAGAATACCCTAACCTCTAAAGTTATCAAAACGAACCTATGATACCAACTATAAGGACACGGCCTTAAACATTACTTATTATTTAATTAAATGAATAATTCACATAGAGGATCTTTTCAGGTTTAGAGTTTTAGATAATTAGGACGTAACTATTACATCTCAAAAGATTACAAAGTATACACTTCTACTAAGTCTCCATAAGATAAAAAACTCTTAAAAAGAAACTTGTCTAGTTCCATGTTTTAGATAGCATGAAGTTTCCTTGTTCCCATAATTGACCCTATTCCACATTAATTCCTGTGAAAAATATTTCAAAAAAACTTGGGGTGAGCATAAAAAACTCAGTACGGGATACACAAAGAAGGAAAACTGTTAGTTTTTTAAAACATCAAGTAAACCATGAATACTATATCAAAGTAACACTTTTCACCTTTATGAAGTAGTAAAAACTCTTAACTGAATAAAATATAATTACTTACCCTTTTGTAAACAAAATATTACCATAAAATGCATATAAATAACACATAACATATAAAGGTAACTTGGGACATAAACATACTTAAATGGAATAACCATACGGTTGACTTCCACACATATCACTTAATGGAATAGCCATATGGCCGACTTCCATACCCAATGCATTGGAGGTTATAACGTAACCACACGTCCTGATATTCATGGCATCACCCATCATATGGTTTATCATGTAACCACCCATCAAATGTCCAAGTACCATTATAAAATCATAACACATAAAACAATTATAAAGGAAAGAAAACACTTCCACATTTCAAGCACAATATATCACTTAAATATATTGACATAACTAATCCATTATCAAAACCATTTTCAATACCAAAATACATAAAAGATTATATGGTATTTATTTACTTTTAAAAATATAACGGCTTGTTTAGGAAGCCAAAGATCAAATAATACTCATGGCGGCAAAAATGTCATTGTCACCGCGTACGTTAAAAAGAAACATAATTTTTTTCATTTAGTAATAGGCTTCGTATAGAAAAGATTCCTTTAGAATAAAATTAGAATTCAAAGGGGTTTATACGCCATATAAAATAAAGTTGTGTATAAAACAAAATATGCCTCAATGAAAGGAGATTGAGACGAAGTCCCTTACAAAGTCGGTATCCTTGGATTAAGGATAAATCAATTACATGATTATGTGTGACAAATATGAATACAACAAATATAAGTGGATATTAAGTGTAAAACAATCAGAGGTCATTCACATATAATCTAGTAAAAACAAAACCAATGACATTGATATTTAACTCAATTAAATTATATTGAGTTATGATTTACCATACAAGTTCGTCTAAATGACGTAAGAATTTATCAATGAGATGATTATGTGTATAAATAGTATATCCACACAATGTTTTGTGGAAATTACAACATAGATATTCCACACATAATCTTGGCATAATAAAAACAATAAGTAGAGGTTTAACCCAAATAATTGAAAGTGGGTTAAGAAGTTCCCTTACAGAAATATGACAGCCTAACGGCGTCACTTTAAAATTTAGAAAATGAGTTGATGAGAGATGAAATGGTATCTCATCACTTGGAAATAAAATTTACATCAATAAGAATATAGAATAACATATCCTAACATAATAGTATGTTAATTAAAATACATAACAAAAGAAGTTTTTTAAAAAGAGGAGGGTGAAAGGTTCGTTTACCGACTTGGGTAACTTTCGAAACGTACACCCCATGGAAGAAGGGTCATACAATGAAGATGTAAATACCCATAATTGAAATTATACTAAAAAAATAGTATAATAATGGGAAGTACATACACCACTCAAAGGAAATGGTGGAAAACATAGAATAAATTTCATGGGAATAAAAGTGAGATGAAAAATCCCTTACGAAAACTCGGCAGCCTAACGGTGCCCCTTAAAACTTCCAAAAATGGATTTACGAGATCAAATAGGGTCTATAATAATATAAACATAAAAATTACAGTATGATTAATATAAAATAAAATCCCCAAAAATAATAAAGATGAGCTTAAAAGAAATGAAATAAAAGAGAATACTTAAAAATAAAGAGAGAGGTAGGATCTCTTACAAAAATTCGGCAGCCTAACGGCGCCACTCAAAACTTCCAAAATGGATTGATGAGGGAAAATAGAATCTCTCATAATATGAACATAAAAATTACAGTAATATTAATATAAAATAACATCCCAATCATAAGAAATATGAGCTTAAAAGGAATGACATAAAAGAGTGTACTTAAAAAGAAAGAGAGGGGTAAGATCTCTTACCTCATGTCCGACTGGTCTTGTTCGTTTCTTTATATTCCTGAATAATAAAATTTGGTCAATTTATAATTTCTTAAGGAGATCATTTAAATATTATTATTCATTTCATATCAAATATTATAATTTTATAATAATTGGTTAATAATGTGAGTTCATATCAGATGTTTTTGTCGATGTTTGGTACATGAGTCAAAAATGAACTTGTTTGAAAATGATTGTCTATGTACTTATAATAAAATCATTTATTGAATATTATTAATGATTAAAATATCATATATATCCAGTAAATATTCATTTTATACTATTCCATAACATTTGGTGATAAAGAAAATGAAAATCACTGTTCATGGAGACGGTAAGCCGTACGTACGCATGAATGCTACTTTCATTTTTTTTGTTATATTAAGGGAATTAAATATAAAAGAGAGATATATATATTATAGTTATAGAATTATATCCATCATTTATATGTAATATATGACATATATATCCATTATATATATGTACTTATAATAGTACATAACATTTGGAGATAAGAAATGAAATGTACCGTTCATGGAGACGGTAAGCCGTACGTACGCATGAACGCTAATTTCATTTATTTGTCATATTAATGGAATTAGAAATAAATGAGAAATATATATATTATAATTAAAGTATAATATATATGTTATATAGGTCAAATATGTTCATTAATTTCATTCTTTATACATTCCATGTATTGCATGAACGAGTCACATCACTTGAGGGGGCGGTAGTCCACACTTCCTCATATGAAATTATCGCATTAGCACAACATGAAAATAATAAAGGTATGTTTTAAATACAAAATACATAAGTATATAGAAAACATAAATACCATATATATCATATATAAAATATAGTGGCATCATAATGGCCACCTTTAAAGGTGTTAAAATAATATTGAACAATCATCGTTTTGTGAGGCAGTAATTTGCCATCCACAGAAACAGTATGTTCTTTAACCATTAGACGGATGTGTGTGTAATTGTAGCTTGAATACTTATTATAAAAACATCCAAGTATATTTAATATACTGTTTTTGTTACAAAAGAAATGAATAAAAAAGTTTAGGGGGTTGGAGAAGCAAAATAAAACAAAAGAACGCTAGGGAAGACTTTACCTTTAAATCGGGTAACTCTTTTTAATTTGAGCTCAAAGGATTCCTTGGAAAGACTTCTGCCCAAAGTGAGGCTTCTAGGAGTAAGAGAGGAATGTGGAGAGACAAAATGGTCAGGGTTTGGCCGATCCAAAGGCTTGAGATGTGTAGGTAAGGTGGTAGAGGTGGGGGCCTTTTATAAGAGGAGAGGAGGGGCACTCTTGGAAAGTCTTGAAAAGTAACATTATTATAAAATGATTTTCGGATTTTAAAGGTCCCAAAATTATATATTTGGAGGATAAGGTGATAAGGTTTCTAAATCCACCCATAAAATAGGTTTTTGACAAGTGTAAGACTTATATTTCACCTTATCTTCTTATTTTATCTAAATCGTTCATTTATGTGGTAATCACTGCATCATCACGGTGGCATAAATAAATTAATTTATATAATGTATAAAAATTAAAAAAAATATCATGATATAGGAAATATTTTAATATTTCTAATTAATATTTATAGTCAAAAATATGACTTGTATAACCCCATGTAAAAATTGTTTTAGTAAAACAATACATGTTTGTGACATTTTTGTTTTAACTTTAAATAAAAAGTTATTAATGTCATTTTCCTACCAAAGTGGCTCCATGGTGTCCCCAAGTTGACCCATTGATTGTCTTGGTCGGCCATGACACAACCAATAAGGGTAGGACATGTTTCAATGTTATTTCATATTATTATAACTTTATCTTTACCTTAAATTACACTAATTGCCTTTAATCGCGATTAATAAAACTTAAAAGTTACTATTCACCAAAAAATTATTTTATTCCCATTGAACCAAATTTTACATCCTAATGACAACCATGTATGTCGGATTTTTGAAATTCAAATCATATAAGTGGTAAAGTTTCATTTAAACGAAAAATCAGTTTTTAAACTACCACTTAGTGGTTTCACTATTCATCAAAAATTGAAGTTTTTCAGAAAATTACCAAAAATTCACCCTAAGATCTATTTGATATTGAGAATTAAAAAATGATTTATATTTTACAAAATTCAGAACATATAGGTTTCATTAATTAATTTAATAATTAATTCCCGCTGTCAAAACAAATAGCGTGTTTTTAAGAAACAATATCTATTAAAAGATTGACACTAGTTTAAGTCCAATTTCAAATTGAAATTAATTCCAATGACCACCATTGGATTAAATGGTAAAAATATATTCTAATTTCACTTTTAAACCAATTCAAAAGATGATCTAATCATATAAATAAATTAGATTAAAAATAGGTTTTGAATAAAAATACAGCATTTTTCACTTATTCATTAAAAATGAACTTTATCATAAAAATACCAAAAATTTACACAAAGTAAATTTTGATGTCCCAATTTTAAAGAAGTATTTTATTTTGTCAAATATAACACATAAAATTGTCAAAAAGTGGATTTAAAATAGGTTCTCCATCAAAAGGTGGTTAATTGACCTTTTAAAGAATATTAGAATGTTTACGCTTAAAATTGGATTCATTCACATTTTTAATCCTCTAACATTTATTGTAAAAACTAAAAATATTTGACAAAAAAATATAATAATTTGGTAGTTAGTTATTTTCATTCCTGTCATTACAACTTCTAGGTGTTAAATACCATTTAAAATAAAATTATTTTATTATTAGAGTGTAATGTAAGATTTCAAAGGAACTCGTTGTTGCATATTGGGTAAGCCATCGAGCATAGTGTTCGCTTCAAATTAATATTAAAATTTTATTCACAAATAGAGATAAATATAAAAATGTCATATTTTTTATTTACCTGGGGTGTTACATAATGAGAAATTATTTAAATGAAAATTTAATATTATATATATAAATATAAATTTTAATACATTTAATTTTTATTATTTTCATATATTTAATATTAGATCATCTTTTCCTTAAAAAATACAATTCTTGAAAACTAGTTTTTTGACACATCTGTGGGTTTCATAATAAATTAAAATATTACACTTATGTGAGATGTAATTTTAAAATTGAATTCCATATTTTTAATTATCATAATTAATATTTTATAATAAGTTCAACTTAATTTTTTACTATAATAATTAGTAAAAATATTAAAAATTATTTACCTCGATTAAGGTAAAAACATGTTTACTATAGGGTTAAAATAAAATGATAAAGGTTAATAATGACCCAAAACTTGTCTAATTATAATTTTATAGCCATATTTAAAACTTATCTATTATTATTTTTTAAAATGGTATATTTTGGATCCTTTTAGCATGAGAAAAATGTGGGTGTAATTCTTTCTTTTCAAAAATTCTAAGTGTGTCCTCTCCCCTACTTATAAAAGGCCACCCCTCCTCTCTTCTCCTTAGACATAAAAAACCATTTTATCAGCTATTAATTATCCAAATCACTTTATTACTTAAATACCCTCATCATAGAAGCCTTTTTTATCATAAAGATAGCCTATAAAGGCTTTTGGTGCAAACCTAATGATGTTTTCCGAATAAGAGGCAACGTCCTTAACCGAACGTTTTATTTTATTTATTATACAAACTCCTTAAAAATTATTAAAACATGATTATATAATTAGATAAATATATTACATATACTGGTATTTTTTTATTTTAATGGAATTACCTACAATTATCTCCTCCTCCCTCAAATGGGAAATGAAATTGTTGATCATGTGTACGGTGGACTACCTCCTTTTGAACCGACATAATTCATTTTTCATCACTGCTTCTCACAGTTGGAAATAATGATGTTTTTAATTTTTATATATGATATATATGATATAATTATACTTATGAGGTTATAATATCATATATTTATTCTTACTTTCCATTCAGTAGTGAATATGATAACGTTGCTCAGGTGTGTGGTGGAAACCGCCTCGTAAAGCGATGTGATTTTTTTTACTTATGTTTTACATGGAGGGTAAAAAGGAATAATTTTATGATTATATAATATATTATTTAAATATTAATCATTTTTAAGTATATATATCATATAATTCCTTACATTATCATCTATCGAATAAATGATAATGTCATTCGTGTGTACGGTGGACCACTGCCTCGTGAAAGGATGTGATTCATTGTTATCACTGAATCTTGTGGATTGTATGAGTAATGGTATTTAAATAAATAATATGATATTTATCATATATTTATCATATTTTAAAGATAAAATAACACTTACCCTCTTTCCATCATGATCTTTGAAAAATGGAAACGTTACTCATGAGTACGTATCACCTACCATCTCCATGATTGTAACATAGTTCATTTTTCATAACCATATTTCATGGTTGGTTTTAAAGTATAATTTATGTAAAAAAATTATAACTATTTCATTATTAAAATTATTATTATTATTAAATAATAATCTCTTTCACCTTAGTCAACTTACAAAAGTAATTTTGGACATATTATTCATTTATCATTAAATCGTCCAATGTGAAATTAATTGGTTAAGTAATTGAATATAACATGAAAAAAAATAAAATGAATGGAATAATAAAATTGAAAAAAAATCTTAATAAATTAAATAATTAACATTATTTTATTATTTAGGAATATAAATAATGAACATGATAAATCGAGCTCGAGGTAAGGTATCTTTCTAACCCTCTTTTTTCTTCGGGTTATGACTATTATCACTCTAACTCACTTTATCTCTATTTAAATTTATGGAATGATTATAAAATATATGTTTTTGTGTTTGTGTCAATGACATTTATACCTATTATATTATGCCTTCATTTTTGGGGAAATACATTCCTTATGTTCATCTCTCAAATTCCTTCATTATGAAATCCATTTTGATTATGTTATGAGACAAGATTATGGAACCCATTTCTTTCGATGGGTAATTATTATGTTTATGAATTATAATTTATATCCTCGTATGGAATTAATATGAATGTAAATGAAATGAATATGAAATTTGGTTCTAGAATTTTATATACCTACAATTAATTGGGTGATGTTTTAGTCTCATGAGATGTCATGTATGGGATTAAGGAGTGAACCTAATCCATTATGGTATTTTATCCACCATGTGATGTTGTCTTGGAAGATAGAATTGACTTATGTTTATGTTTTGTTTTATGTATTTTCCACTATCCCATGTTTCCATGATCTTATTATACCACTCTCTTTATATTATGCTTCCACTTGATCACTCATGTACCTTCCCTTTTATGATATCATTTTTACCTTTGACTCACATGCCATGCTTCCTTGTCATGTTTATTCCCTTACTAGGATTTTTAGCTCACCCCTTTTTTTAATGTATTGAACAGGTTATCCTATTTATATTTAGTATCTCAAATGGATTTCAGGATCTCACTATAGGGAATAAAATAAGGATTGTATGTTTTAGCTTCCTTTGAGGTATTATAAACCTAGTCTTCCAAAGACACTAGGACTTTATGAACCTTATAATGTCCCAAAATCTTATCAATGGAATTTCCCTTTTTATAATTGTGTTATATAATATAAAATTCATACATCAAATAGATAACCCAATAAAAACATTATTCTCATAAATTAATAATTAAATAAGTTTTATTTATAGAAATTAAGGAGTTTATACTGATGGAATAGTAACCTAGTCATTGGAATGGTAATATGACCATTAAGAATATTAACCTAACCAATAGAATAGTAAACTCACCTGTAAAAGTAAAAATAAAATTTAGGAATCTTATAAATGAAAATATTATATATTTATATCTTGGAATAATTAAATAAATGTTTTAAAATGATAAATTAAGTATTGGTATTTTTTTGAAATATAAATGTTTATTTACAATTTTATAATTAATATAATTATTTAAAAGAAAATTAATTTTAATAAATAGATTCATAAATTAATATTTTTTTGTCTTATGATTATAATATAATTGTAGGATACCATATTTAATTTTTCAAAGTGTCATAAAATCAGTTATAATATTAAAATCGGTATTTTTCTAATAAATGATGATCTTAATTAAAAATTGAATTTCTATTATTTAGAAAATTATTTTTTAAAAAAAATGGAGTCCATTTTTTAAATATACATATTGAAAAAAAAATTGGGGTGATTTTTTTGTATTTTTCTAAAATAGTTGAATTTGTGGTGAATAGTGAAGTATGGTAATTTATGTCAATTAACATTTTAAGCCAAATTCATGAATTTTTTAGTAATGGATGATGTAAGCACCCATTATTTTGAACTCACATGCACTATTTACTATACTTAGTCATAAGAATAAATACTATTTATATTATTTAACCAAAATAATAAACTAATTAATACAATAATCAAAAAACACTTTGCTCCTCCCCCTATAAATACCACCCCTCTCCACCTATTCTCCTCACACGTTCTAAGATTTTGATCTTGTTAATATTATTCCAAATTCCTCTCCAAATCCTCTTCCTCACGTTCTGGTATTTTTAGCCCCTCCAAAATACCATTTTAAAGTTCCTTAAGGAGGTTCTCAAGGAGACATTATTCAAGAGGTAAAATTCTCTACCTTTTCCTTTTAAATTCCTTATTTCTTTTACCTCATCCTCTCCTCTACTATCCAAAGTGACATGATAAATACAGTATCATACATATATTGTAATTTTATTACTTTAATGGGATATCCATCATAAAATATCTTTCTTCTCTTTTTATCTTAAAAATTAAAACAGCATCTGTGATGTGTCGATTCACCACCTTCGTGGACAACGATTTTTTGTTTTATATTACCACATTTATGGCTGGTAATAAAACCATTATAATGGTTAGAATATATTGTAAAATTTATATTAAAACATTTTTTATGTTTTATAACTAAAATATATTCATAATATTAAATAATCAAACAAAACTAGATCATGATGATTGAAAAACTGCAAAAACAAACCAAACGTTTATCATTAACATTCAATATAATGAATCATTCTCATACTAGAAAGAAAACTGATATATGGTACCATTTAAAAAAAATTATATGAATAAATATCATATGATTCCACATTTTTTAGTTTTTCTTTCATTTTAAAAGAACTCCTATAATTAAACCCAAGGGAACCAATCATAAAATCATGAAACAAATGCTCCTAGAACGATGAAATTGAATCTTATAACTCATCAAAAAGTCCATAAATGAACTTAATAAAATTATAATAAATCATATACATGTATAATATGTTATTAATTAATTAATTAATGGATCTAAGTTATTTATCCATGACATTAAGTGCAAGTTCATAACACTTTCGGTCATATGGAAAGGGGTTATCTCTGAACCACTATTTTTCCTTCAGGTTAAGCTTTATCCCTCTTTACCTCAATATAATTCATAATTATTCTTATATAATACTCATAAATTATGTTTTTATGTTCCAAAAATATGTACCTATCTTAATTATTCTCTATTTTATGGGTATATACATTTTGTATAAGGTTCCCTTTTTAATTCCTCTCGATAAACAATCTCGATTAAAGGGAACTTCCCAATTTCTTACCCATTTTCAAGTACACTCAATAATATATTTTAAGACACAAATATTTTTCTTAAATAAATATTATTATCATGAAAAAATATCTTAGTTCATTTCTAGTTTTATTAAAACAATTATTTTTTTTATATTTAAATACTCTTTTATATTTTCCCTTAAACTGCACAAAAGTGGTTTTTTCTAAAGTTTCTTAAACACTCTTTTTACATGTTTTTACTTTATTTGGACAAAAATTTTAATGATATATGCCTATTTTAACTTATTAATTTACATTTATGATTTAAATATATTCTATTATGGACACCATTATGATATTCCCATTGTTTATACCTTATGATATGATTACGATACTCATTTCTTTCCATGGGTAACTGTTGTGTTTTTCCTTATGATTTATAATTCTTGTGGAATACATATTCATGAACATGTTTTTATGAGTGTTCCCAAATATAACTCTAATTCATTGGGTAATTTTTAGTCTCCTGATACATCATGTTGGGATAGGGATTAAACCTAATTCCTTTATGGGACTTTGTCCACCATGTGATATATTATTGTCAGTTAGCCTTGACTCAAGTTTATGTCATATTATATATTACTGACACATTACTATAATTCCATGATTACATGATCTCATGTTCTAAATTTTATGATTCCATATGTTTATTCATGTTCTATTCCTTTTTATTTCATCATTTTATTCCTTTTAACCCATGTGTTATGCTTTATTCCTATATTTATTCCCTTCATGGTCTTTTTAGCTCATCCCTTTGTTTAGTTATTCCCCAAGTTATCCTCTATAGATTTTGTATCTCAAAGAAATTTAAGAGCTCAATATGGATGATTAATATAATGATGTTTTATTCTAGTTCCATGTTTTCATTTTTATGTAGATAATCATCTAAATTCACTAGACTTTACGATCCTTGGTTTGTATTTACTGATTAATTATGGTTAAAATTATGTAATAATTTGTGTAAAAGGATAGAGTCTCTGTAGTTAGTATTATAGAATTGTCTAGTTATTTTTTGAGATTAGTAATAGAGAACTTTAGTAAGAACCCTAAGGATAATTCTATCACCATGGATAACCTAGACTGAAACTTAGAGAATAACATGTTAGCATATACTTTTAATTTATAAGTTTATCCTTCTATGTTCAAAGATACCTTTTTATATTATTATTAACTAAGTATTAAATCCCCCATAATTGTAATTTATTTTTCTTAGTTAATGGCTAGAAATAAGATAACTCATACCAAAAATCAATGTGGTAGTCAATGTGATGATTTCTCTATTGAAATTCCAAATCTGAGGAGAACAAGAGCTCAAAACATCATGACATTACTAAAAAATGGTCTCAAGTTATGAATAATAACTTGAATTTTGTGGAACTCCCTCCTTCTCATAAAAAATATAAAGTTGTGGATGAATCCTTTATACCAAAAATTCCTCCTATATTTAGTGGATCTTATGATCCCCTAATTGAAGAATAATGGATTAACTCCATTGAAAAGATATTCTCTCTCTTTTAGTGATCAGAAGAAGAGAAAGTATTACTGGTGGTTTTTTTGTTTTTATGGGGAAGCTTATAGATGGTGGAAACTGATCAAAAAAAATTACAAGGAGGAAATTGATTCTATGGATTAGGATACATTCAAGAAAATATTTTTCAACAAATATTTTCCCTAAAATCTCCTACTTAAGATGGAAAGGGAGTTCTTCATGCTGAATTAAAAGGAAGACAAGTCAATTGGGGAATATGGGACAAACTTTACAATTATTAATGATACCCTATAGCATTTTCATGAAAACTAAAATCAATGTGGATCACTTATTTAGTGAAATAAATCTGAGTCTATAAAAAGAGTTGGTGATATAATAAATTGAAAGCTATAAAGATATTGTTTGGTGTGCCTTTAAGGTTGATATGGATATTGGAGACTCTCAGTGGTATCATGGGATGAGAGATAAAAAGTGGAAAATATAGTTTAATATGGGATTATCAACAGATAAATCTTATAATGGAAAGAAAACCCAACATCCCACATGTCAAAAGTATGGGAAGTAGCATCCTGAGAACTGTATAAAGGGAGCCAAGAGATGCTTCAAATGTGTAAGAGTGAGGAATTAGGATAATAATTTCCAAAGAGATATAAAGAACCCCAAAAATGTGGAGGAATAAAAGAAGGTTTGTATAAACACTCAGTATATAGTGGAGTGTTTTAAATTCGAGTAGCACAGGCATTATGCAAGACAATGCCTTAAGACAAGGGTTGTTGGAGGAAATCAGCAACGAAAACCTCCAAGAAAACACAAGAGGGTATATTCTATCACAACTACTGAGGTGGATCCCGACAATGATGTGGTGAAAAGTATGTTATTTATTCATTCAATAATAGAAAACATACTATTTTATTTTGGTTCTACACATTTTTTGATATCTTGTAAGTTTAGTAAAATTATTCAAACACCACCTCAAAATATGGAGGTTTATTTATCTATGATAATAGAAAATGTGGAAATTATTAAATACAAATTATATAACTCCTCCCTGGTTATTGTTTGTGTAATGAACCTCCTATAAGATATTGTCTTTCTTCCTTTGGTGGAGTTTGATGCTATATTGGGAATGGATTCCTTATCTTTATATAAAGACAACATTAATTTTCAGGAAAGGGAGATCACTCTTCACATATCAAGGAATCCTCCAATTCTATATTAGTGTTAGGATGAGGATGAGTCTACTTCAATATCATCATCTCAATTGTGGATATTATTTCCTTATGGGCAAGCATATCTAGCTCAAATCATTGCGACAAAGTATATAATCATTCTTGAATACATTCCCATTGTGAGGGACTACATTGATGTATTCCCCAAATAATTTAATGGTCTTCCTCTTGACCAAAAGGTTGATTTATCAATATAAATTATTTATGTATCTCTTCTTGTATTAAATAAACATTAGATAATGTCCACCATTGAGTTGAAAGAACTAAATAAGTAGTTATAATATAATATGGACAAGGATTTCATATGCCCGAGTGCTTCACCATGGGGTGTGATAGTCCTCTTTGTCAAAAAGAAGGATGAATCAAGGCACCTCTGCATTGATTATCATGAGTAAGGTGGACCTTTGGTTGGGATATAACCAATTAAATATAAGGAAGAAAGATATTCCCTATATTGTCTTTCAAATGAGGTATGGATACTATGTGTTCATAGTGATTCCCTTTGAAATCACCAATGCTCCATTAATTTTTATGAACTTAATGAATATAGTCTTTATATATTACCTCGACATATTTGTGGTAGTCTTTATTGATGATATTCTGATATACTCCAAAATAAAATAGGAGCATGGGAAGAATTTGAATACCATTCTAAAGAATTTGTGAAGGGATAAACTTTATGCTAAGTATAGAAAATGTGAGTTCAGGGTGGAGGAAGTATCATTCTTGGGGAATGTTATCACCAACAAAGGAATATCTATGAACGCTTCTAAAATAAAGTCAATTGAGGATTGTCCTAGGCAATCATCTGTAATGGAGATCCCCTATTTCCTTGGTCTATCAGGGTATTATTGATGATTTGTGAATAACTTATCATGATTTTCAAACCCATTAACCAATATGACTTGGAATGAAGTAAAGTTTTTTAGACCAATGAATGTGAATACTACTTTAAATATTTGAAAAAGAGGATTATCACTGCACTAATAATCACATTACTAACAAGTTGGGAACTCTTTGTGGTATACAGTGATGCTTTAAATAAGGTATTAGGCTATGTACTGATGAAAAATGATAAATTGATAGCCTATGCCTCAAGTAAGTTTAAATTTCATGAGAAAAAACTATCCCACACATGATCTGGAATTTATGGGTGTGATATTTGCATTAAAAATTTGGCGTCATTATCTCTATGGGGAGAATTTTTAGATATATAATTATTATAAGAGCCTAAAATATATATTCACATAGAAGGATCTTAATATGAACCAGTGAATATATTTAGATCTCATTAAGGATTATGACTACTCAATCCATTACCATCCCGGTAAGGAAAATAAAGTGGATGATGCTCTAAGTAGAAAGGATCAGGAAATATTATCAATGATGAGAATTTAGAAGTATCTAATTTTCTTAGATTTTCAAAGGACGGACATGGGAATCATTAAGGAAGGAATATCATCAATCCTTTCTCAAATTATTTCTCAACCATTCCTCAAGGAGAAAATAAAGGAAGCTCAAATAAATGATACATAAATTCAGAAAAAGGTGAAAGCTAATAGAAATGGTAAATCCTTAGATTTCTAAAATTATGAGAGGGAGTAGTAATATTTGGGTCATGAATATGTGTACCATCCAATCCATGGATAAAGAAATAGATTTTGAATAACGCAGATAGCTCAACCTTATTTATTCACCCTGGGAGCAAAAATATGTATTAATATCTCCAAGAGAACTATTAGTGGAACAATATGAAGAAATAGATCTCAAAAATATACATCAAAGTGCCTAGTATGTTAGTATGTGAAGGATTAAAGACAAAATTCTAAGGGGATGATGAAACCATTGCCTATAACCACATGTAAATGGGAGAATTTCACTATGTACTTTTTCACTAGTCTCTTAAAAATATACAAAGGAAATAAGGTGATATGGTTTGTGGTGGATACATTCACCAAGACTGTCCACTTTATCGTTATTTGGCGAGATCTATTTCTTGAAAAAAATCGAAGATATATGTGAAATAAGTGGTGAGGATGCATGGGGTTTCACTTTTGATCATCTTTTATCGTGATCCAGGTTTCACATCTAGATTATAGAGAATTATTTCAAATTATTTGAGTATAGAATTGAATTTCAGAATGACCTATCACTCCCAAATTGATGGCTAATCTAAAAGGACTATTCCGACACTCAAGGACATATTAAGAGCCTGATGAATGGAATTCAAAGGAGTATGAGATCAGCCTCTCCTATTGTTTTATTTCTTATAAAAAAACACCTTCCACTTGAGTATTCATATGGATCCATATGAAGCACTGTATGAGAATAAATTTAGAACTCTAAATTATTGGGATGAAGTTAGAAAGTAAAATATACTTGGTCCTAATCTTGTACAAGAGATGAAAGAGTAGGTTTAAGGAATCCAACAATATATCAAATATTCTTAGATTCATAAAAATATATATGATAAAAACCATATAAGGGACTTGGAGTTTGAAGTTTGAAATAAATTCATCCTTCAAATATCCCCATGGAAGAGAGTTTTGTTGTTTTCAAAGAAAGGGAAGCTTATCCCAAGGTACATTTTCCCCTTTGATATCCTTGATCTCATAGGAGTAGTGGCCTATCATCTTGAACATAAAACAAATATGGATAATTATCATGATTTTTTCCATGTATATATCCTAAGTAATTACATACCTAACCCCTCACATGTATTTAATCTTGAGGTGGTACAATTGGAGAATGACCTCTCGTTTGAAGAGAAGCCAGTGAAGATCTTGGACTATAGTAACAAATTCCTATGAAATGAGACAAATCATCTTAGAAAAGTGTTGTGGAGTAATCAAAAGTATGAATAGGTGACATGGGAACTAGAGGAAGCGATGAAGGGGAAATACCCTCACATGTTTTAACCTTATGTTGTAAAACCAAATTTCGAGGGTGAAATTTCGTAAGGGGAGAGAATGTAACAACCCAAATTTTTATCAATGGAATTTACCTTATTATAATTATGTTTTATAGTATAAAATTCATAAATCACATAGTGAACCTAATAAAAACATTGTTCTTATAAATAAATAATGAAATTAGTGGTATTTATATAAATTAAGAAGCCTATATTGATGGAATAGTAACATGACCATTGGAATAGTAATATAAAAATTATGAATAGAAACTCATCCAATAGAATAGTAAACTCACCTATGAAAGTATAAAAAAATTTATGCATTTTATAAATGAAAATATAATATATTTTTATCTTAGAAAAAGTAAATAAATGTTTAAAAGATTATAAATTAAGTATTGGTATTTTTGTGAAATGTAAATGTTTATTTACAATTTTATAATTAATATAATGATTTAAAAGAAATTTTATTTTCATAAATAGATTCATAAATTAATATTTCATTTTCTTGTGATTATAAGATAATTTTATGAGACCTTAATTAATTTTTCAAAGTATCATAAAATCGATTATAATATTAAAATCTCTATTTCTTGAAGAAATGATGATTTTAATTAAAAATTAAATTTATCATATTTAGAAAATTATTTTAATGAAATGGAGTCCATTTTTTAAATCTAAACATTGAAAAAATGTTTGGGGTGAATTTTTTTGAATCTTCTAAAATAGTTCAATTTTTGGTGAATAGTGAACTATAGTAATTTGTAGTATTTAACATTTTAAGCCAAATGCATGAATTTTTTAGTCAAGTATGATGTATAAACCCATTAGTTTGAACTCACATACACACTTTACTGTAATTAGTCACAAGAATCAACACTATTTATATTCTTGAGCCAAAATAATAAACTAATGAATAAAATAATCAAAAACACCCATCTCCTCCCTCTATAAAAACCACCCCTCACCACCTCTTCTCATAACACCTTATAAGATTTGTATATTGATAATATTCTTAAAAATTACTATACAAAGACTCTTCCACACGTTTTTATCTTTCTTTTATTACCAAAATATCATTTCCAAGTTCCTTAAAGAGGTTCTCAAGGTGACATTATTTCAGAGGTAAAATCATCCACCTTTCCCTTTTAAATTCTTTATTTCTTTCACCTTATCCTTTTCTAAACTATCCAAAGTGACATGATAACTCCAGTATAATACATATAATATAATATTATAATGTTATTGGTATATTCATCATCAAATATATTCTCTTTTAATCTTAAAAATGAAAACATCATATGTCATGTGTTGATTCACCACCTTCATGGACGACGATTTTCTTCTATTACTGCCTTCATGGATGGTCATAAAACCATTATAATGGTTAAAATATATTTTAAAATGTATATTAAAATTTATTTTATGTTCTATAACTAATATATATTCATAATATTATATAATAAAACAAAAAAAATCATGATGATCAAAAAACTGCTAAAGTAAACTAAACATTTATCATTAACAATATGTCTGATAAATCATTATCATACCAAAAAACTGATATATGAGACCATTTAAAAAATTCGAGGTGTATAAATATCATATAATTCCACTTCATTATTTTTTCTTCCATTTTACAAGAACTCCTATAATTAAACTCAACGGAACCAATGATAAAATCATAAAACGAACGCTCTCAGAACAATGAAATTGAATCTTATAACTCATTAAAAATTCCATAAATGGAATTAAAAAAATTATAATAAATAAAATAATTGTATAATAGGTTATGAATTAATTAATTAGTGGATATAGTTTTATTATCTCTGACATTAAGTGCTAGTTCAGAACACTTTCAGACATAAGGTAAGAGATTCTCTCTGAACCACCATTTATCCTTCGGGTTACCCTTTCTCTCTCATTACCCCAATGTGATTATTAATTATTATTATCTAATCCTCCTAAATTATATTTTTATGCTCTAAAAATATGTACCTAGCTTAATTATTATCTCTTTTATGAGTAAATACATGTTTTATAAGGTTCTTTTTTAATTCCTCCAGATAAGCAAGCTCAATTAAAGAGAAGTTCCCAATTTCTTACCCATTTTCAAGTACACTCCATAATATGTTTTAATCCACCAATATTTTTATAAAATAAATCTTTTTATCATGAAAATATATATTAGTTCATTTTTTCTATTATTCAAACAATTATTTATTTTTTCTCTTTAAAGACTCTTTTATATTTTCCTTTAAACAGCACAAAAGTAGATCATTTCTAAAGTTTCTTGAACACTCTTTTTTCATGTTTTAAATTAAGTTGGACATAATTTTTCATGACCTATACCTATTTTCCATTATGAATTTCCATGTATTATTTAAATCCATTTATTAATGGATACCATTATGATACGCCCATTGGTTATGCCTTATAACATGATTATGATACCCATTTCTTTCCATGGGCAACCCTTATGTTTTTTTACTTACAATTTATTCTTCAGGTGACACACATATGAATGAACATGTTATTATGGGTGACCCATATATTTCTCCAATGCATTGGGTAATGTTTAGTCTCATGATATGTCATGTTGGGATAGGGAGTAAACCTAATTACTTTATGGGACTTTGTCAACCATGTGATATATTATTGTTAGTTAGCCTTGACTCATATTTAAGTCATGTTATATGTTACTGCCACATTCCTATGATTCCATGATTACATGATACCATGTTATACATGTTATGATTCCATATGTTTGTTCATGTCCCGTAAATTTTTTATGTCATCATTTTATTCCTTCTAACCTATGTGATTTGATTTATTATTATGTTTATTTCCTTAACTATGATTTTTAGCTCATCCCTTTATTCATGTATTCCTCAGGTTATCCTATGAAGATGTAAGAGCTCAAATGAATTTAGTATCTCATTATGGATTATTAATATAAATATGTTTTATTCTAGTTCCATGTTTTTAGTTTTATGTACCTAATATTCCAATGATAATAGAATTTATAGTCCTTGGTTTGTATTTGATGATTAATTAAAATTAAAATCATGTAACAATATGTGTAAAAGGCTAGGATTTCTATAATCCTTGTGTTTTATTAATGGATATTTATTTTTAATAAACATGTAATAATATGTTTAAAAGTAATGGTTCTCCATAAATTAACTATAAATGAAGTTGAACCAGGGTTAAATATTAAAAATGTTGAGATGCCACTTTATCTCTAAAAAGTAATTTATTTTAAAACATGTGTCATATTTTCAAAACCTGAGAAAAAATGATTGGGTTGTTTTCAAAATTTAGGAAAACGATCCATATTTTATTTGAGATGTGTATGAATTGGCAACACGTTAATCCAAAATATGATGTGGTAGTTATGACTCCAAGTTTGTGTTTTCAAAAAAAAAATTATTTTATTTTAGAATGCATGTCACATTTTCAAAATATTGAAAATGATCTCAGATTGTCTTACTAATTTAGGAAAATGATATAGAATTAATTTATGGAATATAGAAATTGAATGCATATCAATATGAAACATGATGTGGCATTTAAGTCTTAAAGATCCTGTTTTCTCATTAAAAGTTTTATTTTAGTTTAAAACATGTATAACATTGTAAAAACTGATAAAAAAACATGGATTATTTTCAAAATTCAAGACAATGATCCCAAATTAATTTGAGATGTGTAGGAATCAACTACACATTAATCTGACACACAATGTGTCTAGTATGAACTAAAGTGTATGTTTTTAATATAAAATTGTAATTTTAGTGGCATGGATGAATATATCACACATCAATATGACACATTATGTGGACAGTATGACTCCAAGTGCATGTTTTCAATATAAATATTTCATTTCAGTGTAAAATGTCTTTCGTATAGACAAAAATGAAGTAAAAAAGTTAGTATTATCTTGAAAATTTAGGAAAATGATCCACAATTCATTTATGGAGTGTAGAAATCGACTGTATACCAATCCAACACATGATGTTTTTTTATGAATCTCATTTTGTGTTTTTAATATAAAAGTTTTGTTTTATTTTAAAACATGTGTCACATTATCAAAACCAATAAAATTAGATTGGATTGTCTTCAAACATTTGATTTATAATTCATTTGTGAAGTGTAGGAATCAACCACACATTTCAAGTCTCAAACCTTAGTGTCCCTTCCCTTTCAATGTTTTAGTTTTTGTAGGCACCTGGATAAGGTTTCAAGGAGTTTAGAGGGTAAATGTGAAAGGGAGGTGCCACTCCCATTTGAGGTCAGGCTTCAGCGTAGAGTTGTGGGTTGTGTCATAAGATAGGATTCTATGGAATGGTATCCTAGCTATAGTTTAGGGAGTCTTGAAGGTAGAAAATTGGGGATACTATCCTTTTATGCCTATTTGTGTCATGGTGGTTGGTTATAGTGTAGGCCCTTCCCCGATGTCAAGCGATGCATCATGGAGCAGGGTGGCATGTCGTAGCGTTTTTTGAGTCTACTGCCAAATTAAAAATGGTGATAGTGTGGGATATAGAATACATCATAGTCCCTCCCCTTGATAAATAGGTCATGTACATTGGATCCATCCATGGATCTTGAATTAGGGTTTGATCGAGGGCTTAGTGTGGCCTCCTCCCACTATGTCGTGGTTTAGGTGGTCTGTGGCATGGTCCTAGGGACTATTCCATAGTCCTATAAAAATCATTCTACCTATAAATAACCTCAAGTCTCTCAAACCCACTATTATCACACTACTTCCTCTTGAACCCCAAGCACCCTATATTGCTTTTCAAAGGAATTTGAAACCCATTTCAATCAATTTTACTCCCCAGCTTCAAGTGATAAATCCATGGCGATCCAAAGTTGTTTCTTCCTATTTTTTCATGGTTTCTCCTCATTTTGGTTTCATTTTCCTCACATATTTATTTCCTTTCTATGGAGTTTGATATTCATATTTCTAATTGGGTTTATTTTTATGTTATTTGCATGATTGTGGTGTAATTTCCTTAGATGGATGTGGTTTTCTTATGAGAGTAGTTATCAGAGATCTGTATTGGTATTCCATTTCTGTTTCAAGAATGTTTGAAGTTTAAGGCTGGAGATTCACTGATTCTCCTATTTATTTATGCATAATAATAAAATTACCATGTTTTATCCCTTTGTATAGTGGTGTAATTAACCTAATAAATATTAAACTATATTAAATAATGAAATTGGTTTATTCTTTGCAATCAAATGTTTTTTATTTCCACAGTGATAATGGTTTGCCTCTTGTTTTTTTAGATAGTGTGATATCTATACTATGATTTTTATAGTATGTTGTTATTCTTAGTTTATCATGTTGAAATTGATGAATTCAGATAAAGAACATAATTTTTTTAATTTTCAGATAGTTGGATAAATAATTAAAGGATAGGCATGTTTAACAAATTTAGTGTTTCTCATAATTTGATGGTAATCAAATTGATGAAATTATGCATGTTAAATTTAATGTTTTATTCCATGTGTTAATGTAATTGGATAAATAACTTGAATCATGAATTCTTGTTAATAATAATAAAAGGAATGATTAATGAGTTTTTTTCTTCCTTAAGTTTGTTGAAACAGGAAGCTTATACTAGAGAGCATGTTTAAAAATTTAATTGCTTTTTATAGATGATGACTTAGATTACCCATAGTTGTAACATGTAATAAATTAATTGGTTAACTCAAAATGTAATGAAACCCAATTGTTTGATAAAGATAAATGTTTGGGGCCTAGGTTTCTGTAGAGACCCGTATCTTGACATACATTGACATTACATTACATTTGAAGAATACTTAGTACATAACAAAAACACACACACAAGGATCGTAATAGTTTAGTGTCTTTGGAAACTCGGAATATAATCTTCTAATCGTGGTGAAAGATCTTCAACATCTCCCATAAAGATCTTCCCTTTTTTTACCTAAAACATTTCTTTATATCCTGGGGAAAATAAAACATAAAAAGGGTGAGCTCAAATGCTCAGTAAGGGTAAACAAAAGAAATATCAATCACATCATATTCATAAGAACATGTCTTTTAGAAATCTTAACCAGCAAAAGAGATCATAATTTCATAACATGGGATAAATCATAGCAGTGAAATGTAATCCCAATAATCATAACTTAAAACATGAAACTTTGTGGCATACACACATAATCATAGAGAATAATTTCTTGTTAGTCAAGACTCATTGCCAAGACTATCTTAGTGGACAAAGTCCCTTTCTGAACCGAGTCACCCTCGTTTCAGTCCTGTTTCACTGAACCGGTATAACCTACCGTTCCAGCTATGTCTATCTCATGAGATATAAAATCTTTACCCAATGCATTGGAGGGAGATATAGGTCCCACCCATCTCATAATGATACCATTCTTATGTGTTCCACAAAATCATAAACCATACATCATAGCATAACCCATGTAATAAAATGGGAATCTTAAACATCATGACATCATAAAACAATTCATATAGGATAAAGGAATTCATAAAAATAATTCCATCACAACATAATCAAATCAATGTAATAATAGGGATAAAAACAGCACCCTTTATTATCTTATATGGAAAATAATTTTGATAAAACACTTGAACTTCATTCTTGAGGAAAATATCCTTTCGACTTCAAAAACACTTTTCCTTTCTTAACATATCATACAATTTTAAACTAAAAGAAGTTGATTAAAAATAAACTTGAAAACTTTTAAAGGAAGCTTCTTGTAAATAATGTTTTAAAAATCCATTCATGTCGTATAAGTTAAAAAAACATTTTTCATACTTTTGTCGGAAAAGTCAAAAAAATACCTCGTATGAAAAACGAAAAAAGATTCCTTTTATATCTTTTACTAAAATCTCACCAAAAGGTAAAATTGGATTTAAAAAATTGTAGGTGGAAGGAAATAACATTACATATTGAGGAAACATGGATGTGGATGATAAAATACACCCCAGTAAATACCAAAGTATAAGCAATCTCGGATAAAAATGAGATTGTGATATTTCCCTTAACTTAGGTCCGACTTGCTTTGTAAGTGTCCGAACCTCCTGTATAATGATTTAAATAATGTCATTGACTTATTACAGAATCGTATTAATTGTTATGATATCATATATGGTTCACTTATGACTTTATATTACCTGTTCTTTTGTAAATTCCATGTTAAAGAGCGTTTTGGGTAAAATTGTTTCATTTGTCATCCGTGTTTTGTCTTGTAATTATTCATATGATTACTTAGATCATGATTAATTAATTCCAGAATATAAAACATGATTTATATATATATATATATATATATATTCAGAATATACATATATATAATAAATCAGTAAATGGAAAGAAATACACCATTCATGGAGACGGTAGGCCGTATGTACGCATGAATGATGTTTTCGTTTCCTTATTGAGTTGAACGAAATTAAGTAGATGAAATTCATATATATACACATAAATCCAGTATCATTATTATGTCATATATTACATTATTACTTATTATTTATACTTTATAATCATTCATTAATGGTTTAAAGTGAAGAATGAATCTCATCTCGTCGTGGAGACGGTACTCTGTACGTACGCACGAGCGATGATATCGTTCTCATGATCGTGGGACTGTATTGGAGTGTATGTATACTATTTCAGAATCAATATCACTTTAAAATAATAATATATAGTTATTATTTACACCATTATACCCATCCAAGTAAGGTGGTGGTAGAAAATAGATTTCACCACGGCGTGGAGATGGTATTCCGTACGTACGCACGCGCGGTGATTTCGTTTTTCGTAGGATGGATTGATGGTGAAATAGGATTGTTTCATACTTATAATAACATATCAGTATATGAGTTATACTGATGTTATTACTTCATAATGAAACAACCTAGGAAGAATAAGTGGAAGAAGAAATAAAGGTGAAAGAATCGGTAACGGAAATTACCTCTTCTTTGAAGCGTCTCTTTGAGACCTCCTATTAGGGCACTTAAATTGGTCTTTGAGGAAGACCAGAACCTCTAGGATGTTTCTAGGGAATTGTAGAAGAGAATTTTGCAGGGGTTATCCGAGCTTTAAGGCTCAAAGTTGTGTGAGGAAGAGAGGGAGGAGGTGCCCTTTTATAAGGGAGGAGAGGGGTACCTTTGGAATAACTAAAAATATTATTTTATATTAAGGTAAAATTCGGTTTATAATGGTTCCAAAGGGTCTTATTAAGAAGCTAAAGTGGGTATGGGTCTAAATACTCTCATCCAATAGGATTTAGACAAGTTTAGGTTATTATTTTAACCTTAACAATTAGATTTAACTCTAAGTTAAATAATTTAACTTTTACCGTGTCTTTTTGTTTTCTTACACTATATGGTTAATAAATTTACTATATCAATCCAAAAGAACCCCAAGTTGTTTATTATTAATATATATAATCTTATCTAAGTCATTTGGCTGAACCTTAGATTTTTAGGAATAAAATAACAATAAATAATATAATATTTGTTTTAAAAACTAATTTATGTCAATTTTGACACTATTTGGTGCATGATTTTTATGAAATTCATAACAGAATGATAAGTTCGAAACAAGTTACTTAAATCCACAATAACATGTCATATTAACCTATAAAATTAGTTTAAGTCATAAAAATCCTCAAATTACATTTATTTGGGCATTTATAACATCAATTATGTCAATATTTCATTAATAAGACAATTACTGCATCATCTTTGTGTCATAATAAATGATAATTATTTAATCCCTAAAAATTATAAATAAATTCTTATGATGTAGATAATTTTATTATCTTTCTGGAGACTATTCATGTTCTAAGTTTCATGAAGTTTATCACTAGATTAAAATTATTATACTTATAAGATTTAAGAAAGTGGCATGTTGTCACATTCTTTGGTTTTAATAATAATTAAATTATTTTCATTGAAAAAATTTAATTAAATGAATCTAATCCAACCATTAGGTGATATGGGTCGACTTTTAGTCATCCAATAGTATTTTGACATTTTTTAGGGTAATTTTACAATATTATATTTACCCTTAATTACCAGATTTACCTTTAACTATGGTAAATAAAATTTACCGTAGTTACTATTCATAATTCCCAAAAATAAAAAGTAGCTTATTAACATAATTTGGACCCACTGATTCCAAATATGGAATCCATTTTTCCAAATTCAATACAAAAAAGATGTAGAAATTAAATTAAAATTAATCCCGTTGTCGAAAGAAAACGGGTTTTTCTTTAAAACATTGCAAAAGATTGAATTGATTTAACCTACGAATTCAAGGTAAAATCAATGATAATGACATACATTATATTAAATGGTAAAAATATATTCTATTTATACTTTAAAACCATTCAATATTATAATTTAACCACATAATATATTACGATGAAAAAAGTTGTTTTTAATTAAAATATAGCGTGTTTTTACTATTCATTAAAATATGAAAGTTGTCGGAAAAATATCAAAACTTTATCTAATATAAATTTTTATATCCTGATTCAAAAGAAGAATTTTATTTTGTCAAATTGAACATATAAACATGTCAAAAACTAGATTTAAAGTGGGTGCGCCATCAAAAGGCGGCAAAACTGCATTTTTTGAAAAATACTTATTTTACCCGAAAAATATATTTTGTTCTTATACCATGTTCTAGAAATGTGTAAGATGAATAATAATGTTATAAAATTCAAAATTTAGTTAACACTATTCATAACAGCTAGTTCATGACAATATTATAATAATATATTGTTGTTTATTAAAACCCAGTATTACGCACAACACACGCTATCGAGGAAGGTCGTGATTGCGTGTAATGCAAGCCAAGTCCGGGTTGCGTGTTGTGAAAGAATCCTTCATTGTTTAGTATAACAGAATCCAACCATATTTCATTTATACATTGAATATATATATATACTCAATGTTGCGTAGAATAACTATTATCAAAATTGTGTGTAACACGATCCAAGAATAGTGTTGCGTATACTGCAAGCTAATACGGTGTTGCGTATAGCGCAAGGTAATCTTGGTGTAGAATACAACACAAGACATTAATGAAATTAAAAGAATATTTTTCATAAAATCTCGGGGTGTTACATTATACCCCCCTTAAAATGAATTTCTCCCTCGAAATTCATTGGGGTTATAAATGGTTTACTATTCGAAAGTTTCTTTAATAGAAACCCACATCGTAAAAAGGAATACCAAAACCAATCTTTAAAAACAAAAGTATGAAAAGTAACAGTTACCCAAATAAACTAATCACTGGGTTTCCACATAGGTGAAAATATGGATATGGAAGAGAAATCTAACCATCATGTTCTGATGGAGAGTGGTAGAGAACATGGCTATGGAAAAGCCAACAATCACAAATCCATAAATTTGTGACGATCTAAGGTACCATCTGATTAATCAGATATAAGAGCACTAGGACAACATTTTTGGTTTTCAAGATCGTTTCCCTAAAGTTGAAGAATTTGAATTTGAATAAATACTTACTTTATTTTGGTACAATCTCACTGTTGTTCGTGCCTTGAACAATTTCCACTTCATCTCTTAAATAAATTAAGTTGAATTTGATATTCGTGAAGTGTTAGCAGATCATGTGATAGAATGATGGGTCATTCCATCTCTTTCAAACAAAAGGTTAGCAAAAGTTATAAGTCCATCTTATGGTTAGATTAATCGTATATGGTTCCAAAAATGAACTAATACTTCATATATCATACCGCTTAATAAAATAAAACTAGTTTATACTAACCAGGGACTTCCTGTAGGCCAGTGGTAGGCAATAAAGGTCAGTCACACTTCGGTTTTGGGTTCGATTCCCACAGCCTTGTCCGACGCGATGGGCTGTCTCCCGTCCTGCAGGTTGTCCTTTTTCTAAAACTATATTATTATAACATCCCATCAATAATATCGAAAAAACTTCTATCCTTAAACAATACTAACTTATGTCCAACATAATCCATTCCAATCTTTAGGCTTATCCATAATACTACAGTCCACTCTCATAACATAGTGAAAATGATTACCAGAGATTCAATACCATCGTTGATCCCCATATATCATAAGATATGTTTTGTTGGTCACATTTCAAACATTCAAAGTCCTTAATCATGTATTCTCTTGAATACCCATTGAACCTTAGTGAAAACATGAATGCAGTTAAATGTTAACACTTTCCAAATACCAAAATCCTCAAAATTCTATATACTCAAACCATGATATCACTTAGTCCTTATATAATTCATGAGCTCATGAATACTGTCAAACATTTAATTTTCTCCTTATCCCTCCATTATGCGCATATCATCTACTTTCCAAAAATATCTAAATAACCTTTCATGGTTACTGGTACCATTAATCATACACTTTCAAAACATAAGGAAAGACAACAGTGTAACAATCCTTAGATGTCTCTTTATTCCATAGTACCATGAGATTACTTATACAACATTACACTTGATAAACATGTAATCATTCCACTACCTTCTTAATCCATTGACCAAGCTTCAGCAATTATTTCATCTCACATATCATTTGTAGTCTCTTCATCATCATCAACATAAATATTACCCACATGACCATACTAATTCTCTTCATGAGACTTTACCTTAGGGCATTGGTTTTCATAATGCCCATACATTCCACATTTAAAACATTTAACCATTGCTGATGTCGTAGCAATACCATTATCCTCATCCCTGGTGTTAACTGAACCTTTTCCTTTGCACTTACTGGATTTATGTCCTTCTTTTCCACACCTAAAGCATCTTCTAGTTCCTTTGAAACATTCTCCTTGATGCCTCTTCCCACATGATTTACATAGTGGAAATTGAACTTTCTTTCCTCTATGATCATCATGAAACTCCATCTTTCTCTTATTAGCCGAGTCAGGAAACATAGCAAATTTGAGTTTATTGATCATAGTATGAGATTGCTGATTCGGCATAATAATGATGGTTGGACTTCCAAATCCCATTTCATTTGGTTTCTCATGAAGAATATCAGTCCATTGTCCATAATATCCTCCATTATCGTGAATCATCTTGTTTCCAGCCATTTTCTAAAACCCAAAAAGAATAGTGTTAGAGGCAAAAATCATAATAACAGGGGAGTAACTTCAATATCTAACATCTTAGGTTAAATTCTATGATCGTTACCGTAGTTCTAGGACTATATCCTATACGTAGACTTATCCTTAGGGACATCCCTAGACATACCTTAGAAATATCTCTAGGGATCTCACTAACGTTTTCGCATCCTAGTTTCCAAAGGTTGACTAAAAATTTCCTCTGATACCAACTATAGAGACCCTTATCTTGACATACATTGACATTATATTACATTTTCGGAATACTTATTACATAACAAAAACACACACACAAGGATCGTAATAGTTTAGTGTCTTTGGAAACTCGGAATATAATCTTCTAATTGTGGTGAAAGATCTTCAACATCTCCCATAAAGATCTTCCCTTTTTTTACCTAAAACCTTTCTTTATATCCTGGGGAAAATAAAACATAAAAAGGGTGATCTCAAATGCTCAGTAAGGGTAAACAAAAGAAATATCAATCACATCATATTCATAAGAACATGTCTTTTAGAAATCTTAACCTGCAAAAGAGATCATAATTTCATAACATGGGATAAATCATAGCAGTGAAATGTAATCCCAATAATCATAACTTAAAACATGAAACTTTGTGGCATACACACATAATCATAGAGAATCATTTCTTGTTTGTCAAGACTCATTTCCAAGACTATCTTAGTGGACAAAGTCCCTTTCTAAACCGAGTCACCCTCGTTTCAGTCCTGTTTCACTGAACTGGTACAACCTACCGTTCCAGACATGTCTATATCATGAGATATAAAATCTTTACCCAATGCATTGGAGGGAGATATAGGTCCCACCCATCTCATAATGATACCATTCTTATGTGTGCCACAAAATCATAAACCATACATCATAGCATAACCCATGTAATAAAAATGGGAATCTTAAACATCATGACATCATAAAACAATTCATATAGGATAAAGGAATTCATAAAAATAATTCCATCACAACATAATCAAATCAATGTAATAATAGGGATAAAAACAGAACCCTTTATTATCTTAGATGGAAAATAATTTTGATAAAACACTTGAACTTCATTCTTGAGGAAAATATCCTTTCGACTTCAAAAACACTTTTCCTTTCTTAACATATCATAAAATTTTAAACTAAAAGAAGTTGATTAAAAATAAACTTGAAAACTTTTAAAGTAATCTTCTTGGAAATAATGTTTTAAAAATCCATTCATGCCGTATAAGTTAAAAAAACATTTTTCGTACTTTTGTCAGAAAAGTCAAAAAAATACCTCGTATGAAAAACGAAAAAAGATTCCTTTTATATCTTTTACTAAAATCTCACCAAAAGGTAAAATTGGATTTAAACAATTGTAGGTGGATGGAAATAACATTACATGTTGAGGAAACATGGATGTGGATGATAAAATACACCCTAGTAAATACCAAAGTATAAGTAATCTCGGATAAAAATGAGATTGTGATATTTCCCTTACCTTAGGTCCGACTTGCTTTGTAAGTGTCCGAACCTCCTGTATAATGATTTAAATAATGTCATTGACTTATTACATAATCATATTCATTGTTATGATATCATATATGGTTCACTTATGACTTTATATTACCTGTTCTTTTGTAAATTCCATGTTAAAGAGCGTTTTGGGTAAAATTGTTTCATTTGTCGTCTGTGTTTTGTCTTGTAATTATTCATATGATTACTTAGATCATGATTAATTAATTCCAGAATATAAAACATGATTTATATATATATATATTCAGAATATACATATATATAATAAATCAGTAAATGGAAAGAAATACACCGTTCATGGAGACGGTAGGTCGTACGTACGCATGAACGCTGTTTTCGTTTCCTTATTGAGTTGAACGGAATTAAGTAGATGAAATTAATATATATACACATAAATTCAGTATCATTATTATGTCATATATTTCATTATTACTTATTATTTATACTTTATAATCATTCATGAATGGTTTAAAGTGGAGAATGAATCTCATCTCGTCGTGGAGACGGTAGTCCGTACGTACGCATGAGCGATGATATCGTTCTCATGATCTTGGGACTGTATTGGAGTGTATGTATACTATTTCAGAATCAATATCACTTTAAAATAATAATATATAGTTTTTATTTACACCATTATACCCATCCAAGTAAGGTGGTGGTAGAAAATAGATTTCACCACGGCGTGGAGATGGTATTTCGTACGTACGCACGCGTGGTGATTTCGTTTTTCGTAGGATGGATTGATGGTGAAATAGGATTGTTTCATACTTATAATAACATATCGGTATATGAGTTATACTGATGTTATTACTTCATAATGAAACAACCTAGGAAGAAGAAGTGGAAGAAGAAATAAACGTGAAAGAATCGGTAACGGAAATTACCTCTTCTTTGAAGCGCCTCTTTGAGACCTCCTATTAGGGCACTTAAATTGGTTTTTGAGGAAGACCAGAACCTCTAGGATGTTGCAAGGGAATTGGAGAAGAGAATTTTTCAGGGGTTCTCCGAGCTTTAAGGCTCAAAGTTGTGTGAGGAAGAGAGGGAGGAGGTGCCCTTTTATAAGGGAGGAGAGGGGTACCTTTGGAATAACTAAAAATATTATTTTATATTAAGGTCAAATTCGGTTTATAATGGTTCCAAAGGGTCTTATTAAGAAGATAAAGTGGGGATGGGTCGAAATACTCTCATCCAATAGGATTTAGACAAGTTTAGGTTATTATTTTAACCTTAACAATTAGATTTAACTCTAAGTTAAATAATTTAACTTTTACCGTGTCTTTTTGTTTTCTTACACTATATGGTTAATAAATTTACTATATCAAGCCAAAAGAACCCCAAGTTGTTTATTATTAATATATATAATCTTATCTAAGTCATTTGGCCGAACCTTAGATTTTTAGGAATAAAATAACAATAAATAATATAATATTTGTTTTAAAAACTAATTTATGTCAATTTTGACACTATTTGGTGCATGATTTTTATGAAATTCATAACAGAATGATAAGTTCGAAACAAGTTACTTAAATCCACAATAACATGTCATGTTAACCTATAAAATTAGTGTAAGTCATAAAAATCCTCAAATTACATTTATTTGGGCATTTATAACATCAATTATGTCAATATTTCATTAATAAGACAATTACTGCATCATCTTTGTGTCATAATAAATGATAATTATTTAATCCCTAAAAATTATAAATAAATTCTTATGATGTATATAATTTTACTATCTTTCTGGATACTATTCATGTTCGAAGTTTCATGAAGTTTATCACTGGATTAAAATTATTATACTTATAAGATTTAAGAAAGTGACATGTTGTCACATTCTTTGGTTTTAATAATAATTAAATTATTTTCAGTGAAAAAATTTAATTAAATGAATCTAATCCGACCCTTAGGTGATATGTGTCAACTTTTAGTCATCCAATAGGATTTTGACATTTTTTAGGGTAATTTTAAAATATTATATTTACCCTTAATTACCAGATTTACCTTTAACTATGGTAAATAAAATTTACCGTAGTTACTATTCATAATTCCCAAAAATAAAAAGTAGCTTATTAACATAATTTGGACCCACTGATTCCAAATATGGAATCCATTTTTCCAAATTCAATACACAAAAGATGCAGAAATTGAATTAAAATTAATCTCGTTGTCGAAAGAAAACGGGTTTTTCTTTAAAACATTGCAAAAGATTGAATTGATTTAACCTACGAATTCAAGGTAAAATCAATGCTAATGACATACATTATATTAAATGGTAAAAATATATTCTATTTATACTTTAAAACCATTCAATGTTATAATTTAACCACATAAGATATTACGATGAAAAAAGTTGTTTTTAATTAAAATATAGCGTGTTTTTACTATTCATTAAAATATGAAAGTTATCGGAAAAATATCAAAACTTTATCTAATATAAATTTTTATATCCTGATTCAAAAGAAGAATTTTATTTTTTAAAATTGAAAATATAAACATGTCAAAAACTAGATTTAAAGTGGGTGCGCCATCAAAAGGCGGCAAAACTGCATTTTTTGAAAAATACTTATTTTACCCGAAAAAATTATTTTGTTCTTATACCATGTTCTAGAAATGTTTAAGATGAATAATAATGTTATAAAATTCAAAATTTAGTTAACACTATTCATAACAGCTAGTTCATGACAATATTATAATAATATATTGTTGTTTATTAAAACTCAGTATTGCGCACAACACACGCTATCAAGGAAGGTCGCGATTGCGTGTAATGCAATCCAAGTCAGGGTTGCGTGTTGTGAAAGAATCCTTCGTTGTTTAGTATAACAGAATCCAACCATATTTCATTTATACATTGAATATATATATACTCAATGTTGCATAGAATAACTATTATCAAAATTGTGTGTAACACGATCCAAGAATAGTGTTGTGTATACTGCAAGCTAATACGGTGTTGCGTATAGCACAAGGTAATCTTGGTGTAGAATAAAACACAATACATTAATGAAATTAAAAGAATATTTTTCATAAAATCTCGGGGTGTTACAGTTTCCCATTGCATGTGATGGTCAGAAACCTTGTTTTAAGGGTCAAGTTGACATGTTGACTATGATTATTATTTGATTCCTTCTATGTAATCTCGATATGAGTCTTTCTATATAATGTGACATGAACCTTGGATTATTTATGAGATATTTGTGGGGAGAACCAAATTTGTTTCAAAAGTTGATGCTTTTGATGGTGAGATGGATGGTGATATGCATGAGGGTTTCAATGGTGGCATCAGATTTGATGAAATGGGTCGAAGCTAGGATTACCCATTGTTTTACTGAAATATGATATTCTTACTTATTAGTGAATCTATTCAATGGATGGATTTCTAGGTTTCTTATTTTATCTTTATTCATTTCTCAACTACTTGAGGTAGCTGGATGTGTTTAGTTTCATATCTAGATGATATCTAAGGATGTTTTCCTAGAGTACCTAGAATTATGGAATGATAATAATATTTAATAAATGTTTAACCCATGGGGTTGGGTCTTGGTAGAATGAAAGTTTTAATGTTAATATAGAGAAACTATGGACTCAGTTGGATAATTCCCTAAGATTATGGAATTCACATGGATTGTTAATAAAATTTAATTTAGAATAATTTTAATCAATGGTTAATGAATTAATTGATAAAAGGAAATTATAAAATGGGGAGAAGAAATTAAATTAAATTATTCTTAAATTCTTATGTTCTTATATTATATCTAGTCCCTGACAGTGGTAGTTGAGTATATGAGTGATGATAGCTGCAGTTGAGTATTGGACTAGGTTATTCCAATAGTGTGGTTGTGATATATATTATATCCTATATGTTTTTTGATTCCATACGCTACCCTACCCACGTCATTTAGGTAGACTAACACCTAGTGGACCCTAGGAGGGTGTTTTCCCCAATATCCTAGTGGTAGGATGGATGGTTGACTACACCATATGGCCCCACTCTCTTATCTTGTAAGTATTATGTATTGGTATGTATGGTGGTTATTTTTTCCCATATATGTATGTAGAGGGTTGTAATGAATTATGGTTATTTCACATAGATGTATTGTTGGATATTTTATCCCAAGGATTGTTATAAGTATGATCTATATAGGTTGTGATGGCTTGAGGTACCTTACATGGTGTATGGGCTGTGATAGCTTGAGGTATAATACTCGACGTATGATACACATCATACGGGCTATAGTGGCTCCAGGAAACTACTATGTTATTATATGGATATTTTTATGGGATGACAAGATGATGAAATGTATGAGATACATGTTGTGATACTTATCCTAGGTGTGTTTGGGCTGGATTAATTTTGGAAAGAGATGGCTCAAGATGCATGATATTAGGACAGAGTGGAAAACCAGTGTGGAAGTGGTAGTGGGGTACCCTTTTTGTATTACTACTATAATATATGATCTCTTATATGAAATACCTTTTGAGAGATGACTATGGTAAGGATGAAAACTTAGTATACATGTTTAGATGATGAGTTAGTTTCACTTTTTTTTCATTGGGATTTAGTAAATTTTTATTATATTTTACATGAGAGGCTCCGGTGAGGATCCTATTGAGTATACTTTTATAATCACCCCATACCATAGTGCTCAACACTGGGGAAGGGCCTACACCATAATAAACCACCATAACACAGCCAGAACTAATGAGGATTTAGTCAAAAAAAAATATTTTTTGAGCCTCCTTAGACTGAATTCGAGAGACTGTGTCATAGAATACATAATTATGTCACATCCCATAGATCTATGTTGAATCCTTACCTCAAATTTAAGTGGAACCTCCTTCCCTTATTTACCCTCTAAACTCCTTGGAACCTCCTCCAAGTGCCTCTAACACCCAAAACACATTAAGGGATGGTCTACTAAAGTCCAAGACCTTATATGTGTGGTATGCTCCTACATATCACAAATGAATTATGGATTCATTCACAAAAGTATGAAAAAAAAATATGATTTCATTTTCTTGTATTTGAATATACGACGCACATTTTAAACTAAAATGTCACTTTTATATTTGAAACACGAACTTGGAGTCATACTAACCACATTGTGTGTTGGATTGACATGTGGTTGATTATTACATTACAAAAATGAATTATGGGTTATTTTTATAAATTTTCAAGACAATCCTGTATCTTTTATTCATTTTGGACTATGTGACATGTGTTTTTCACTAAAATGGAACTTTTATATTGAAAACATGCACTTGGAGTCATATCGGTTACATCATGTGACATATTGAAGTGAAATTGATTCCTACATGCCACAAATTAATTATGGATCATTTTTCTAATGTTTGGAAACAATCTAAGATAATTTTATTAGTTTTGGCTATGTGACATGCATTATAAACTAAAATTAAACTTTATATTAAAAATGTGAACTTTAAGTCATACTATACATATCATGTGTTGGATTGATCTAAGGTCAATCCCTAAGTCTCTAAAATTAATTATGGATCGTTGTCCTAAATTTTAAAAACTTTATATTCTTATTTTATCATTTTTTATAATGTTTCACATTTTATAAACTAAAATGACACTTTTAATGTGAAAACACTCTCTTTGAGTCATAGAGGTCACATCGTGCGCCATATTGATGTGTGGTAAATTTATACATGAAACAAATTAGTTATATATCATTTTCCTAAATTATAAAGATAATACAATATCATTTTCTTAGTTTTGACAATCTGATGAACATTTTAAAGTAAAATGACACTTTTATATTTAAACCTCATACTTAGAGTCACACTAACCACACCATTTATTGAATTAATATGCAATCGATTCCTACACACCTCAAATGAGTTATGGGTCATTGTACCAAATTTTGAATAAAAAAACCATTTTTCTTGATTTTATAATATTACATGTGTTTTAAACTAAATTACCTTATAGGGATCAACTGGAGACTCAATATTTTCAATTTCAAACCCTGGTTCAACTTCCTTCATAGTTAATTCCTCATTTCTACTTTGATTATTAGATTAGGATATGGGTGTGACATCTCTATTAGTATTTATAGTATCTTTAATTTTCATATATTTGGTTGAGTCAAACATGAAAGTAAAGGAATTCATCTTGCTTCTTCATCGTGGAGGTATAAGTGATTCTAATAGGGACCAAACCATTTATACAAACTCATAAAAATATATCAAGAGGAAAAATTAAAATGATGAGGCTAAGAGTATAGAAGTAACTTCCCCAATAGTTGGTAATATGCCATTAGATTTGTGGGTATAATTATCCTTGACCCATTTTCATCTCTCCCTTATCTCAGCTACATCCATGAAGTATAATCTCTTATAATCATAAGAAGCTTCATACATATTACTATCTATTCCAAATTCCATAGAGTGTAACCCTCCATTATACTTCTCCTTAAGAAATAGTTCGAATCATTCTTGCTTTATAGGTTCATCAATAAAGAATTTTTTAGTTTCTAATAACTCATTCTATCCCCTAATTTAAGGAAAATTGTGAATAGTTGAGTTTTATTTTAGGAAAAAATATTATCTAAATCGTTATGATAATAATTCTTCAAAATCCTAATGTATATATAAGGTCATAGTCTGTACTAGATCACATATATAATAGGTAATCACCTTAACCTGATGTTGGAAAATATTTTGACACCATTTAATCTTCCCAGTCATCTCTAAACAAATATAATTCATCTTTTAAGATTGTCAAATTTTTTAAATCCTTTTAGTATTGAGAAAATATATAAAAACGTGATTACAAAATATTTTAAATGAAATTTTAATTACCTTTGAAAATTACATGTTCGGTGATTTTAGTTTGTTGATGGTATATAATATCCTTCATAAATTTACAAACGTGATATCCGCAATCATTATCGTAATTTTGTTTCATACACTATTGAAACATTGACCAAAATAGTTATATTCTTTTGAAATATGTTTTGATAGTTAAATCTTACTATATATACCTTAATCTGTTTCTATTTGAAGAAATCTATTGTCTTTTGTGTTTTCTCATAGACCTCATAGAATAATTTAGCTGATATTTATATATTTTCCTATCATAAAAAAATTATTGTTAAAACACAATCTAAAATATATAATTTGAATTTTCTCTGTAAAATATTGATTGTAGTGTATTAAAAATTAAAAATGGACATCATGTATTTTTGATTTGTTAGAAATCCATGCTTCAGATCTAAAAACTAAACATTTGGGGTATCCAAATTGATTTGATTGATATCCAATGATTCATAAAAAAATACAAATAAGTAATGAAATAATTAAAATAAATTTTATATGATTATATTGTATAGTTTTACCTTTGCATTGTAAGAATCAAGAGGAGTATGTCGTCTATTATTTTCTTTTCAAACACCACACATAGGTTGAAATTTTTCTTTTCAATTTATTTCAATTCCAAAGAAAATATTTTTTATAGAAATTATAAATGGATTAATGAGTCCAAATATTTCTTCATAGGGTTTTCCATTTATATAAAAGTTATATATACAAATGTAGGAAATATAAATAATTTTTAACTATAATGATCAAAGTATATTCTTTTTTGGAAAAAAATATTATGAAAATGTACCTCATATATGTATTCACAACTGAGACTCATCTATTAAAACTTAATAATCTCATTTATACTCTTAAGACCAACTTATTCTATAATAGACTCTCTAAATATTTCTTCTTCATGTTCAATGTAGGACATATTTTCCTCTTTTAATATTATATCCCCATGAACTTATAATTTTAATATATGTAGTGGAACTGGTGGGGTGAACATACTCTTGGAAGGTCCTTTTGATTTCTTGATTTATCCACTAGATTGTTTTGATTTGACCTTCCTTTTCCACTTCATTTTGTCCTTTTATAATAACATACCTCATTTCAGAACTTTTATGATCAACTTTTAAAGGCTTTTCAATTGAAAAAAAACTATTAAATACATACCTCATGTGTCATTATAAACTAAAAAACCATGCTAAAAAAGGTCCAATGCCATTATTGATTGTTGTAAAATCTAGATCACCAAGTGGAACAGGAAACATAACACTCAACTTGAGAGATACTTAAATCCCCACAATCACATGATCTTTTAGGAGTTGGTTAATATGTATCATGTACCCTAGGAAATTTTACACCATACCCATCACAATAAGAAGATATGTGGGTGTTTATATGTATAAATCACATAAAATTTTATCCTATATAATTTTAATAATATAAAGTTATCAAAAGCTGTTAAATTCATATTTAGGAAAAAGGGTTATGAAAAAATTTATTACCTGTGGTATGTCATATGATTTATGGGGATGGATATCCTCAATGCTAGTGGGGTCATGTTATAACACCTTGATATTTTATGATTTTTTTTATTCAAATAAATTCAATTTCTTCAATAGATTATGTTACCCACAACGTTGAGTTTTAATGAACCATAATATAGTATACTATTATAACCTAGCCATTACATTAGAGGTTATGAATAGGAATAAGTAAATTAAGAAAAAAATATGTCGTATACATGTATAAAAAATTGTTATTTATTGATTGATTAGAAATGAAAATAAAAAAACATTTGATATTTAAAGAATTTTTTTCTGAAAAAAAACATTTTTTATGAAGGCAATGTGTTTTTAAATTAATAAATTAAATTATTCACTATTGTTGAATTATTTTAATGAAATTTATATATTATATATTTAATAAAAACTTTATCATTTATCTAACATTTTTTTAGACATGGGATACAAATAAATCCACTTTTATGCTTAAAATTGTATTTTTCTAAAAATATGTTTTGTCACTTTTGTACACTTATTTTAAAATTAATTTATTAAAATTTTAGAAAATGTATTTGAAAAAATTAACTTCATATTTTAAATAAAAATGTAAAATTTATCATATATTAATTTTTTTATAATTTCCTAAAAAGATTAATTTTTCGATTAACAGTGAAAATTATTGATTTTTATTAAAATTATCTTTTTATTTAAAGAATTTAAAAAGGTTATATTTTGTTTTAAAATGGTTTTAAAAGTAAAATTATTTAAATTATATTATTATTAATCTAATTTATATGATATTAATTAATTTTATGTTTAATTTAGATACAAAAACTTTTTATACTTAAGAAAACTTTCTCTTTGGAAAACCATTTTTCATCAAGTTTGGTGGTTTAATATTAAATTAAATTCTTCCAATTATATGAATTTAATTTAATAAAATTTAATCCATATTTTTATTAATAATTATTAATATTATTTAATAAGTTAAACTTAATTTCGGGTCATAATGAATAATAGAAAAAATAATAATTAATTACCTCAGATAAGGTTAAAATAGGGTTTTGTTCGTTACAAGCACGTGTCTTAAAATTAATTTTACAAACATAGGGTTTTTATTTGATAAATATGATTTAATATTTATAATTAGTAGTTAAAAATTATATAATAAGGAACATTTTATTTTTAGTCTTAAATGATAAATTAAAAAGGTAAAAAACTAGTTACCATGCTAAAAACTAAAATATTAAAAGTGAGTAACATTAGAGGTAAAGGGAATAAAATGTTTAATAACTCATTATTTTTTATTTTGGAGATTTTTAAAGACCTAATATTACCTATAATAAATTATTTATTAATTTTTGAGGAAATTTTATTGATATTGAATTCCCATTATTGAATAGTTTTTGATATTTACAAAAATGTCCCTCCTCACTTATAAAAGGGAACCTCCAATCCTCTTTTCTTCACAATTACAAAGTATTTTGGTTAGGAAAATCACTTCCAAAATCCATTAATTACTTCTCTTACCACTTCATATAGTAATTTTTTATTATGAAACCCTCCTAGGAAATCTTTTTGTCCAAACCTAAAGAGGTTGTTCGAAGAAGAGGTATTGTTCTTAACCAAGCATTTTGTTTTATTTCTTCTTCCACCTCCTTCAAATATTCTTCAAATAAGATGAAATAATAACACCAGTATATTAAAAAATAATTATATTTTATTTTATTAATGGATTAACTTATTTCTATCTCCTATTCCATCAAATGAGAATTTAAACTGTTGATTTTGTGTACGGTGGCCTACCACCTCACGAACTGATGTAATTCATTTTCCATAAACGACTCTCATCGATGGATATAATGATGGATTTAATGTGTGTGGGGGGGTTTATATATATATATTTATGAAATAGTGATACTTTTTTAATTATAATATCACATATAAGTTCTTATCCTTCAATCTTTTGGAAAATGATAATGTCGCTCTTGCGTACGTTTTGACTACCGCATCCACGAAGCAATGTGATACATTTTTCATTTTATTTTGATATGGATGGTAATAAGGATACATTTAATTAATATATATGATATATATTATATAAAAATTATTTTTTAAATGTGAATTAATATTTAAATTTATTTCATTCAATCCTTCAAAAAATGAAAACAATGCTCATGCATACGTACAACCTACCATCTCGAAGAACGGTGTTATTAAATTTTCTATGTAAAAATTTTATGGATGACTATAAATATATATATATATAATGAATATATATATTTGATATTTATATCATGATAACCATTATAGATAATATTGAACCATAATTAAAGTACATTGAGCAAAACTAATAATCCAAAACATACATGAAAACTGAAGCAGTTATCACCGGGAATAGTGATTTTAATAAAGAATTGGTAATAAATAGGTAATAAAAGTTTATAAGTAAATCACATATGGTATGATATATATTATTATGGTTTTATAATTTATTTATGATAAATATATATTTATTATACATGATTTTCTAACATGTATGAAGGAAATCGAACATGAGGTAAGGTATTTTTGTCTCACTTTTATTTTTGTCAGAAACATCGCATATTCACCACTTGTCGTAATCAAAGATTTTGAGGCATGGTCACTCGGTTATGGTGTAGGGAGGCTCAAATAAATAAAATTACTTATACTATATTTGTAGTTCTCACTACACCGTAGTGGTTAGTTGTGGCATAGGATCATCCCAACATTAAGCATTGTGGTGTGGAGCGAGGTGGTTCTGTCGTAGTAGTTTTTATGAATACTACTAAATCAAGGGTGGATATGGAATGGGATGTTAGATATTCCATATTATATCTCTTATATAAATAGGATATGTATCATTGATATGTCCATTTATCTTGAAAGTGGGTTTGAATAGGGGTTGTGACATGGTCTCCTCCCATTATATTGTGGTTTAGGTGGTTTGCAACATGGTCCTAAGGGCTACCTTGTGGTCGTATAAAAATCTATCTACCTATAAATACCACCAAGTACCATGAATACAATTTTATACCACTTTATCCTCTCAAAAACTAGGCATCCCATATTTCTTTTCAAAGGCCTTTGAAGTCCTCTTCGATTAATATTAAGCCTCGGCTTCTAGAGATCAATATGTGGGGATCTGAGGTAAGTTCTTACTCTCCTCTTATGGATTCTCCTATGTTCAATCTCATTTTCCTCATTTTTTATTACCATGATATGGTGTATTATTTCCATCATTCTAAATGAGTTTATTTTTATGTTTTTTCCATGGCTTTGGCACAACATCCTTAGAGGGATGTAGTTTTCTTGTGGGAATGGTGATCAGAGATCTGCATTGGCTTTCTGTTTATATTTCAAAAACATTGGAATTTTAAGTTCAAGAATTTGTTTCTTATCCTATTTATTTACATGAAATAGTAAATTTACCATGGTTTATCCTTTTTTTTATTTGAATTAACTAAATAAATATTAAACCAAATTAAAAATGGAATATGTTTATATTTATCAACCTTGTGTTGTTTTTTTTCTATCATGATAAAGTTTTTCTTCTTGTTTTCCTAGATATTTTTTCATATACATTATATATTGTATAAAATTTTTATAATTTTCTTATCATATTGGAATTGGTGAATTTGGATAAATAATGTAAATATGGAAATTTATTATTGGTTGGTTAAATAATTAAAGAATAGGCATGCTTAAAAAATCTTATGTTTCACATAATTTGATGAAAATAAAATTGATACAAGTATGTATGTTTAATTTAATGTGTTATTCCATGTGTTAATGGAATTGTATAAATAAATTTAACTTGAAATGCTTTTCTATAATAAGAAAAGGAATGATTAATGAGTTTTTTTATTCCTTAAGTTTGTTGAAACTAGAAGCTTATGCTGGAGAGCATGTTTAAATAATTTAATAGATTTTTATATCTAATGAATTAGATTAATTATAGTTGTAACATATAATAAATGAATTGTTTAATTCAATATGGAATAAAAATATGTTTTTTGATAAAGAAAGATGTTTGGGTTAAAGGTTTCTCATTTCATGTGAAGGCTGGATGCATTGTTTTTAGGGTCAAATTTCCTTGTAGAATATGATTGTTTCTTTTTGCCTTTTGTGTGCTCTAGATATGATCCTTATTATTAATTTTCATATGAGCCTAGGATGGTTGTTGATATATGATTGTGGAGGCACAAGTTTGTGTCAATAATTGACACATGTGACGGGAATATGCATGGTGATATACATGAGGGTGTTGGGGATAGAACTCATGTTGATGGAATGGGTTGAAGCAACTATTACCCATTATTATGCATAAATATGGGATTCTTTCTTATTAATGAATCTATTTAATGACCGAATGGTTGGGTTTCTTATTTTATCTACCATCCTTTACCATTATCTTGAGGTAGCTTCATGTGCTTGGTTGTATCTATTGATGGTAGCTTAGGATGTTTTCCTAGAGTAACTTTAATTATGGAATGATAATATTGTTTAATAAATGTTTAACCCATGTGGTTAATTATTTTTGGAATTAAAATGTTAATTTTAATCCTAAGAAACCCTGGAATTAATTGGATTATTCTTAGAGGGCATATAATTTACTAGGATGGTTAATATAATGTAATTTAGAACAATGTTCATTTATGGTTAATTAATTAATTAATGAAAGGAAATGATAAAAAGAAAAATAAGTAATTTAAATAAAGTCATATTAAATGATTGTGTTATTATAGGATATCTAGTCCTAAGAAATGGAAACTGAGTGTCCAAGTGATGACAGATGTAGTTGAGTTTAGGACTAGGTTATCCCAATAGTGTTGTTGTGATCTATATTATATTATATTTGTTTTGGGATTCCATATTCTACCCAACCCACAGCGGTTGGGATGACTGATACCTAATGGACTATGGGAGGTTATTTTTTCCAACATACCAATGGGAGGATAGATGGATGACTACCCCCTCTATCCCCTCTATATTCTCTTGGTAGTATTATGTGCTGGTATTCATGGTGGTTAGTTTTCTCCATATATGTGTGTAGAGGGATATAATGTCTTGAGTTTATTTTACACACATGTATCTTGTAATATAATATCCAAAGGATTATTATCGATATGACATGTATATATTGTGATGGCTTGAGGTAACTTCCTTAGTGTATGGGTTGTGATGGATTGATGTATAATACCTAATCTGGAACCATTTTATCACACTTTTCCACATCTAGTTTGGGTGAATTAAATGAGTTTTAATGATAAGTTTAGTTTTTAATGGAGGTTCTATGAATATAGAACAAACAGGGTTGAATCTTATATTCATTGAAAATATTCTTTAAATATATATTTTTTAGTGGTAAAATTTTCATTGATTCGGTTCTTTAATTATCATATAATATTTTTATAATCATTCTTTTTATTTTCATTGAAAACATATTTAGTTTGTGGTTTTCACTATTTCTAGAATTTTTTGTTTTTAGGATCTATCGGGGTGAAAATTGCTATGTTAGTTCAAACAACTATGTCAGACAAAATACATATGTCATCTAAAATAGATAAATCACCCAATTGGCTATGTGAGACTAAATGGTTGTGTGATTCATATGGCTATATCAAGAATCATCTAATTTGGGAATTGCCTATGTTAGAAACATATACGTGCAGCCCAATCACATATAAGATAGGAATAAGATACACTAAAATAGATACTTAAGGATTCATCTATCTAAAAGGGTTTGGCTATACGGATAGTTTTCAACATTGATATTTTTTCATGGTGATCAGATTTTTCTATCTGTAGATTTGGATACGTAATACCAAACAGATACGTAAGGAAAATAAGCTACATGGGAACTCATGTACATTGAAGAAATAGCTATGTAGATAAACACAAACATCAATATAATTGGTTGTGTGGGTGGAAACAAATACATAGTTCATGAACAATAAGTTCATTTATACTAGATAGAGGTAACACCTTCTATTCAAAAATGCACATAGAGGCTAGCAAAAATCTCAAGGAGGTAGGTCAGAGTTAGTGTACATCTTTTAGAAAGTTGTTGTTATCAGAAATAAAGGAGTTGGAATAAAAAGGGAAAAGTTAATATTGAAAAAAATGAGAGTTTAGGAGGTTGAGAGAGATTTAGAGGAGAGATCTTAGTAAAATGATCAATTTGTCCTTAGATATGGGACTCAACTGTATGTTTTTGGGTGCTTAGAGATGGGAAATAATCTATAGTTCTTTTTCTCCCCAGTTATTTCTATTATACTACGTGTTTATATTTTGTGAATTAATTTTTGGGATAATTATTCTTCCTCAAAGTGTTATGATATCAAAACTTAGTAATAAAGGGCTAATATGAATTTCCAATTCCAAGAAGTGAAACCTTGATGCTTCCTGGAGGTCCGTGCGTCATGAAAAACACCATCCTTTTTATTTACTCTTGGAGAAAAATGACTCTGTAATTGGTGAAGAAAATTATCAATCATCCAAGGTAATTGTTAATCACTCTTTCACTCTTTTGTGAAATATATATGTGACTCGATATTTCGAGCATCCACTAAGTGAGTTTTTTAGATGATTTACACTATTTGAGGTCTATGATAGGTAGCTGATGAGTGGATCAACCTGAATCTTGGCATGTTTCTTACAGACTCTTATTTTACTTCTCAATTTCTTTTATTTCTATATCTATAAAAAAATCCATAGGTTTATAACTCCTTTTCTTCACTCCCTTTGTTTTTTTCATCACTTTATATGTTGTTTCTTCTACTTTCAAAATGTAAAAAAACAAAAAGAGTATTGGGAATACAACTAAGAAATCCAACACTACACCCTTGATATTGACCCCTAAGTTGGATATTATACTATATTAAGGGTTTTAAATTTATTTTTGGACATCCTAATTATAATTATGTGCCTATCAATTTTAATTTTTTTCAGGGATACAATAGATGCTTTAGTGTTTTTTCCATTTTTCTAAAAAACTAAAAATAATAAAGTTAAAAAAACTAAAAAAATGATGAGGCCCCATCAACAATTAGAATACCTGGTTGGATTCCATTCCTATAAAACCAGGGATAAATTCAAAAAATTTAGTGAACAATATTTCCTTGAACTTATTGAATATTATAAGAAACTTAGCTGACCTACTGTAGAGGCCTTAGAAAAATAACTTAGAGAATTTTCATACCTTATCCCTGAGTTTAATATAGAAGATGGTTTCTAAGTAGAAATAATTCCTCTAAAATTTTTTAAGGAGGTTTAAGAGGTTCAATAAAGGCTATAGGAGATTTAATACCTCACTACTACCCCCATAAATACTCCCAAGAGCATTGTTCCACCAACAAGAAGAACAAACTACATAGATTTAGGGAGTTTAAAATTTCATGGATGCACTAATGTTTTTATCTAACTTCGATCATCTTGATTTTTTTTTAATTCTTATACTCTTTTTGTACATATTGAGGATTTGGTTCATTTTTTTATCTCTGGGAGAGTCAAGAGGAACATGAAACAGCACCTGATAAGAAATTTTTGGAACACCCGATTCTTGTTTAAAATTTAATTATGGGATCTAATATTGAAGGGAAGGTTTTGGAGATTATTTTAGGATCAAAATAGGGCATATATAAATCTTTTTTTATTCAAGAATAAATTAGATATTGAACTAAAATAGAAGAAAAATCACACCCAAAAATTAATTTTTGACAACCTATGCACACAAACCCTACAACCGATAGAAGAAGGGAAGTACCCATTTTTTTTGCTTCCCTCTACCACTCCAAAATAGGTAAAATACTATTGAGGAGTGTGACTTCAAATAATATTTACATTGGGTAATCTAAAAATGGAAAGTCACTAAATTTGGTAAGAATCAGATTTGGTGGTTCCTAAGTAAGAATCCACAACCGCCTTCATATTGGGGTTGATCCAATGATCGTCTAGATATAGATAGTCAAAATAAGGAACCTCTTGAGGGGTTATCCCAAGATTATCCTTTTCATGTTTTTTTATTCTACATTTTTAATTTTATTAATTTGTTATTTTTCTTTTAGGATAATAAATGGGTATTGATCACATGTGGTGACCAATCAAGAACAATAGGAGCTTCAACCAAGAAACCATAGGATTAAAATCCCTAACTCAAAACAGGTTGCATATCTATTTATTTTGTAAATGATAAATTATACTAATTGATCTATATAAATATTTTAGAAACTAGAACTAGGTAGGTGGGAGTATTATAGAAATAAAACATAGTGATGATCTATCTGGGTGCACAAAAAATCATGACAATATTCTACACCAAGAGATTTTTTATTTTAATTATTCTATATTTCTCTTTTTTATTCTTTTTAAAGTTTTTTGGAATACCCCTTTATTTTATTTTACAAAAAAAATAATATTCTTTTCATTTCTGGGTTTCTAGTTTACTAATATCTAGAGTGTTGAAAAATCAATTTAAGCTAATTTTCAAATCTGGAAAGCACCAACAACATGCCTCTTCATTTAAAACTTCTATTACATTATATTTTATCCTTATTCTATTTGAACTAATAATCCAAATTATTTTTCATTTCATTAAAAAATTAAAGAATTAAATTTCAAAAACAAACAAAATAAAAATGTTCTTGGATTCAATTGGAAGTGTAGAAACTTTGTTTTCATGAACTTTCATGTAACCCTTCCAAAATTTTATAAACTATTGGACTGTATATTCCTTTTAAAATTTAATTATTCTCCAACTTAGGATTCAACATTACAAAAAATGTTATATTTTAACTATGGGGGAGAGGGAACTTTCTGCACTTTAGTATCATTTTAGTTATGCCTCATCAAAACACCTTCATTTTTTCAAAATGCCTCCACTTTTGAGAAATTCAAATAGTTTTTGGTCTATGTAAATAGAATTTTCCTATGTCTCTTGGTTCACCAAATAAGAACTCAATGTGTACATCCTAGAAAAATTCCATAAATTTTATGAAGGATTCCATTAATTCTGACATTTTGGGTATCGAGTGATTTTTGAGTGTTTTTTCCACCATATTTATAGTAATATAGCTTAAAAACTATGGAAAATATTTTTTATGGGTTAGAATCATGTGGAATTGGAACTATAACTTCAGGAATCTTAAACTTGAACTTAAACTTAGATATTTCTCCTAGGTGACATGTAACACCTTAGGGATCCAACCTAATTGAGTAGTATTATAAATCCTTTGAATATGGAGTAAAATGGTCAATTGGGATCCCATGGTGGGTATCTGAGAAGAGGGCACTGGGTATGTTTCTATAAATAAATATAAATTAATAAGATCTCTACATAGTTATTTATACAAATTCATGGATGGGAAAAATTAAAATAAATCTCCCTTGTTAAAAATAATCTCATGATAGTGAGGGTAATGTTGAACCCAAATGAACAAATAAATAATTGATTTATAAGAATATCTTTTGAGTTGTATCAACAAAGTGAGAAGTGAAGTTTTGGTTTGAAAAACCTTGGTAAGAGTGAAAGTTTTTGTTCCCTTTTTTATATATATAATTCAACTTTGGTATCTCTGGTCTTTTATCCTAGAACAATAATTTAAGTATGTATTGAAGTATGGGGTAGTGTAAAAACATAGTATGAATGACAATTTCTTGTAATAGATGTTTTGGTGTTCTTATTTGAATCGGTTTTACGATGTTAAACATTGACAAGATGATAGTCGTTGACCCTGAATTCTTTGTTAATTAACCATTTAAATGACTAAATTCCCCAAGAGTGAAATAGATTAGATGTGGGGGAGTTTGATGTGGAACTATTTTATCATAATTTTCCACATATATTTTATTTCAATTAAATGAGTTTTAATGATAAGTTTAGTTTTTTAATGGAGATTCTATGAATATGGAACAAACTTGGTTGAATCTTCTATTATTTGAAAATATTCTTTAAAGATAGATTTTTTAGGGATAAAATTGTCATTGATTTGATTATTTATTTCTCATATAATTTTTTGATAATAATTTTTTGTGATGTTCATTGAAAACATCTTTGGTTCATGGTTTTCAATTTTTCTAGACTTTTATGTTTTTAGGAGTCATCATGGTGAAAATGGCTACATCGGCCAAAATGAATACATTGACTGAAATGGATATGTAATCCAAAAAAAATTACATCAACCAATTAGATATGTGAGTCCAAATGGTTATGTGATTTAAATGGCTACATCAATAATCATCTACATCAGGAATCTCCTATGCAAGTAATAGATGCGTATAGCATAATCGCATACGTAATGGGAATCTGATACATCAAAATTTCTATGTGGGGATTCAACAATGTATAAGGGTCTAGCTATGTGGATAGTTTTTTATGTAGATATTTGGATATGTTGATCAGATTTGGCTATTTTTAGATTTTTCCATATGATACCAGATAGATATGTAAGGGAAATCAGTTATGTGGTAAATTGCGTACGTTAAGGAAATTACTACATCGATAAACATGTACATAGATCCAATTGGTTATTTTGGAGAAAATGGATACATTATTCATGAAAACTGAGGTTTTGTACACTATATAGAGGGAATTATTTCCCTTCAGACATGCATATGGAGGCCAATAGTAGTCTCAAGGAGGTAGGTGAGAGTTAGTGTACCTATGTTAGGAAGTAGTTGCTATTAGAAAACAATGAGTTCACATAAAAATGTTGAAGTTTGGAGAGAGAGAGAGAAATGGTTGAGAGTTCAAGAGACCAAGAGAGATTAAGAGGTGATATCTTAGGTGATTGGTCATGTTGTTCCTAGAGACGGGACTCGGATATATGTTTTTGGGTTTCTGGAGACAGGATGTAATTTTTTTTCTTCTTCTCCCCATTTTTTTCCACTATACTCTATGGTTCTAATTTTTAAATAAATGTTTGTGCTTTTTGTTCTTCATAAAAGTGTTGTGAACCCAAACCTTCTAAAAATCAAGGGCTAATATATAATTCCAATTCGAATAAGTGAACCCCTACTGCTTCCTAGAGGTCTACACGTCATGTTGAACACCATATTTTTTCTTTACTCTTGGTGGAAAACCACTCTGTAAGTGGTGAAGCAAGATATCAACCACCCAAGTGAAGTTTTCATCACTCTTTAACTTTTTGGTGAGAGATTTGTGTGACTAAAGAGATCTAGAATCCACTAAGTGAGGTTTTGAGATGATTTAGTAAATTTGAGGTCTATGATAGGTAGCAGATGAGTGGATCGACCTGAATATGGGCATGTTTCTTACTGACTCTTCTTTTCCTTCTCTATTTATTGTCTTTATGCCACTATTTCTTATTCTCTATAGGTTTATCACTCCTTTTTCCCAATCCCTTAGTGTTTTATAGCACTGTTAATGTAGCTTCTTATGCTTTAAAAATATAAAAAAAACAATGATTTTTTGGAAGAATAATAGGATATTAGACACTACATCCTTGAGATCAACCCCAGATTTGGTCATTATGCAATATTTAGGGTTATAAATTTATTTTTGGAATTCTTCGTGATAATGACACACCCATCAATACCTGAAGTATAATACACATCATACCAGCTATGGTGGCTCTGATAAACTACTTTGTTGCTATATGGATATGTGGATGGGATGATGAGATGATGTGATACAAAATATGCATGTTGTATACTTTTCTTGTGTGTATTTGGGATGGATTAATTTTAGAGAGATATGAATCAGGATGTATGTCATTGGGGAAAAGTGATAAACCAGTGGGTAAGCAGTGGTGGGGTACCCTTATTTATTACTATAATATATAATTTATTTTTTGGGATACTTGGTTAGAGACATCCATGGTGAGGCAGGTAACTTGGTATACATGTTTATATGATGAGTTAGATTCATTAATTTTTTATTGAGATTTAGTATGATTTCTTTTTCTTTTATATAAGAGACTTTGAGGAGGATCCTACTAAGTATATTGTAATGATCACCCCATATATATAGAAAAAAATTAGGTCATTAGAAGAATTTTATAGATTGGTATGAATATTACTATCTCATAGTTTTGTAGGAGCTATTTAGGCTTCGTGTTCCTTGAAAAGTTTTCCATTTTTTACTTATAGTTTCCTTTTTAGTTGTTTTAGTATTTTATGAAATTACATGAATTCACTTGGGATTATTTTTTCTATATGTGAAGGAGTTTATTGGTGTATCTAACTTATCTATCTCTTCCACATGTTTCTCTTGGAGGGTAATGCCTCCCATTTATATGTATTATATGCTCTCGGTCCATGTCACCAACCCAGGGCCTATTAGATGGAGGACTCAGGCGGTCACTATCCTCCTTCTCTCATTTTCATCCTAGAAGGGGTACTCATTAGGGGAGGGTTCATGATAGAACACTAATATGACACATAATGTGGCTGGTATGACTCAATGCATGTGTTTTCAATATAAAAGTTTCATTTTAGTTTAAAATGAACATCACATGGCCAAAACCAAGAAAATGAGATTGCATTGTTTTCAAACTATAGGAAAATGATCCATAATTAATTTGAGATGTTTAGGAATCAACTATAAATAAATATGATGCACAATTTGGTTGGTATAACTCAAATTGTGTGTTTTTATTATAAAAGTATCATTTTAGTTTAAAACATACATCACCAAGCCAAAAATAATAAAATGGCCTCATATTATTTTCAAAATTTTAAAAAAAACCATAATTAATTTATGACATGTAATAATTTACCAGACATTAATATGATACACTATGTGGATGGTATGACTCCAAGTTCATTTTTTCAATATAAAAGTGTCATTTTAGTGTAAAACGCACATCACATAGCCAAAATTGAGAAAATAAGCTCAGATTGTTTTTAAACTTTAGTACAATGATCCATAATTAGTTTTTTGGTGTATAGGAATTGAATTCATATCAATTTGACACATGATGTGTCTAGTATGAATCCAAGCTTTTGTTTTCAATATAAAATTGTCATTTTAGTGTAAAATGTGGGTCACATCACCAAAACTAAGTAAACAATCTTGAATTGTCTTAAAGCATTATAAAAAATCATTTTTTTATGTGGGAAATAACCACACATAAATACAACACATGATGTGGCTGGTATGACTCAAAATTCATGTTTTCAATATAAAAATTTTATTTTAGATTAAAGCATGTGTCACAATGCCAAAAAAGAGCAAAAATCATGGATTTTTTTCAAACATTAGGTAAATAGTCCATATTTTATTTGAGGCATGTAGGAATAGACCACACATCAATCAAACCCACAATGTGGCTGGTATGACTCAATGTACATGTTTTCAATATAAAAGTGAAATTTTAGTTTGAAATGCACGTCACATAGCCTAAACTGAAAAAATGTGCTCAAATTATTATAAAACTTTAAGAAAATGATCCATAATTCATTTTCAACATGTAGGAATTGACCTCACATTAATCTAACACATAATGTGGCTGGTATGACTCTAAGTGTTTTTTTTTCAACATAAAAGTTTCATTTTAGTGTAAAACATGCATCACTTAGCCAAAATGAGAAAATGAGCTCAGATTGTTTTCAAAATCTTGAAAAATGATCCATAATTCATTTCTGGTACTTATGAATCATCCAAACATCGATCTAACACACAATGTGTCTGGTACAACTTCAAGTGTGTATTTTTAATATAAAGTGCCATTTTAGTATAAAACACATGTCACATAGCCAAAATTGAGTAAACAAGATCATATAGTCTTTAAACTTTAGGAAAATGATCCATAGTTCTTTTTGGGAATGTAGGAATTGACCTCAAATCAATATAAAACATGATGTCTATGTATGGTTCTAATTGTGTGTTTTCAATATGAATGTGTAATTTAAGATTGAAACACTCATCACATAGCCAAAACTGATAAAAAAATATTGGATTATTTTTAAAATTTAGGAAAATGGTCTATAATTCATTTAAGATTTTTAGGAAACAACTTCATGTCAATCCTATACAAGATGTGGCTAGTATGATTAAAAGTGAGTATTTTCAATATAAAAGCGTCATTTTAGTTTAAAATGAAAGTCACATAGAAAATAACTAATCAAATTTTCTTGGATTGTTATAAAAATTTTGTAAAATTATCCATAATTCATTTGATATGTGTAGGTATTGACCGCACGTCAATCTAACACAAGATGTGGATGGTATGACTCAAAGTGCATGTTTTCAATATAAAAGTTTCATTTTAGTTTAAAACATATTTTATGTAGCCAAAAATGAGAAAATGAGCTCAAATTTTTTTCAAACTTTATTAAAATGTTTCATTATTCATTTATGATGTATATGAATTGAATGAACATTAATCTAAGACGTTATCAGCCCTGTATGACTCCAAGTGCATGTTTTCAATATGAAAGTGTCATTTTAGTGTAAAACGTGTCACATAGACAAAACTGAAAAAATGATCTCGCATTATTCTAAAAATTTATGAAAATGATCCATAATTCATTTATAGTGTGTAGTAATTGATCGACCATCAATTTAACAATTGATGTAGCTGGAATGACTCCAAGTGTGTTTTTTCAATATAAAATTTTCATTTTAGTTTAAAACATGAGCCACGTTGTTAAAATTGATAAAACTAGATTGTATTGTTTTTAAAAGTTATAACAATGATCCATAATTTATTTGTAATGTGTAGGAGTCGATTGTACATCAATCTGAAATGATGTGGTTGGTAAGAATCAAAGTGTGTGTTTTCAATATAAAAGTGCCATCTTAGTTTAAAACACACGTCACATTGACAAAACTAAGAAAACAATCTCATATTATTTTAAAAGTTTAGTTAAATTATCCATAATTAATTTGAAAAATGTAGGAATCGACCGTACGTCAATTGAACACACGATGTGGTCAGTATGACTCAAAGTGTATGTTTTCAATATAAAAGTCTCATTTTATTTTAAAACATGCATCACATCTCCAAAACTAAGAAAACAATATCATATTTTTTCAAAATTTAATAAATTGATCCATAATTCATTTGTAATGTGTATTAATTGATCGTACATTAATTCAACATACAATGTAGCCGATATGGCTTCAAGTGTGTGTTTCCAATATAAAATTTTCATTTTAGTGTAAAACAAATGTCACATAGCCAAAACTGAGAAAATGAGATCATATTATTTTCAAAATTTTGTAAAATAATCCATAAATAATTTGAAAAATGTAAGAATCAACCACACATTATTCTGACACATGATGTGGTCGGTATGGCTCCAAGCACGTGTTTTTAATATAAAAGTTCCATTTTAGTGTCAAATACACAATGCATTGTAAAAAATGAATAAATGGTCTTGGATTATCTCGAAACTTTATTAAAATTATCTATAATTTATTTTTGTTTTATAGGAATTGATCGCACATTAATTTGACATGTGATTTAGCCAATATAGCTCCAAGTGAATGTTTTCAATATAAAAGTGTTATTTTAGTTTAAAACATGTGTCGCATAGACAAAACTGATAAAATGAGATAATATTATTTTATAACTTTTGGAAAATGATCCATAATTCATTTGTGACATGTGGGAATCGAACGCACATTAATCTGACACACGATGTGTCCTGTATGGATCTAAGCGCATGTTTTCAATATAAAAGTGTGATTTTAGAGTAAAACAAATGTCACATAGAAAAAATCCAGTAAACGGGCTCAGATTGTATTTAAACCTTAGGATATAGATCCATAAATCATTTTTTTGTGGATTAATTGACCGTGCATCAATTTGATACACAATGTGGCCGGTATGACTCTAAGTGAATCTTTTCAATATAAAAGTGTGATTTTAGTTTAAATGTTTCATCACATATACAAAGATGAGAAAACATGCTTGAATTGTATTAATACTTTAGAAAAATAATCCATAATTCATTTGATACTTTTAGGAATCAATTTCATGCCAATTTGACACACGATGTGGTCGGTATGACTTTAAGTGTGTGTTTTCAATATAAAAGTGTCATTTTTGTTTAATGATGTAATTTTAAAGAACTATTTAAGTAATTATGATAATTAATAAAGTATAATATCATTAATATATTCAGTAATTAATAATAAAATTTATAAATATTTTTAATTAATAATATAATTAAAAAATTATAATATAATTATTAAATAATAGTTTAATTAATAATTAATATAAAATTAAAAATATAATCATTAATAATATAATTAATAGTATAACTTATAATATCATTAATATATTCAGTAATTTACAATATAATTTATCATATGTGGATTATATAACATCACTACAAAAAAGAGAGATATTAGTGGCATTTTTTTTCTATACGCAGTGGTTTAAACTACCATTATGTGGTTTAATGGTGGTTAGAAAAATCACCATGTATTTCATGGTTAGAAATCATTTAGGGACACTTCTTTTTATTTATCAGTGGTTTTTATATGCGTTTTATTTGGATTATTTAGTGGTGGTTACCAATTAATTTAGTGGTGGTTTATTTTTTAAAAAAATATTCTAAAATAAATTTAATTAAATAAACATAACTACCACTAAAATATATAGTGGTGATCAAGTTTAGCAGAAGTTAATGATAACCACTGCTAAATAAAAAAATTAAAAATATTTACAAATGGGTAATATAAACCACAGCTAAATATATTTCTAAAAACTTTATTTTAAATAATATATTTAATAAAAATATAAATATAAAACCAATAATATGTGATAAACTAAATATTAAATACACAATAAACTCATTATAAAAACACCATAATACATCCATAGTCATAGATATACAACCTCAATCAACCCATACCTCAGTCAAACCATACCTCAGTTAACCCATACCTTAGTCAATCCATAGATTATTTACCAATATATATAATATGTCAACCAAAAACAAACCATGGACAATTATATCAACCACATGACCTATGCTACATCCATCTACCTCTACATCATCTCATCAACCGAAACTAACCAAATCATCTCATCAACTAGAACAAAAAAAGAAGACATAAATTAGAACTGAACATAATAAATCAGAATTATAGTTGAATAATTGATAATATTTAAACATACCATAGAAACTAAGAACCCTCATAAATTCCTTATGGAGAATATTATGGATATAAATTGTCAACCTCTTACCCACTACTGTCATCTATGACCTATAATAAAAACTAGAACATTTAAGGAAATAAATGCGAAATAGAATATACAAAGAATATATTCAAAATGTTTTAGATAACATTTGTTATTTTGTTAATATAATAGAATAATTTTTAATATAAAACAAATAATATATCATGTAAAATGATTTGGAAACCTAAACCTTCTTATTTAATATATGATTCGATACTTGGAACTGAAAAGGGATAAGCATGTAACAATATAATAAATTTTTAAATCGATGTGCAGTGTGCTTGAAATTTACATAATAAAAATTTTTAAATACTTTGATATAAAATCATGTATTATATTTCAAAAATAATTCAATGGTGGTTTTCCCATGATTTCACGCCAATTTGAGGTCGTTTTATATGGTTTGGTTCTTTACATGCATGTTTTAGTGTTTTAAAACACTAAAAATATGTTTACGGGTATCCTAGGAAAACCATAACTCTCAATGATGTATTTTTGATTCCTACATTTAAAAAATAAATCCAAAATTATTGTCCTATTATTTCATAGTAATCTAATTTTTTTGTGTAGTTTTGACACCCTAACACATGTTTTAAAAGACTTTGGTATCTTTAAAAATTGATTACTGAGTCATTCCAAGCACACCACACATCTGATGGATTTTTATTTTCTATGTACACACTAAAAATAACTAAATTGTGATTTTTTCCATGATTTTACATCAATATTAGATAGTTTTCTATGGTTTTGGCCGTTATACGCACGTTTTAGTGTTTTAAAACACTGAAAATGCCTTTATAGACATCCAATGAAAACTGTAACTTGGAATGACATGTCATCAGTTCATAAATTTTAAAAATCAATATATGGTCATTTTACTTTGATATCACATCCATCCATTTTATTTTTCATAGTTTTGACCCCCTGACACACATTTTTAAAGACTCTGGTATCATTAAAAACTGCTTATTGAGTCATTCAGAGCACACTGCTCGTCATATTGGTGTTTTTTTTCTACACATAAACAAAAATAATAATTAAATAGTGATTTTACCATGATTTCATGTCAATATAAGGTTATTTTATTTGGGCTTTACTGTTATGTACATGTTTTAGTGTTTTAAGACACTAAAAACATATTTACGAGCATCCCTAGAAAACCATAACTTGGAATGATGTGGAATTAGTTCCTAAATTTCACAAATCAATATATAGTCATTTTCCTATTATTTCATAGTTATTTTATTTTGTTTTTATATTTTTCCCCTTTGATACATGTTTGTAAATACTTTGGTATCTTTAAAAACTTCTTATTGAGTCATTCGAACTACACCACACGCCAGATGGATGTGTTATCAATGAATACATTTCAAAAATAATTAAACAGTGTTTTCTCATGTTTTCACATCAATTATAGGTTGTTTATATGTTTTTTATCGTTACACACAAATTTTAGTGCTTTAAAACACTGAAAACACATTTACGGGCATCCCAAAAAAATTGTATCTTGGAATGATGTGTCTTTAATTCCTATATTTTAAAAATAATTATATATTCATTTTCTTATAATTTCATATCTACCCAACATTTTTTGATAGTTTTTACCCCCATACACGCATTTCTAAAGACTTTGGTATCTTTAAAAATGTCTTGTTGAGTCATTCCAAGAACACCGCACATCATATGGGTGTTTTTTTATGAGTACGCATCAAAAATAATTCAATAGTGGTTTTACCATGATTTTGAATCAATCAGAGGTCATTTTATATGGTTTTGACCATTACATGTATGTTTTAGTGTTTTAAAATACTAAAAACGCATTTTCAAGAAACTCGGAAAAACCGTAACTCAGAATGACATTTATTCAGTTACTAAATTTTAAAAAAAACTATGGCCATTTTCCTATGATTTCATGGCCATCTAACATTATTTTCAACATCTTGACCCCTTGATGCATATTTTTAAAGACTTTTGTATCTTCAAAATCTTCTTATTAAGTCATTCTGAGCACATCGCACGTCATATGGATGTGTTTTCTATGCATACACACCAAAAATAAATAAACGGTGGTTTTCCCATGATTTTACATCAATCAAAGGTTGTTTTCAATTGTATTGGCCATTACACACATGTTTTAGTATTTAAAAAAACTAAAAACATGTTTATGGAAATCCTAAACAAACCGCAACTCAAAAGGATGTTTCATTGGTTCCTGGATTTTAAAAATAAATATACATTCATTTTCCTCTAATATCATGTCCATCCAGCGTTGTTTGCATAGTTTTTACCCCCACCCCCCACCCCCATAACATGTTTTTAAAGACTATGGTATTTTTAAAAACTTATTATTGATTCATTCTGAGAACACCACATGTTGAATGGACATGTTTTCTATGTTTACACATCAAAAATAATTCAAATGTGGTTTTCCCATGAGTCCAAATCAATATGAGGTCGTTTTCTATGGTTTTTACTATTACATGAACGTTTTAGTGTTTTAAAACACTAAAAATGTGTTTATATGAATCCAAGGAAAACCATAACTCAGAATTACATTTTATAGGTTCCAAAATTTCATAAATAAGCCTACATAATTTTTCCTCTGATTTTATATCCATCCAACATTTATTTCATAGTTTGACCCACAGACACAAGTTTTTAAAGACTTTTGTATCTTTTAAAACTATATGTTGAGTCTTTTAGAGTACACCACATGTCAAATAGATGTGTTTTTTGCATGTACACATCAAAAATAATTAAATAATGTTTTTCCCATGATTTCACATCATTATAAGATCATTTTATATGGTTTTAGCTATTACATGCACATTTTAGTGTTTTAAAACATTGAAAACACATTTACAGGCATCCCAAGAAAACTGTAAATCTAAATGACCCCATGTCAATTCCTAAATTTAAAAAAATAAATCTATGGTTTTTCTATGATTCCATATATATCGGACATATGAAGTGGGTGTAATGACTCAAAGTTTGTGTTTTCAATATAAAAGTGTCATTTTTACTTTAAAACACCTATCACATATCCAAAACTGAGTAAATGGGCTCAGATTGTTTTCTAAATTTAGGAAAATGATCTAAAATTAATTTTTAATGTGTGTGAATTGAATAAAAATAATCTTGACACATGATTTGTTCAATATTATTCAAATTTCATGTTTTCTATAGAAAAGTGTAATTTTAGTTTAAAATTTATGTTACATTTTCAAAGCTAAGAAAACAAGATCATGTTTATTCCAAAATTTAGGGAAATGGTCCATAATTCATTTTTGATGTGTAGGAATCAACCTCATTTCAATCAGACACACAAAGTGGGTGGTATGAATCAAAGTGCATGTTTTCAATATAAGAGTTATTTTACTTTAAAATATATGTCACATATCCAAAACTGAACAAAAGGGATCAGGTTTTTTTCTTAAACTCTAATAAAATGATCCATAATTCATTTTTGATGTTTATTAATTAATCATGCATCAATATAACACATGATGTGGTTAGTATGACTCGAAGTGCATGTTTGAAATATAAGTGTCATTTTAGTTTTATCCATGGTAGTTGTATGTGTTCTTTTCAAATGTGTGAATGATTTATGGAGTTTAGAATTTAACTTTGTAAGATGATCTATAAGGATAGAAATTTCCCTAGGAATCATTCTCATCATCGTCTAAAATATATACACTAAATCTTTTTTCCTTTTCCAACCACCATTGATCTTGTTTTTTCCTATAAGAGCCATGTTCTTGTAATTTTTTGTTCAATCTTGCAATTTATCTTTGTACTTACCAATCAATGGAATTGCTCAAACCTATACTAGGTGTAGCATTAAATCATGATGACACTCTACTAAAGACAATTGATAGAGTAGGACCAAAACCCATTACTCAAACATGCTCTGGATTCTTCTTCCCTAAATTGATTGCAATTTCATCATTCTGGGATACTGATGATGGTTGTAAAGGGTTCACATCCCGGGCTTCTTAAATTTTAACCTATTAATAAAATAATACCAATAATGATTTTTTAAATTATCTAAACTTCATAATACTATCTAATTCATAATTTTTTAATTACTATTTAATGTTATTTCATTATAACAAAAAAATAATGAAAAATAAATTATAACAATAAACACGTCTTAAACCCAATCAAATGGGGTTGACTAGAAGTATCAAACGATACTATTAAATATAATTGGAACCATTTGATACATGTAGTTGGAACCATTTAGTTGGGTTTAAGGCATGTTTGTTGTTATAATTTATTTTTCATTTATATTTTTTTATAGTAATGAAATAACTTTAAATATTAATGAAAAGTACTTACTTTAACGTCTCTGGTAGGATCATTAACAAAACTACCATCAGTTTTCCTACAAACTTTAAGCTACATCTCTATCCAGACAACAAAGTGACCAAATTCATTATCATTTATAAAAAAATATACAAGTTATAAAAAAAATTAACTTATAATAAAACAATATATATAACAGTGGATAAAATACAACCAAAATTATTCTTTTTATCAGAAACTCTGACACCCAACGATATGAGAAATGACTTGTTTTTCATGATTTATAGTATTTTTTAGATAATTCCTAAAAAAATAGAAACATTACAAAAATTATAATATTATTGTGTTTATGTTATTAAAATACTATAAAATATGCAATTACCTTGTGAGATGCATCATAGTTATTATCGACAAACATCTTCTACTGCTCATGAGAAACACCTTCAGGAAAACTCTCATGCATATATCAAGAGATCAAATATTTTTCATTAAATTAATTCCATGATATCTATTTAAAACCTCTCTATTTCTTTCCCAAATTTTTTAGCGCATGGGCATGAAACAGAGTCAGGGGGCATCAAAATGAACAAAAATCTAGAAAAGAAAATAACACTTTATAAGTAAATTAAAAAATTGTATTCATGTCTTTTAATATTAGTCATAAATGTATATTAAATTAATATTACCATTACATTTTTATCAAAGAATTCATTTTTCCATGTGTGGGAATATGCCTCCAATATTTATAATTAACAGGAAAACACACTATCTTGCAAGAAAGCTTCCCAAGAATTTGTCCATAAATTTCAGTAGCATCACTGGTAGGCACCCAAAAATAATAAAATGGAATGATCATATTGAAGTCTTTTAGGTCCCATGCATCTTATATATTCATATTTACATCTATTCTATTGTTATCTTTATCTGTTTGAAAAATTCATTAAAATTTAATAGCATATATAGTTTTTTTTGTATAATGGCATACATACCAGTAATGGTAACTCGTCAATATCACCTTGATGGAGGGTTGACAAACTTATCCATTATTAGAAGTGCATTGGATGGTGTAATACCAACAACATCAAGGGAAACTATTGTATTTATAGAAGTATTTGGTATAGTGGAATCACGTAGACCCACTAAAGATGATGCTAGTTGTGGTGTGCTCTAAGAAGTTTATCGGCTTGGATCTCAAATTTTTTTCTCAAAATTCCTATAATTAAAATGGTTCATAATGTATTAAATTTTTTAAAAAATTCATAAGTAAAATATTTTTACAAAAAAACAAAAAAAAATAGGACAATGTATATATGTACATTACATTTATAAATGAGAAATTTCAATATAGCTTCATTACCAATTTATACATTTAATTATTTTCATCATAATGGTCTTTATTGTTATCAACATCCATTACAACAAGTGCTTCATTTTCACCCTCTATTTCAAGTTCCATTATTTAAATATTTTCAGGAAAAAACTACTCAATGTTTTTGGTTGATGAGGTTCACTATCACAAAGTACTAATTGATCTTTATCGCCCATATCATACAAGTATATCTACTTTAAGTGTATAAAAACACTCCAACATTCATGTATTTTATCATCCACATAATAAACCATTATCACTTATGAATCCAAGATAAATGTATCGTTCTCTTCATGCTCACTAGTATAGATCAAGTGAGTGATGTTAATAGAAGTAAAATGTAACAAATCATTCATTATACCCCTATTAATGTTGACCCACTTATATTTGAATAAAAAAATTAAAATTGACCATGATAGTTTAATTCGATTATATCAATAATCTTTCCATAGTATCCCACATATAAAAGTATAAAATCACTATTATTTTGAGTTTTCAAGTCTTCTTCATGAAAAATTATATTAAGTCTAAAGCCATGGATATTGTAGGAATCAATCCTCTAAACCTTCCTTAGAGGACCTCTATCCAAAAACAACAAATCATTTGATATTTCAGCTCAATTATAAACATTCATTATCTATACAAGAATATATAAGGTGTCACTTTTAACATAGACAAAATAACTACACATCAATAATATGAATATGAGTATATACTTACACGACAGGTGAACCATTCGACAATATCCTTATTAACAACTTTTGTTAATTCCAGTTTATTTTGAGCTTGACCCCTTGGTTTCCTCTTTGTTTTCAATTGAAATTATTTGATAAATGGGTCTACAATAAGACCATTGAGTAGCACGAAACTATTTAATTGTAGAAACTTCAATTTAGTTAGTGTAAAATTTTACCCCTTTTCTACTGGTCATCCAATAGTTGTAAATACTGATCAAAGGTTTTTATAATGATAGTTAGATGATATTTCATCAATGTGTTCAACACGATTTAATCTAGTCTCAATCCCATCCAAATTCCTAGAAAAAAAAGGCCATGCACTCTTCAGCTATGTAACCTTAAGTAATAGATCCTTCTGGTTGAGCTTTATTCCTCACGTATGATTGTAAATCACCTAAGTACTTGATGAAAAAAAAATTAAAAAATTATATAATGATTTGATAAAATTGAATTCACCAATGAAAAAAATATATCAATGTACCTATCAATTGGATACATCCATTGATAGTGTATTGTTCCACCAAGTTTATCTTATTCAACCAAATGAATAGTCAAATGAATCTTGACTATGAAGAATTAAAAGGGAAATAATATCTTCAAATGAAAATGTATCAAAAAAATTCTTTATTAAACTTTATCAAGCTCGGTTGGATTTAGAGTTTTCCTATAAATATATCTGAAAAAGTTACACAAATCAACTAGAAATGTAGTTACTTTTTTAGATAACATATTATGCCATGCCAACGTTAACAACCGATCCCTCAAAATCTGTGATTCATATCACAATTCGATCCACTAGGGCCCATATGGCCGGCGGAAGGCCGATCTGCAACTAACCCAAGATCGTCTCCATAGTCCAAGGGCATGAGACAAGCATTAAAAGGCATAACTAAAATGGGAGGCCTTTTCTTAAGTACCTATACACATGCACACAACCATCTCCATGCATAAGTACAAAAGAATAAAAATAAAAGATAGTAACATCTAGAGTAAAAACCATGAATGTTATAACCATAATGGAATATAAAAGAGTGCAACATCGTAATCTAAAATGTAAAAGGAAAAAATACACACCCAACAATAAAATATGTACCAACCTAAAAATAACTAAAAAAGTAAATTTTGAGAGATCTCAACTTCAAATACCAAATCCCCGACCACCGTACATAGTCAAATGCACCAGGGTATCCCTATGCTCCATTGAAATCACCATCGACCTATCCATCATCTTTATAAGACATGACACATGTAGGAAAATCCCATGTTGGGGTGAGTATATACATCCACAGTAGGATGCCCTGAAAATTGAAGGGGGAGCAATAAGAGACATGATAGAAGTAGACAACTCAACCCATAATAAGATAAAAATGAAATCTGATACATGGATATACATATATACTCATAAAAGAAACCCAGACAATAGAGAAATGGGATCTCCATCTCACAACCCATCTTAGAAATATGAGTCTTCCAATATCTCCAAATTCTATAAATGATGCCCAGTATCTTACATATCTATTTGAAGAATTCATATGGAGGACCTGCACCCTGGTGCAATAGGGGGGTATCATCTCTGTGGATAGAGGAATAACACCCTAATGTGATTGGGAAGTGTCACCTCTGTATTTTTACATTGAGTATGGAGGAATCACTCCTTCGTATGATAGTGGAGTATCATATCCATAGATAGAGGACATGTACCCTGGTATGATAGGGGATTACTGTCTCTATACCTAGTCAATGAGTATGGAGGGCCCACATAATAATAAGAGTACAAAGTACCACCTCTAATAATAAAGAGTATGTAGGACCTGTACCCTGGTGTGACAAGGGAGTACCATCTCCATGATAGAGTATTCATGCCTACATAGGAGAGTACAATATTTATACCTAATCAATGACCAGTATAGAATATGGGGGACTCACACCTTAGTATGAAAAGTGAGTATCATCCCCATAGATATAATAACCACATGTTGTTACAATAGTGGAGTATTATATTTATATTTATACTCTCTAATAATCCTTCCTGGTCACATACATCATCAAGGGTTTCCTAAATAATCATCACACTTGGAAAATTTAGCATCATATCTCAAAAGATTCCACAAATTCCAACATCGCATTCTATATGAAAAAACACTCATGGTAGGTTAAACATGGATAAAATTTGAGTCCAAACTAAGGAGACATGAGAGGTTGTAGATTCATAAGGAGGTACATGACATGTATATAGTCCACACAGCATGTGACCCCTCCTCATTGTTGATCCATATAACTAGCCATTCTTGGGTACTGGCCAATGCCTAGGTACCCTTGGGTGTGCCTGTGTTTGTAACGTCTCAGTTCTGGAAGCCGCCCAGAGGTGCCTCGTACCTGGTTGGTCACACGGCCTCAAGCGCATTTCCCCAAATGCCTTAGGCTTCCAACTAGAAGAGAGAGACTTGGGTGTGATAATGGGGAAACTATGCCCTCATTGAAAGAGTAACACAGTGTAAGTAAAACAGATAGCAATAGAAGAAGAAATAAAACATGCAATAAGTAAACAACATAAGTAATAAACAATTGGAGCACACACATATATATATATATGATGCATGATACATATGTCTAGGAAAGCAGCCAAACAAGTAACAATGCTAGAATAAAATACTAAACCAAAGTACAATTGGAAAACAGGTAAAATTCTCCACAGCATCGCAAGCCTCAAATTGGTCTCATTCTCCCTAGCTCCACAGTAATCAAGTACCTAAAGTAGAAGGGAGCTTTTCCTTATCTATACCTGCAGCAATATAATCTGTTTGGGCCCAAAAGCATGACCCAAACAGGGTGTGAGACTAAATCCCAGTAGGCAAACACCCAAAGATCTGTGCCTGAAAGTCAGTGAATATATATGGTAGGCTATAATCAAAATGAATCAGTAAACAAGGAAGTACTCAAAAGTAAACAATCCTACAGTTTCAAATGAATTCAATTATCAGATATCAAGTAAGAATATAATAATAAGCAGGGAACCCTCTAGTAAGTACTCACAGCCTAACCCCTCTGTTCAAACCAAAACAAACACAAGAAACCCTCTAGGAAGTACACACAATCTAACCCCTCTATTTCAGATTTTGCACAGACTCTCTGAGGAAGAACTCACCGTCAATTCCCCATATAGTCTCATATCGGTAACTAAAAGGCGCTCTGGGGAAGCACTCAATGTCCAATTCCCCTTGTGTCCCACATTGAGGAACTATAGACACTCTGAGGAATCACTTATGTCCATTCCCCCTATGGTCCTGCATCGTAACAGTAAACAGACACTCTGGATAAGCCCTCAATGTACATTCTCCATATGCTCTACTACACAAGGTTCTCACAGCCCTGTGTAAGTCAATAGATCACAGCGATATATAACGGCCAAATTATACCTCAAGAACTACTTGTCTAAATAGTCTACAACATAATAGCATGTCATATAAATAATATCACTCCATCCTATTAGCACTAGGAATGGAAAGCAATAAGCCTAATAGGCTAAGAAATACCAAATGGTCATAAACAATACAAGTATGGAAAAGACATCCATATCATAGTAATTAACCCTATTCACATTCAATTAACCTCTAATCAAGCATATAAATCATAGCAAGAAATAACAGGGTTAAAACTATAAGCACTCAATACCCTGATCAAGGGTATTGGGCACTTTTGCACATATAACTCAAAGACTATCTACAGAAAGGCACAAAACACCTACCTCATAATTGTGAGATTGATATACGTGAACCCTATGAATTTAATTGACCTATAACATCATATATCTACAAAAATTTCTAAAACTTTCAACCGAGTATAACTCACAAGAGAAGGGAAATCAAGAAATGAGGTTCAAGAAGAAGAGAGAAATTAGTGATGGGATTCCAACGCAACTAACGGAGTTTGATTCAGAGAACAAATGCTTGATTGGGGGATTGGGAAAAGATCAGCATTTTATGGATGCTCTCAGTTGAATAAGGTGAAGAAGAATACGCTTCTGTCAATTAGACACGACCCCAGTCTGTTTAATGAAAAAAAAGTACATTGCGTGTACTTTAGAAGTACACAGTATGTACTTGCCTATACCGGCCCCCACATAAGGCAGTCTCTAGGTCACCACACATGGATGTGTTCTCGGTCATTACATGGCCAGCACGCGGCTATATGTGTCAAAAGATTACATGGCGTGTACTTATAATTACATGACGTGTACTTCAAAAATTTCCAAAAACTCCTATTTTTCTCAAAAACACTGGAGAAGAGAAAAAAAATACCTGAAAAGAAGATCCTGGTTCTTAAAAACTTTCCCCCTTAAATAAATTTGTCCCTGAATTTCCCTAGAAAGGAGGCATAGAATAAGAATCCTTGAAAATCTTTGTCCACTGTGATCGTACATCGGCCTCCCTCTCCCAGGTCTCATCCTGTACTCGCTCATACTGCCATAGCACTCGTACTAGAGGAACAGACCAGCCACGGAGAACTTTCTTACTTCGATCAACAATCTAGATAGAATGCTCCTCAAACTAGGCGTCCACCTCTAACTCAAACTCTTCGGGTTAAAAAACATGATATGGGTTTGAGAAGTAATGTCGAAGCTGAGAAACGTGGAAGATGTCATGCATAGCCCGGTACCTCTGAGGTAACTACAACTGATAGAAAATCGGACCAACTCTCTCCAACACCTCAAACAGCCCGAAGTACCTCAGTGAAAGCTTACCCTATCTTCTAATCCTCGTGTTCCCCAACCTTGGTGTGACATGTAAGAAAACCTTATCTCCAACCTCGAAATCCAGAGGTTATCTCCGTCGATCATCATAAGACTTCTGTTGAGACTGTGTAGTAGCCATCCTCTTCTGAATCAACTCTATCTGTTTTGTGGTCTCCTAGACAAGATGAGGTCCCAACATAGCTATCTCTCCTGCCTTTAGCCAGCATAAGGGTGATCATCATGGCCTACCATACAAAGCCTCATAATTTTCCATCTGAGTAGTTTCTTGAAAACTATTATTGTTGGAAAACTCCACAAGAGGTATTTTCTTCTCCCATGAACCTCCAAAATCCAGGATGCATGCTCGAAGCATGTCCTTAAGCACCTTAATTGTATGGTCAGATTAGACATCTGTCTGGGGATGGTATGTCGTACTCAGAAGTACATGTATACCCAAAGACTTCTATAATCCCTACCAGACCTGAGAAGCAAAACGGGTGTCTCTGTCAGAAACAATGGAGTGTGTAACTCCATGTAAATGTACAATCTCTCAGATTTACAACCTTCCCAGATCATCAACACTGAAGGTCTCCTTGATTAGTAAGAAGTGATCAACCTTCGTGAGTCTGTTAATGACAAACCACACTGCATTGTTCCCTCGATGTGACCTCGGTAAACCTATCAAGAAATCTATCATGACATTGTTCCACTTCCACTTGAGAATGGGCAACTACTGCAAAAGCTCTGCCGGTCTCCGATGCTTCGCCATTACCTGCTGACAGGTGGAACACCTCATGAAGAAACTAGAAACGTCTCTCTTTATACCTGGCCACCAATACTGATGGTGTAGATCAAGATACATATTAGTGACACCAAGATGAACTGCCCAAACTGATGAATGAAAGTCTCACATCAGCTTCTCACATATGTCCGTTTTCACCCATACTCACCCATGAAGATGCAAGATCTCATCCTCACCTATGGTCCATCTAGGAATAGGGTCCTCTCCTAACACACTTTCCCATAGGACCAGGCCTTCTGAATCTGATAGATTCCTCATTCACACTTGATCAAGTAGTGTCAAGGTAATAGCTACAAAAGAAAGAAAAGTTTTCCCCTACCTGTCGTGCACCTCTAGATACATCTCAGAGAATAGATCCATAAGATACCACTCACTACCGACCTCCTGAACTACGTGTATCTGAGTCCTCCTACTCAATGCATTAGCCACAGCGTTGCCCTTCCCAGGCGTGTAGGCAAGCTCAAAGTCAAAGGACTGAAGGTACTAAACCCACCTTCGCTATCTCGAAATCAGATCGTGTTGAGTGAAGATATACTTGAGACTCTTGTGGTTGGTGAAAACCAAAAAAATCTCTCCATGAAGATAATTTCTCCAACAGTGTAAATCATGAACAACTACAGCTAGCTCGAGATCATGCATCGGGTAGTTCCTCTCATGTGACCTCAACTGTCAAGACCCGTATGCAACAACCCCTTCCCCTTGCATAATCACTGCTCCCAACCTGATACCTAATGCATCATAGTACATAGTATAGATCTTGACCATCTTGGGAAAAACTAGTATTGGTGCTGAAGTAAACCTCCCTTTTAGCTCCTAAAAGGATGACTCACAAGAATCTGACCACAAGAACCTTGCGCCCTTCTTATTCAGGCCCATTTGTGGTGCTGCTAAGCATGAAAAGTCTTATATAAAACTTCTGTAGTAACCATCCATCCCTATAAAACTTCATACCTCAAAGAAATTCTTCAGATGCTCCCAGAAAACTACTGCTCTCACTTTCTCTGGGTCTATTGATACTCCTATCTCTGAGATAACATAACCTAAGAAGTGAATTCGGTCCATCCAAAAGTGGCATTTTGAGAGCTTAGCATATAACTGATGCTCTCTTAGTGTACTCAAAACGATCTCAAGATGTGTTTCATGGTTGTGTCGAGTGTGAGAGTACACCAAGATATCATCCATGAAGACTACCACGAAAGAATTCATGTATGGAGGGAACACTCTGTTTATCAGTGCCATGAAAACTGCAGGTGCGTTCATGAGACCGAACGGCATAACCACATACTTGTATAGACCATACCTGCTTGGAAAGGCTGTAAGAGGTATATCATATGGTTTAACGCACAACTGATGATAACCAGTTCTCAATTAAATCTTTGAGAATACCTAGGCTCCTCGAAGTTGATCAAAGAGATCATCAATCCTTGGCAAGGGATATTGGTTCTTGACCATCAACTGGTCTAACTTCTGATAATCCACACAAAGTATGAGGGTACCATCTGCCTTCTTCGCAAACAGGATAGGCAAACCTCAAAAAGATGTATTGGGTCTGATAAAACCCTTTGCATGCAACTCCTCCAACTACCTCTTGAGCTATTGTAACTCTAGTGTAGCTATCCTATAAGGAGGAATGGACACCAGTGCCGCTCCTGGAATAAGCTCAATAGAAAATTCCACCTCTCACTCTGGAAGAAAACCTGAAAATTCCTCTAGAAATACATCCCTAAAACGATCCACCACTAGAGGAAATTCCATCAGTGAAGTCCCCTGCTCATTCATATAAAGACTAGCAGTCTAGGTTGTAACTCCTCCCAACCCATGATGCTCGGGTCCCGCTCTGCTCGCCTGAACATCCTGTTCGCCCTTGTGAAGAAACGGTCCACCCTCTAGTGATGTGAAACTCACCCTACGGTGATAGAAATAGACAACTTCCAAGAAGGGAACTAACCAGTCCATTCCGAGAATGACACCATAGCATATCATCTCTAAAACATAAAGGTCCCATAAGAAGTGACACTCACCAACCTCTAGAGGGAACTCTATGCACTGTCATACACTATCTTTTTTTGTCCCTAATGGAGTGTCTAACATCAAGATATCAGCAGAAGAAAAGATACAGAGTCCAAGACTCTTCAAAATGGAAATAGATATGAAACTATGGGAAGCCCCTGTATCGAAAAGAGAAAAATCTAAAACTGAGGAAACTAGAATCGTACCTCAAACTGTAGAGGGTTTTGGATCTTTCTCTTATTGGGTCTTCTCCACTACAAAATTATAGCCTTCACCATGGCCCTGTGACCCTGCCTGACCACCCTGAGCTGATCCACCATGTTGTCGCTGAAAGCCTGGTGACTGGATATCACATCCATGACCTCCACCTCAGCCTAAATGGCTAGAAGAACTCCAGTTACCTGACTGATGAGAAACTAGTGGTGCTTCTCCTGAATGCGGAGTCATAGAAGAACCCATTTCACCAACTTCTGGTGAGAAGAACTGATAGAAGCGCTGAAGATGGACCATATTTTCACAAGATCGTCACTCCACTGGATCTCTTGGGAAATTAAGCCTCGTATGCCCTCTCTTCCCGCACTAGTAGTACACCACCTGGCTACTAGAAGAAGTGTCTGCCTCCTCATATCTTAACGTGTAGACTCTCTGCGGTGCTTCCTGCTATTAGTAGGAGGGATACCAACTACGGATGTTGAGCCTCCCTAGCTCAAAACTCTAGAATCCCTCAAATTGTGCTCCGTCATTGGCACTTAGTTTACTATAGAAGTGATGGAAGTCAACCTGAAGATGTTTACCTGTGATCGGATGTTGTTCCTAAGAACATCCTCAAACTTCCTTGCCAGAAATAACTCATCAACTTTTGGAATAGGCATGAAGCATTGTAGCTCTGTGAAGCGATAAGAATACTCCATAACAGAAAGAGCACCATGCTCCAGACTCATGAACTCTCGGGCTCGATCAGACCTCAAGGTCTCTGGGTAAAATTAATCATAGAAGGCATGATGGAACTCATCCCACACCATAACCTGCTGTCATACCGCCTGTGAGATCACATCCCACCATCTCTTGGTGGAGTCCTGAAGCATATACGTATCAAGATTCACCCTTCTCTCTGGAGGCGTCTCCAGATGCTTGAAGATCGTCAGCATGGATTTTAACCATGACTCTACAGCCTAGGGTCCTCTATCCCCTGAGAAAGTGGGAGGATACTACTACTAAAAGACCCATGTTAGCTCTTCCATAGAAGGAGAAGGATGCGGTACTCCTTAGAAGGTCTGCATGAACCTCATAAATCCATCTCGGAACTATGCATCAGCACCTGCGTCTAGAATGATGGTTGGTGCCAAGACTAGCACAACTAGAGGATTTACTGGTAGTCTCTGGTCAGCCATATCCAGTGTCTGATCACTGCCCTGTAACTGGCAGACAACTGGAGGACATCTCAGTGGCATGACTCTACAAGGTCAAGCGCACACCTTAGATCAAGATTTACAAGGGCTGGAACTTAGAAGTGTGAGAAGGGAACAAGAGAAAGAAATCATTCAAGTTTTTAAAAACATGGATACATGACGTGTATAATGACTACATAGAATGTTCCCTTAAGCCTTCACATGGGCATGTACTTTTTCCAACCCAGGTCGTCTAACACACCCTACACATGGTGTGTTGTCCTAACACACGGTGTGTACTTGAATCCTCTTCCCCTGCCTGAGTTATTATACACGGTTAATCCACATAGTTCTCCTAGAATAAGACTACACGGCGTGTTAGTGTTATACATGGCATGTACTAGACGAACTTCACCAACCCATGTTGTTAGTAACACAGACGGTTACACAGCTCACTCTGCACAGCGTGTTTATTCCAAACATGGCGTGTACTAGAAAGGTTTCACTAAATCGTGTTGTTCGCTACATGGATAGATACCTGGGTTACACTACATGGCATGCTCAAGTTTGACACGACATGTATAACATAAGTTTTCATCCCTTTGTGTCGTTAATCATATGGTTGGACACAAGGTCTACACAACACGGTGTGTACAACCGGTATATGGCATGTTCCCCCAAATATTTCTCAACCCCATGTCTCTTCCCACACAGTCAGTGACACGGTTAGAGACTACATGGTGTGTACATACAGTACACGGAGTGTACTCAAGAAAAACAGTTCCTTCCCAAACAGAAGGACACATGGTGTGTATTCATCATTACACGCCATGTATTCTGGGTTCTTCTGGACAGTAAGCCTCAGAAACTACTCTGGAACCCAAAAAAACACTGAAACAAACATTAAAGTTCCAAATTCCGATCCGTGAGGGCCCATACACCCCACAAATCAAAGTTTGACATCACATACAGGTCATAAACAAGGAGAACAGTTCAATGATCCACTAAATTCCAGTCCATGAGGTCCCATAACACCTCAAGAACTAAAGTTTGGCATTCATTCAAACAAAAACATACACAACCAATACCTTATCAAAAAGAAGGTATTATATCAAGGCATCTATCACAAAAAAATGAATATATAAAACAATCTCTATCACAACAGCATGTAATCACAAATGCACCCTAAATGGCATGGCAAGAATTCATGACGTGTGATTTCTAGCAAGTGCATATATGATGCATGAGATTTCATACCCTCCTCTCATCAAATTGCAACAGAAATAGAACCTAGATAATATCAACAATAACATCACAAAACATGTGAATCACCCAACGGTGAAATAAAATCAACTATAAAATTGAAAAACTAGAAAAGTTTCAATAACGAGGTAGATTGCCTTTTCCCTGTACACGAGTTACCTACTCCTGGGCATAGCTTATTACCAAGTACATATTCCTTCTTATCCCTGGCTATAGGCTCCAAACAGTAAGTCAAGACGAAAATAATTCCTCTAATACAACTTTTTAACATCCCGGTTCTGGAATCCGCCCAGAGGTTCCCCGTACCCAGTTGGTCACATGGCCTCAAGCACATTTCCCTGAATTCCAGAGGTTTTCGACTAGCAGCGAGGGTCTTGGGTGTGATAATGGGGAAACTATTCCCTCATTGGAAGAGTAACACATCATAAGTAAAACAGATAGCAATAGTGGAAGCAGTAAAACATGCAATAAGTAAATAGCGGAAGTAATAAATAACTGGATCACACACACACACACACAAATATATATATATATATATGATGCATGATACATATGTCTAGGAAAGCACCCAAACAAGTCACAATTCTAGAATACAATACTAAACCAAAGTACAATAGGAAAACAGATAAAATTCTCCACAACATTGCAAGCCTCAGCTTGGTCCCATGCTCCCCAACTTCGCAGCAATCAAGTACCTGAAGTAGAAGTGTTCTTTCCCTTATCTATACCTGCAACAATATAATCTATTTGGGCCCAAAAGAAAGACCCAAACAGGTTGTGAGACTAAATACCAGTAGGAAACCACCCAAAGATCTGTGCCTAACAGTTAGTGAATATATATGGCAGGCTATAATCAAAATGAACTAGTAAACAAGGAAGTAATCAAAAGTAAACAATCATATAGTTTCAAATGAATTCAATTATCAGATATCAAGTAAGTAGCTAATCATAAGCAGGGAACCCTCTAGGAAGTACTCACATCCTAACCCCTCTGGTCCACCCAAAACAAACACAATCAACCCTCTGGGAAGTACACACAATCTAACCCCTCTGGTTCAGCTTTTGCATAGACTCTCTGAGGAAGCACTCACCTTCAATTCCCCCTATAGTCTCCTATCGGTAACTAAAAGGTGCCCTAGGGAAGAACTCAATGTCCAATTCCCCATGTGGCCCGCATTGAGGAACTACAGACACTATGAGAAAGCACTTATGTCCATTCCCCCTATGGTCTCGCATCGTAACAGTAAATAGACACTCTGGAGAAGCCCTCAACGTCCATTCTCCCTATGGTCTACTACACCAGGTTCTCACGGACCTGTGTAAGTCAATCGAGCACAATGATATATAATGGCCAAAATGTACCTCAATAACTACTTGTCTAAATAGTCTATAGCATAATAGCATGTCAGATAAATAATATCACTTCATCCTATCAACACTAGGAATGGAAAGCAAGCAGCCTAACAAGCTGAGCAAGACCAAACAGTCATAAACAATACAATAATGGTCAATACATCCATAACATTTCAATTAACCCTATTCATATTTAATTTACCTCTACTCAAGCATATAAATCATATAAGGCAATAACAGGGTTAAAACCGTAAACACGCAATACCCCAATCAAGGGTATTGGGCACTTTTGCACACATAACTCAAAGACTATCTATGGAAAGGCACAAAACTCCTACCTCGGCATTGTGAGATTGATATTCATGAACCCCATGCCTTGAATTGACCTAAAACATCATAGATCTACAAAAAAATCTAAAACATTCGAGCAAGGATAACTCACGAGAGAAGAGAAATCAGGAAATGAGGGTCGAGAAGAAGAGAGAACTCACCGATGTGATTCCAACACAACTGAAGGAGTTCGATTTGGAGAAAATATGTGTGATCGGGGGCTTGGGGAAGTATCGGCGCCATATAGATGCACTCGGTCAAAGAAGGTGAAGAAAAAGATGCTTCTGCCAATTAGACGTGACCTCGGTCCGTTTAATGAAACAAATGTACACTGTGTGTACTTTCCCTTACCAGCCCCCACATAAGGTGGTCTCCAGGTCACCACAAATAGTTGTGTGCTCAGGCGTTACACGGACAGCACACGGCTACATGTAGCAAAAGAGTACATGGTGTGTACTTCAAAAATTTCTAGAAACTCCTCTTTTTCTCAAAAACACTAGAGAAGAGAAAAATATACATGAAAAGAAGATCTGGGTTCTTATAGTGTTCTCCAATAGTACATGGTGTATCTAACCAAAATCCATACAAAAACATGAGTCTCATCATTGGTTTGACATGATAAAATTTAATTCTAATGAAATTTTATTGAAAATAGTCATGAATGGCCAAACAGATATTTTGTTGTGATCCTCATGATAAAACGCTCGGGATGGGCTATTTATTTGAAAAAATCAAACACCCAGTTAGAAAGACATATTTCACAATACAATTCACAAATGATGCTTCATGAGAACTACTCATGAGTCAAAATTAAATATCTAGTATTGGTCTCAAAATTTATTTCTCAATATCTGGGTCACGATGGCACAAATAGTTCATCAATATGACACCATATGAATAATATATTATAGATACAAGATTCTACAACAAAAAAAACCACAATATTATTATTATTATTATTATTATTATTGGTCACTTCGTGGACCTAATACACAAGCCCAAATTAATTATCCAACATTTTTCTTGAAATTCACATCTTGAATTTAGGGTTGTGATTCCATAGAAAACATGTCATTCTGATGTAGCATATAGAAGTTACAATAGAAAAAATGTTTTGATGATAATAAAAATATTATTATTATTATTATTATTATTATTATTATTATTATTATTATTATTATTATTATTATTATTACTATTATTATTATATTTTATGGTGAATAAGCACGCTTCCTCCCCCTCCCCCCATTCCATGGTTCACCTAGCGCCGCCCCCTATAGATTTTTCTTTTAAATTTATTTTTTTTATTCCTTTTCATTTTATCCTTTTTTTCTCTTCTACCTTATTCTTCCTAAAAATTTCACACTACAACCCTAATTCCTAGCCACAAATGCATCGTATATTTACAACTTTCATACAAGAAACTACTTGCATGTGACATCCCTAAAATCATGACACCTCATGTGCCCCACACATCATAGCCACCCAAGGACTATCAAATCTACTGCTCGTGACCAGCTACTATTCCCAGTCAGTTTCTGCACTCTTCTCTATCAAGTGATAACCCCCACTGGAACTATCTCCACTACTAAATTTTTTATCCACACCCATAGATCCTAGATCTTGGGTGAACGAGTCTCACCATCGACTATGGCCAAATTTCAACCATTCAATCCACCTGGGAATCAGTCCTCATCACACCAAGCCTTCACTGCATGAAAAAATGGTTTACATGAATCATCAATCCAATCATGATCTCCCTTAAACCCTATCACACCTCAATCATGCTCTCAATCCCAAATCTATATCCACATAATTAATCTGTTGTGTCATGAATCGATTACACAATGATTTATTCTTGGGTATTTTTTGAACCTTCAGCCAAAAGAAATGTCAGTGATGAATAGGTTAAGAATGAATAATAAAAGTACAATTAAAAAATTGAAAAAAAAACCTCATATTCTATTCATATTAGCCTTGATTTGTATCCATTAGAATGAATAATGAATAAAAATCATAATAATTAATAAATTATTGGGCTTATGAGAAGAAAAAATATCACAAATCAAAAGAAGATATAATCCATGATCAAAGTTTTAATCAAAAGGGGTGAAAACCACAATTGATGAGTCCTACCTTGATTATTGATTGATTTTTGGTGAATAAAACATTCACTAGAGATGAAGGTGATGATTCTACTACATTCTTCATTCGTCTAATGATTATCCTCGATCAGATTGCTTGTCGTTATCTAATCTTGATCTGTCAATGAAGGTCATCATAGATCCTATAAAAAACCTCTTGAGGTTATTAAACTAACCCAAGTGAAATTTCATAATGAAATATTTATAGAGGATTATATTTAGTTCATTTAAATTAAAATAAATAAATTAATAATTTATTTTAATTTAAACGTGACTACCTCATCCAAATGTATGACATCGACCAATTTTTGGTTGCACCTAGGGTAAACCTCACATTCTAGATTCAACTATGGTCTCATATTTTCAATATGAGGATCCATTCATAAGTTATTCTACTTTTTCAAGAAAATTATGCACGTGCGATATTAATATATTTAATATTTTTATAATATCAATTTTGGGATCACTATTCCTTAGAATCTCACATTGTCTCAATGACTGGCTCTGAAAATATTACTAGAAATATTTAAACGTATTACACAGAAAATTCAGATTCTCTAAATTATTTCATCATTCAAATATTTTTATCCCTAAAAAGAACAAACTAAACAAAAGGGGGGATACTGAGGCAACAACTGGATCTCCCGCTCTCAGGAGTTCTCCTACATGCTCCCATTTCTACTCTAGGATCTCAAGAGGATAAAACAAACCTATTGGGACCTGATTCTCAACCTTCACCTATTGATATTTGAGACATCGAGAGATGAACTCAGCCACACTTCACCTCATGTCAACTGCAAAAAACTACCTCTAAAGTTCTTTGTACATCTTTCCTATATCGAGATGTACATAAAAAGGAGATGTGTGAAAATATTTCATCACCTTTTATTGTATCATGATTGTGATCATCATCCATCCTTGGAAAATGGTAACATGATTACCCCTTCATAATATCCATATGGTGAATCTTCTGAGGATATCTTGTCATGTAGGAACTCACAGTCGATATCTCTCAAACGGTCCTCCCTCACACACTCAAGAAGAGGAGGAATCAACACCATCGAATGAAGAAAATTTTCACCCTCATCTTCTACTAGGGTCAGCTGTAATGAATCCAAATGCTCAGATGCATCCTCCACTAAGAGATACTGGGACTTCCTGTTAAAGGAATATTCCACCACATTTCCCTTTCTAGGAGTATAGATTATCTCAATGTCATAGTCCTATAGGAACTCTGACTAGGGACTCTATTTCAGGTTCAGGTCTCTCTAAATGAATACATACCTGAGAATCTAATGGTCTAAGTGAACAACATAGTTCTATCCTAGAAGATAGTGTCTCCACATCCTCAAATCTAATATCACCATTTGAAACTCTAGGTCATGAATCACGTAGTTCCTCTCATGGGGTCTTAAATGAATTGACCTATATGTGATCATTGTCTACCTCTACATCAATATGTTTCCAATACTAGATCCATAGGCATCACAATATACTATATACTCCACACCCTCCTTTGGTGGTCTTAAAAGAGGAGAACTCATCATCTTCAGCCTCAACTCCTCAAAGGCTCTCTGACACTGCTCATTCCAGGTAAACAGCTTCCATTTTTGTGTTAGAGTGGTCAAAGTGGCTGTAACACCCGAGATTTTTATGAGTAATATTTTGTTTTTATGTTATCAAAGGAATCTTTCACTACACACTAGCTTGGCTTACTTTACACGCAATCGCGACCTTCCTCTATAGCTTGCGTCGTACGCAATACTGAGTTTCACTAAACAATGATATGCTATTAAAATATTATTAAAACTAGTCGTTATGAATAGTAATAACCACTTTTTGAAATTTTATAAATTTTATTTTTCAAAATGGACTTCATTTTTGGATTCGGAATACCGAAATTATCCTAGGGTGAAATTTTGGTATTTTTCTGAAAACTTTCAATTTTTGATGAATAGTGAAACCACTAAGTGGTAGGTTAAAAACTGAATTTTGCATAAAACTTAATTTTACCGCTTCTGTGAATGGAATTTCAAAAATCCGATAGACACGGTTTATATCAGTAAGTAAAATGTGTTTCAATGAGATAAAAATAATTTTTTGGTGAATAGTAACTTTTACTTTTTTTACCGCGGTTAATAGTAAATAGGGTAACTAAGGGTAAATATGATATTACTATTACCCTAACACGTGTCCTAATTCTATTGAATAAATTTAATTCGACCAAAAACAAACTTAGGAATAAAATATGACCATTTAGGCCCACTTGGATTAGATTAGGACATTTATTATTAATTTATTTAAAGAAGGGTTAAAATAGTTAAAATCAAAGTTTAATAAGTAAATCATTTTTAATATGGGGTTATACATAAGATAAATTCGACTATAAATATTAATTATAAAGCTAAAAATATTTCCTACATAATGGTATTTTATTTATAATTTTTAGACATTAAATAATTTAATTTATTTATGACAGAATGATGATGCAGTAATTATCTTATTAATGAAATATTGACATAATTGATGTTATAAACACCAAAATAAATGTAATTTGAGACTGTTTATGAATACCACTAATTTTCTAGGTTACTATGATATATTAGTGTTGATTTAATCAACTTGGTTTGAACATATAATTCTTTTATGACTTTCACAAAAATCATATATCAAATAGTGTCAAAATTGACACAAAATAGTTTTTAAATCAAATATTATATTATTAATTGTTATTTTATTCCAAAAAATCTAAGGTTCGGCCAAATTACTTAGATAAGGATATATATATATTAATAATAAACAATTTGGGGTTCTTTTGGCATGTTATAGTAAGTGTATTAACCATATAGTGTAAGAAAACAAAAAGACACGGTAAAAGTTTAATTATTTAACTTAGAGTTAAATCTAATTGATAAGGTTAAAATAATAACCTAAACTTGTCTAAATCCTATTGGTTGATAGGATTTAGACCCATCCCCACTTTATCTTCGAAATAATACCCTTAGGAACAATTATAAACTGATTTTGACATTAATATAAAATAATATTTTGAGATATTCCTAAGGTTCCCCTCTCCTCTCTTATAAAAGGGCACCTCCTCCCCCTCCTCCTTACACCAATTTGAGCACTCAAGCTCGTCCAACCCCTGCCAAAATCCCTTCTCCACTTACCTAGAATAATCCTAGAGGTCCTGGTATTCTTCAAAGACCAATCTTAGTTCCCTAAGTGGAGGATTCAAAGAGGTGTTCCAAAGAAGAGGTAATATCCATTACCAATCTTTTTAATTTCTTTCTTATTCAACTTCTTCCTCTTTAGTTGTTTCATGATAAAGTAATAACATCAGTATTAATTACATACTGATATGTTATTATAAATATGAAACAACCCTAATTCACCTTCTATCCATCCTACGGAAAAATGAAATCACCGCGCGTGCGTACGTACGGAATACCGTCTCCACGTCGTGGTGTAATCTATTTTCCACCATCACCTTACAAGGATGGGTATAATGGTGTAATGAGTAAATATTTATGATTATTATAAAGTAATATTGATACTGAAATAATATATATATACTCCAATACAATTCCACGATCATAGGAACGATATCATCACTCGTGCGTACGTACGGAATACCGTCTCCACGATGTGATGCGACTCGTTCTACATGATCTTCATTTCATAATGATTACATAAATGAATTGAATGAATCAATATGATATATACTACACTAATACCATTCTGGAAATGAGGTATCTATAACCTAAAGATAAGAATAAGAATTTATTCGACAAAACACGCATAAGAACAAAAAGTTATAAACACCCGAATAACAAGTAGCAATGAAATATTACTACTAAGAAGCTAAGAATATGACCATATATGATATCATAAAAATAAGTATGATTCTGGAATAAGTAAATAACATTATTTAAATCATTATACATGAGGTTCGGAAACTTACAAAGCAAGTCGGGCCTAAGGTAAGGGGAAATATCACAATCTCATTTTTATCCGAGATTGTTTATACTTTGGTATTTACTGGGGTGTATTTTATCATCCACATTCATGTTCCCTCAATATTTAATATTGTTTCCATACACTTACAATAGTTTAAATCCAATTTTACCCTTCGGTGAGTTTTTAGTAAAGAATATGAAATGAATCTTTTGTCGTTTTTTCGTACGAGGTACTTTTTGACTTTTCCGACAAAAGTACGAAGAATGTTTTTTTTAACTTATACGGCATGAATGGATTTTTAAAACATTATTTCCAAGAAGCTTCCTTTACAATTTTTCAAGTTTATTTTTAATCAAATTCTTTTAGTTTAGAATTTTATGACATTTTAAGAAAGGAAAAGTTTTTTTGAAGTAGAAATGATATTTTCCTCAAGAATGGAGTTCAAATGTTTTATCAAAATTATTTTCCATCTAAGATAATATAGGCTTCTGTTTTTATCCCTATTATTACATTGATTTGATTATGTTGTGAGAGAATTATTTTTATGAAGTCATTTACCTTATATGGTTTGTTTTATGATGTCATGATGTTTCAAGAATCCCATTTTTGTTACATGTGTTATGCGATGATGTATGATTTATGATTATGTGGCACACATAAGAAAGGATTCATTATAAGATGGGTGGGACCTATATCTCCCTCCAATGCATTGGGTAAAGATTTATATCTCATGAGATAGACATGGCTGGAACGGAAGGTTATTTCGGTTCAGTGATACAGGACTGAAACGAGGAGTGAACTCGGTTCAGAAATTGACTTTGTCCGCTAAGATAGTATTGGCAATGAGTCATGACTAACAAGAAATTATTTTCCATGATTATGTGTGCATTCCACAAGGTTTCAAGTTTTATGTTATGATTATGGGGATCTCATTTTCACTTCTATGATTTATTCCCTGTTAAGATATTATGATCTCTTTTGCAGGTTATGATTTTCAAAAAGATATGATATAATTTTTATTTCCTTTATTTGCCCTTGCTGAGCAATTGAGCTCACCCTTTTATGTTTTCTTTTCCCCAGGTCAGGAAGATGGATATTAAGTAGAATATTCTAAAAGGGACCCTAGATATGATGAAATAAATGGGAGACACTGTAGAAGATTTATGAACCAGTTGTTTATGTTTCCCAGTTTCTAAAGACACTATACCTATACGATCCTTTGTGGTTTTGTCATATGTTGTAATAATTGTGCTTCAATTTTGAAGTATTAACAATGTATGTAAAGTATGGGTCGTTATAGTAGGTATCATAGGAAAGGTATAGTCAACCTTTAGAAACTAGGATGTGAAAGCCTTAGTAAGAACCCTAAGGATAAGTCTAAGCATAGAATACAATCTTAGTGTTTTAGAAATGGCCATGAATAACCTAGGATAAGACCTTAAGCGTGAAAATTTTATTCTTGAATTATGTGGTTTTCCTATTATAATTAGTGTTTCTCACACTATTCTTCTTGGTTTTAGTCGATGGCTGGAACCCGAAGGAACCGTGTTAATGCGGAATGCGATGGGCAATTCAATGATTGTCCCCCTGAGCAACCAAAAGATATGGGAGTTGGAATGAAAAATCTTGTAGCCATGCTCACACAACTTTCTCAAGCTATGAATCATGCAGGACTTCCAAAAGAGCAAAGGAAGGAGCAACATTCTGTTGAATCCTTCATGAGGTAGCGTCCACCTTCTTTCAGCGGGTCTACTGATCCATTAGTTGCTGAACAATGGATTAGCACTACTGAAAAGATATTTTCAGTTCTTCAATGATTTGAACATGATAAAGTCATCCTAGCAGTGTATCGTTTGGAAGGATATGCTGATCAATGGTGGAATCTTATTAAAAATACGAGGCAAAGGGATGAAATTGAGTCCATGGAATGGGACGAGTTCAAGAACTTATTTTTCAATAAGTACTTCCCTCGTATTCTCCGAACAAAGATGGAGAAAGAGTTTCTTGAACTGAAGCAAAGGGATGATGAATCTGTTGGTACCTATGAAGCAAATTTTACAAGACTTGCAAGGTACGCTTCTGGTATTATTATCCAACCTGAGAGTAAGATCGATCGATTCTTTAGTGGCTTAAAACCAAGTCTTCGAAGGGCGTTAGCCATAAGGGACTTCAATAGCTACGAGGAAATCGTTCGATGTGCTCTCAAAGTCGAGATGGAGATTGGAGTAACCCATCAGTCATATGGGTTTGATAAGAAGAGGAAAATGGAATTCAAAGGAAAATCTAAAGAGCACACTAAAAAGAAGATGAGCTTTCCCTTATGCTCAAAGTGTGGAAAGAAACATGGAGGGAGTTGTCTTAAAGGGACAAGTAAATGTTTCAAATGTGGAAAGGAATGTCATCGAGCATTTGAATGCCGCGATAATGGGAAGAAGATGTCTAATGATGCAAACAAAGGAATGGATACACAGAATGAACCTACTACACTTCAATGTTTCAAGTGCAAGGAGATGGGGCATTATGCCAATCAATGCCCAAATCCAAGGGTTGATGATGATGGTCGACGTCAACAAAATATTAAGGCTAAAGACAAAGGAAAGTCACATGCAATTTCTATCAGTGATGTGGAGTACGATAACGAAGTGGTGAAAGGTACACTTACCATCCACTCTAAAGTATCAAATGTTTTATTTGATTTTGGATCCACCCACTCTTTTATTTCTAAAGAATTTTCTAAGGGTATCACCATATTACCTCAACAATTAGATGTTGAGTTAGTTGTGACAACACCTAATGGTACATCAATCACATCAAAAGTTTATAATTCTTCTCCAATTGACGTTTGTGGGAAAGTGCTTCCTGCAAATCTGGTGATCCTTCCTATAGTGGAATTCGATGTGATTCTTGGCATGGATTGGCTTTCTTTATACGGAGCTCATATCAATTGCCAAATAAGGGAAGTCACATTTCATATTCTAGATCAATCTATGATCTTTTATCAATGCAAGGATGAACATAACCTTCCAGTGGAAATTTCTTCCATTTTATGGGTATTGATTCCACTAAATGAAGGTTATTTATCTCAAATGGTTGGTGAGAAACTCGCGATTAAGAATATTCCCATCGTACGGGAGTTTGATGATGTCTTTTCGGAGGAATTACCGGGTCTTCCACCAAATCGTGAAGTTGAGTTTTCAATAGAACTCGTACCGGGTGCTTTGCCTATTTCAAAGACACCTTATAGAATAGCCCCAATTGAGTTGCAGGAATTGAAGAAGAAACTCCAAGAGAATCTTGATAAGATATTCATACACCCTAGTGCGTCACCTTGGGGAGCACCTGTTCTATTTGTTAAGAAGAAATATGGATCAATGAGACTCTGCATTGATTATCGAGAACTTAACAAGATCACTATCAAGAACAAATATCCTCTCCCACACATTGATGACTTATTTGACCAACTACGTGGAGCTCAATACTTTTCCAAGATTGATCTTCGTTCAGGGTATCATCAATTAAGGGTCAAAAGGGAGGATATACCAAAGACGGCTTTCCATGCAAGGTATGGACACTATGAATTTATAGTGATGCCATTTGGTCTTACTAATGCCCCTGCTATCTTCATGGATCTAATGAATAGAGTCTTTAGAGACTATCTTGATCAATTTGTGGTAGTCTTTATAGACGATATGCTTGCCTATTCAAAGAGCAAGGAAGAGCATGAAGATCACTTGAGAATTATATTGATGACCCTGAGAAAGGATAAGCTTTATGCCAAATTTACCAAGTGTGAATTTTGGCTTCAAAAAGTTACATTTTTGGGTCACATAATCTCAAAAGAGGGGATATCTGTGGATCCAGCAAAAACAGAGGTTATCAAAAGATGGTCGAGACCAACAACAATAACTGAGATCCGAAGTTTTCTTAGTTTGGCTGGATATTATCGACGTTTTGTAAAAGATTTTTCACGATTATCTAATCCACTCACCAAGTTGACTCGAAAAGGAGTTAAGTTTGTTTGGACAGAGGAATGTGAAGAGAATTTCAAGGAGTTGAAAAGAAGGTTATCCAGTGCACCTGTGCTCACACTTCCTTGTAGTGGAGAAAGGTTTGTGATCTACAGTGATGCATCCAAGAAGGGATTGGGGTGTGTTCTTATGCAAAATGATATGGTGATAGCTTATGCCTCACGACAGTTGAAAATACATGAGCAAAATTACCCAACAAATGATTTGGAGTTGTCTGCGGTAATCTTTGCATTAAAGATTTGGAGGCATTACTTTTATGGTGAAAGGTGTGATATTTATACTGATCATAAAAGTTTAAAGTATATTTTCACACAAAAGGAGATGAATATGTGTCAAAGAAGATGGTTGGAACTGATTAAGGATTATGACTGCTCAATCATTACCACCCTGGGAAAGCAAACAAGGTGGAAGATGCATTAAGTCGACAAGACCATGCCAGTTTATCCATGATGAGGATCACAAAAGATCCAATATTCATGGATTTACAAAGGATGGATCTTGTAATTATAATGGAAGGGGAAAAATCTTATCTTTCTCAAATGAATGTTCAACCATCTATACATGTGAAGATTAAAGAGGCACAGAAAGAAGATGTCGAGTTACAAAAGAAGGCGAGAAATGTTCCTGAATTCAACCTTGATTGTGATGGGATAATAAAGTTCAGGAATCGGGTTTGTGTTCCTCCCATCCCCGAACTAAAGAAGGAGCTGCTGGATGAGGCTCATAGTTCTTCATTCTCTATTCATCCTGGAAGCACGAAGATGTATAGGGACCTGAAAGAGTACTTCTGGTGGGATGGCATGAAAAGAGATGTTGCTGAATATGTCTCTCGATGCTTGGTTTGTCAACAAGTTAAAGCTGAGAGACAGAAGTCTAAGGGGATGTTGAAACCATTACCCATACCCGAATGGAAATGGGAAAACATCACTATGGACTTTGTCACAGGACTTCCTAAAACATCCAAAGGCAATAATGCTATCTGGGTCATAGTTGATCGTCTTACAAAGTCTGCACACTTCATTGCTATTAGAGAGGATTTCTCTCTAGATCAGCTTGCCAGGATATATGTAAAGGAAGTGGTAAGATTGCATGGAGTACCACTTTCTATTATATCTGATCGGGATCCAAGATTTACCTCGAAGTTCTGGCGAAGTCTTCAGCATACTCTGGATACAGAGTTGAGTTTCAGCACTGCTTATCATCCCTAGACAGACGGTCAGTCTGAGAGAACAATTCAAACCCTAGAAGATATGTTGAGAACTTACTCTATGGATTCCAAAGGAGGTTGGGATCAACACCTACCTTTGGTGTAATTTTCTTATAATAATAGCTTTCACTCTAGTATTCAGATGGCTCCTTATGAAGCTCTCTATGGAAAGAAATGCAGGACTCCAACTTGCTGGGATGAAGTTGGGGAAAGAAAGCTATTAGGACCTGATCTCGTTGATGAAATAGCAGAAAAGGTCAGATCTATTCAACAACACATAAGAGCATCTCAGAGTCGATAGAAAAGTTATGCTGACAACCGAAGAAAAGACCTAGAGTTTGAAGTGGGTGATAAAGTGTTCTTACGAATATCTCCCTGGAAGAGGGTTATGAGATTTGGAAAGAAGGGGAAGTTGAGCCCTAGATATATCGGTCCTTTTGAAATACTGGATCGTGTTGAAAAGGTAGCTTACCGATTGGCGCTTCCACCGAATCTCTCTCAAGTTCACAATGTGTTCCATGTATCTCTCCTAAGAAAGTACATACCTGATCCTTCACATGTACTCAGCTCAGAAGTTGTACCGCTGGAGCAAGATCTTTCTTATGAAGAACAACTGATAGAGATTCTGGATCATAGAGAAAAAGTCCTACGAAACAAGAACACTCGATTGGTGAAAGTTTTATGGAGGAACCACCAACTTGAAGAAGCTACATGGGAGCTTGAGGATATGATGAGGGAAAAGTATCCTCATCTTTTTGTTACAAAGTGACGAATTTCGAGGGCGAAATTCATTTTAAGGGGGGTAGAATGTAACACCCGAGATTTTTATGAGTAATATTTTGTTTTTATGTTATCAAAGGAATCTTTCACTACACACTAGCTTGGCTTACATTACACGCAATCGCGACCTTCCTCGATAGCTTGCGTCGTACGCAATACTGAGTTTCACTAAACAACGATATGCTATTAAAATATTATTAAAACTAGCTGTTATGAATAGTAATAACCACTTTTTGAAATTTTATAAAATTTATTTTTCAAAATGGACTTCATTTTTGGATTTGGAATACTGAAATTAGCCTATGGTTAAATTTTGGTATTTTTCTGAAAACTTTCAATTTTTGATGAATAGTGAAACCACTAAGTGGTAGGTTAAAAACTGAATTTTGCATAAAACTTAATTTTACCGCTTCTGTGAATGGAATTTTGAAAATCCTACAGACACGGTTGATATCAGTAAGTAAAATGTGGTTCAATGAGATAAAAATAATTTTTTGGTGAATAGTAACTTTTTACTTTTTTTACCGCGGTTAATAGTAAATAGGGTAACTGAGGGTAAATATGATATTACTATTACCCTAACAGATGTCCTAATTCTATTGAATAAATTTAATTCGACCAAAAACAAACATAGGAATAAAATATGACCATTTAGGCCCACTTGGATTAGATTAGGACATCTATTATTAATTTATTTAAAGAAGGGTTAAAATAGTTAAAATCAAAGTTTAATAAGTAAATCATTTTTAATATGGGGTTATAAATAAGATAAATTAGACTATAAATATTCATTAGAAATCTAAAAAGATTTCCTACATAATGGTATTTTATTTATAATTTTTAAACATTAAATAATTTAATTTATTTATGACAGAATGATGATGCAGTAATTATCTTATTAATGAAATATTGACATAATTGATGTTATAAACACCAAAATAAATGTAATTTGAGACTGTTTTTGAATCCCACTAATTTTCTAGGTTACTATGATATATTAGTGTTGATTTAATCAACTTGGTTTGAACATATAATTCTGTTATGACTTTCACAAAAATCATATATCAAATAGTGTCAAAATTGACACAAAATAGTTTTTAAATCAAATATTATATTATTAATTGTTATTTTATTCCTAAAAATCTAAGGTTCTGCCAAATGACTTATATAAGGATATATATATATTAATAATAAACAATTTGGGGTTCTTTTGGCATGTTATAGTAAGTGTATTAACCATATAGTGTAAGAAAACAAAAAGACACGGTAAAAGTTAAATTATTTAACTTAGAGTTAAATCTAATTGATAAGGTTAAAATAATAACCTAAACTTGTCTAAATCCTATTGGTTGATAGGATTTCGACCCATCCCCACTTTATCTTCGAAATAAGACCCTTTGGAACCATTATAAACCGATTTTGACTTTAATATAAAATAATATTTTGAGATATTCCTAAGGTGCCCCTCTCCTCTCTTATAAAAGGGCACCTCCTCTCCCTCCTCCTCATATCAATTTGAGCACTCAAGATCGGCCAACCCCTGAAAAAATCCCTTCTCCACTTCCCTAGAATAATCCTAAAGGTCCTGGTCTTCTTCAAAGACCAATATTAGTTCCCTAAGTGGAGGATTCAAAGAGGCGTTCCAAAGAAGAGGTAATATCCATTACCGATCTTTTCAATTTCTTTCTTCTTCAACTTCTTCTTCTTTAGTTGTTTCATGATAAAGTAATAACATCAGTATTACTTACATACTGATATGTTATTATAAATATTAAACAACCCTAATTCACCTTCTATCCATCCTACGGAAAAATGAAATCACCGCGCGTGCATACGTACGGAATACCGTCTCCACGCCGTGGTGTAATCTATTTTCCACCATCACCTTACAAGGATGGGTATAATGGTGTAATGAGTAACTATTTATGATTATTATAAAGTAATATTGATACTTAAATAATATATATATACTCCAATACAATTCCACGATCATAGGAACGATATCATTACTCGTGCGTACGTACGGAATACCGTCTCCACGATGTGATGCGACTCGTTCTACATGATCTTCATTTCATAATGATTACATAAATGAATTGAATGAATGAATATGATATATACTACACTAATACCATTCTGGAAATGAGTTATCTATAACCTAAAGATAAGAATAAGAATTTATTCGACAAAACACGCATAAGAACAAAAAGTTATAAACACCCGAATAACAAGTAGCAATGAAATATTACTACTAAGAAGCTAAGAATATGACCATATATGATATCATAAAAATAATTATGATTCTTAAATAAGTCAATAACATTATTTAAATCATTATACAGGAGGTTCGAACACTTACAAATCAAGTCGGACCTAAGGTAAGGGGAAATATCACAATCTCATTTTTATCTGAGATTGTTTATACTTTGGTATTTACTGGGGTGTATTTTATCATACACATCCATGTTCCCTAAATATTTAATATTGTTTCCATCCACTTACAATAGTTTAAATCCAATTTTACCCTTCGGTGAGTTTTTAGTAAAGAATATGAAAGGAATCTTTTGTCGTTTTTTCGTACGAGGTACTTTTTGACTTTTCCGACAAAAGTACGAAGAATGTTTTTTAACTTATACGGCATGAATGGATTTTTAAAACATTATTTCCAAGAAGATTCATTTACAAGTTTTCAAGTTTATTTTTAATCAACTTCTTTTAGTTTAGAATTTTATGACATTTTAAGAAAGGAAAAGTGTTTTTGAAGTGGAAAGGATATTTTCCTCAAGAATGGAGTTCAAATGTTTTATCAAAATTATTTTCCATATAAGATAATATAGGGTTCTATTTTTATCCCTATTATTACATTGATTTGATTATGTTTTGAGAGAATTATTTTTATGAAGTCATTTACCTTATATGGTTTGTTTTATGATGTCATGATGTTTCAAGAATCCCATTTTTGTTACATGTGTTATGCGATGATGTATGATTTATGATTATGTGGAACACATAAGAAAGGATTCATTATAAGATGGGTGGGACCTATATCTCCCTCCAATGCATTGGGTAAAGATTTATATCTCATGAGATAGACATGGCTAGAACGGAAGGTTATTTCGGTTCAGTGATACGGGACTGAAACGAGGAGTGAACTCGGTTCAGAAATGGACTTTGTCCGCTAAGATAGTCTTGGAAATGAGTCATGACTAACAAGAAATTATTTTCCATGATTATGTGTGCATGCCACAAGGTTTCAAGTTTTATGTTATGATTATAAGGATCTCATTTTCACTTCTATGATTTATTCCATGTTAAGATATTATGATCTCTTTTGCAGGTTATGATTTTCAAAAAGATATGATATGATTTTTATTTCCTTTATTTGCCCTTGCTGAGCAATTGAGCTCACCCTTTTATGTTTTCTTTTCCCCAGGTCAGGAAGATGGATATTAAGTAGAATATGCTAAAAGGGACCATAGATATGATGAAATAAATGGGAGACGCTGTAGAAGATTTATGAACCAGTTGTTTATGTTTCCCAGTTTCTAAAGACACTATACCTATACGGTCCTTTGTGGTTTTGTCATATGTTGTAATAAGTGTGCTTCAATTTTGAAGTATTAACAATGTATGTAAAGTATGGGTCGTTATAGTGGCTGCAATACTGGATAAGTCTATCACAAACCTCCTATAGTACCCCTCCAAGCTAAGAAAACTTTTCACCTCGAACACAATCTTGGGTGGATTCCAAGAAATAAATTCATCAATATTTTTCTGGTCTATAGCTAATCTATGCTTCGAATGACATCCCCCAAAAGTAAACCTCTTGGATATAGAACTAGAACTTCGAGAGCTTACCATAAATATAGTGCTCTTAGAGAAAGGATTGGACCATCCTCAAGTGCTCTACATTCTTATCCTCTAACGTATAGTATTTGAGTATGTCATCAATATAGACAACTATAAAATGGTCTAAGTGTGGCTAGAAGATTCAGTTCATCGAAGATATAAACACAATGGGGGTATTCATCACACCAAAAGGAATCACTAGGAACTCATAATGTCTATAGAAATATTGTAATTCCATCTTTAGAATATGATCCTCATGAAACCTCAACTGCTGGTATCCAGACCTAATATTGACCTTTGATAACCATCTCATGCCTCGAAACTAATAAAATAGGTCATAAATCCTTGGACAGGGGTACTTGTTCTTTATCATGGACTGATTTAGGTGATGATAATCAATGAAAATCCACAAGATCTCATCCACAATTTTCACAAAAAAAAACTAGTGATGCCCAGGGGGACACACTTGGTCTGATAAAACCCTTCTCTCAAAGGTCCTCCTACTACACCCTTATCTCCCAAATCTCGATAAGGGCCATCTGATATGCCGTAGAAGATATTAGATCAGTCCCGGAGTGCAAGTTGATGGAAAACTCCATATCCCACCTCAAAGATATTCCTAGAACATCCTCAAGGAAGACATCCATATAATATTCTTTGATTGAAGGAATTTAGATTCTTTAATAGCCCGTTTTTCCATGGGATAAAATCACCAACTGATGGGAGATGGGTTTCAGCTTCCTGTTCGCAATACCAACTCACTCCACCATGAGATCTCTCTCACCCATAAAGGAGAATCTTGTCCCATCTATCCAAATCCATCAGACACATCTGTAGAGCTAATAAATCTAGGATCATACCATGAACAAACAATCCATACCCAAGATGGTGTCATAAGGTCTCATCGTGATGACCAATAGGTCATATAAGAAACCCTCTCCACCAACCTATAGATCACACTATCATCATATAAAATATATTGAATAAATGTTCCCTATAGAAACCTCAAGGAAAATCTAATGGTCTAAAGCCTCAACTGAGATCTCCAACTCTCGCTCCAAGAGTAAATATATGAAGGAATGACTCAAACCTATGTATACTAGTAATTAAGAAAGATTATAATAAACACATATCATACCTCTAATCATCTCATGATCTGCCAGGTCATAAGGCTCCAAAACCTACAGTTTCCCATGACCTCAACTACCAGCTCTCTAAGCCTGATTTGGGACGCCTGGTGGTGGTGGTGGTGGTGGTGGAAGGAGATTGTATCATCCTCCACCACCACTATCTCCTCCTCTATGATCCCCACCTGCACCTCTACTGGCTATACCTACCTGGGGGATGCCCTATCCTCGTACGGAAGATTCATGATCACAGTGTTGCCTCTGCCATGGTGGTTCATCCACCATCTACCTAACCTCCTCTGCACATCAGTTCTGGCAATCATGTTCTATGTGACTTTTCTTATCACATGCATATAATATTCTCCCCTTAATACCTCTTGGTTTTTTTCCCTAATCCACATGACCATGTACCTAAGTCCGATCATAGGTATGCTTTTTATGCCTCAACTCCTTTCGTCTTCCAATTGTTTTAGATGAATAATCCCTATGATTCCTAATGAAATCTCTAGTTTTATGAAGTCCCTCAGATAGGAAGCTCTCATTCACTAGTTCTCTCTCTAATACTCCAGCATATGTGGGATTTCATAGGGGTACCACACTGGCATGGATGTCTCTGTAGAGACCCTTCTCAAACTTTAGTGCATGAAAGTAACCATCTTGAGTCGTTTCATGGGAGTACCACATAAGGTTATTGAACCTCGTGGCATACTCAAAAACTATCATACCTCCCTACTTAAGCTCTATAATCTCCTGAATCAGAACTGAGTGAAATAACATAGTTTAGTAATCCTCATGAAACAACTATTAGAATTAGAACCATGAGAGTGCCAACTCATCATGAGCCTTCATGAATAGACTCCACCAGTGACCAGCTCTTCCATAGAAAAGACCGACTACCAATGAAACCATTTGATCAGACAGGGTCTGTACAATCCTAAAAAGTTAGATCATTGACTCAATTTATTCCTCCACTTCTTCGGGATCTAGCTTACTGCGAAATCTTAGTGGCCTTTATCATTGGAACTCATGTAGTATGCTAAGATTGTGCACATCCTCAGTCTTCTTTAATGGTATAATTTTTTGATTAATTGGTAGGGTGTTGCTACCTACACACCTGGAGAAAGGATTTTAGAATATGGGCCCTGAACTAAGTCCTCATCACTCATTGGATCATCGTAATAAACCTAAATCAATAAACTTACTGGTTGTCTTCATGGAGGAATCTTGAAAATATAATCAAGATGTACCATGGTCAGATGAGCATATATATATGGGGAGATAAATCAATAAGGATATTTAAAGGACTCAATCCTATATGACGCATGTACCATTGATCATTGCAACTAATGTCTCAATATATCAAGTTGAAAAGTAAGTATCCATGGTTCAAGTGTATGGATACATAGATCATTGCACCAACAGTAGGTTCCCTAGCCTGAAATCCACACTTGAGACACATTGACATTGTTTCCCTAAGTCCTAAGGAATGAACTTTATCTGATAATAATATGTCACAACCCTAACCACTAGGGCCCACCTAGTCGATGGAAGGATGATCCGCAACTACCCCAAGCCTGCCTCCATAAGCTAAGGGATGGTGACAAGTTTTAAAAGGTATAACTAAAATGGGAGGAATTTTCCTAAGTACCTGTGAACATGCACCCAACCATCTCCATGAAAAATTTTAAAGGAATAAAAATAAAATAAAGTAACATCCAGAGTAAAAACCATGCATGTAATAGCCATAAGGGAATACAAAAGAGTGTGAAAATGTAATCTTAAATGTAAAGGGTAAAAATACATGTCCAACCAAAAAAGATGTCCCAACCTAAAAATAACTTGAAAATTAAATAATGAGAGAGCCCGACTTTATATCTCCAATCCCCAACCACCATATGTGGTCAAATGCACCCCAGGTATCCATATGCTCCTCTGAAATCTTACCCAACCTATTTTTCATTTGTATAATACACGACATGTGTGGAAAAAACCCATGCAAGGGTAAGTATATACATAACCAATAGGATGATGTGAAAACTAGTGGGGGATTAATAAAAGACATGATCTAAGTAGATTGATCCACCCATAGAAATAAAGAAAAAAATCCAATACATAGATATACATATATTCTCATAAAATAAACCCAGATGAGTGTGAAAGAGGATATCCATCTCATAGCCCAGGCCATTATGATGAGTCTTTCAATATTTCCAAGAGTCTATCAATGATTCCAATATCTCACATGTCTTTCCAAAGAATTTATATGGAGGACCTTTACCCTAGTATGATAGGGGGTTATCATCTTAATGGATAGAGGACCCATGCCCTAATACAACAAAGAAGTGTCGCCTCTGTATCTGTACATCAAGTATGTAGGACCCACACCCTATTAGGATAGATGAGTAATGTCCACATAGATAGAGGACTCACACCCTAGTATGAAAGGGGAGTACCATCTCTATACCTGATCTATGAGTACGGAGTACCCACACACGGATGTGATAGGGGAGTACTGCCTCTAAGAATAAAGAGTATGGAGGTCACATACCCTGGTGCAATAGGGGAGTATCATATCTATGATAGAGGAACCGCAATCATGTAGGGGAGTATTGTATCTATACTTGATCAACAACTAGTATTTAATATAGGGGACCCACACCCTAGTACGGTAGGGGAGTACCATTCCTACAGATAGAGGACACACACATTGTTATGAAAGTGGATTTTCGCCTCTATATCTGTACTCTCTAATGATCTTTCCTGATCATTTCCATTGTCAAGTGCCTCCTAAAGAAGCATCACACTCAAAACATCTTGTATCATATCTGAAAAGCCACCACGAAAGGCCACTATCGAGTTCTATGCAAAATAAAACTCAGGATAGGCTACTCACGGGCCAAAATATGAGTCCAAATGATGGATATGTGAGGGGTAGAAGATTCATAAAGAGGTAAACGACATGTATTGGGTCCACATGACGTGTGAAACTACCTCATTTCCTAGCCGTGTACCTATCCATGCCTGGGTATCGGACCATGCTCGGGTACCCTTGGGTGTGCTTGTGTACTCCCAAAGTACATGGCGTATCTGGATAAAATATTGAAGAATACATGAGGATCATCGTTGGTTCGATAAGATAAAACATAATTCCACTAACATGTCATAGAAAATGGCTAAGGATGGCCAAATGGATCACATCATTGCAATCCTCACAGAAAAATTCTTCAGATAGGCTATTTACTTGTCCAAATCAGACACCCAATGAGAAATACACATTTCACCATATAACACAAAAATGGCAGTTCTTGGGCCCTACCCATGAGTTTAAATTAAATAATCGATATTGATATCAAAAAATCTGCCTCAATATCAGGCTCATGATGTCATAGACGGTTCATTAATACGACACTCTATGAAGAATACATGTCAGATAATAATATTATAATTATCGGTCGCTCTGTGAACCCAAGCCATGAGCCTGAATTAAGTATCCAACATTGGTCTTGAAATGAACATCTTGAAGTCAAGGTTGTGATGACGCATATGGCATGGCCTTATGTCATATCATGTAGAAGTTACGAAGGAAATAATGTTTTTATGATGATGATGATGATGATGATGATGATAATGATATTATTATTATTATTATTATTATTATTATTATTATTATTATTATTATTATATGTTATGTTGAAGAGGCACATTACCTCCCCCCCCATTCTATGGATCTTCTAGTGTCACCCCCTGTTGATAGGTTGGCATGGAGTATGATATTCTACTCTATACCAATATTAGGATCACAATAGCACTGAATATGCACAATATACAAGAGGGGGTGAATTGTATACTTTAAAATTTTCTTAAGGAAATTTTGTATAAACAAAATTCACAACACCTCTAATAAGAATTCACCTTCTCAGAGAAATATAAAGTTCTTAAGTCTAAAGTTTAAGAAACTTTACTTACAAATAGATTCTACCACAAGGCGTATAGAATCTCTTACAAACAGAGATACAAGTTAGAAATTTTATACAAAAATAAAACTTCCTAACTTTTACAAAGAAATGGAAAATTACAATATTCTTTTAACCCAAAGAGGAGGATATCCAAAAAAAATTGGATAAAGGTCCCTTGTTTTATACTTACAAGAAAGTCTGTCTTACCCAAACCCAGGTAAGCCCTCAATCCTAAGATCGGTATCTGTCTTTCTATCCCCGCAAGCCCTCGATTTGTAAGGAAATTATCACCTATGAATTCACCACTCGAAGTCTCTGATTTTAAGAAAATCTCTCACCTCTACACGAATCAATTCTGCATGAAGCAAAGTTTGAACAAGTTGTTCAAACTTTCTACACAAAACCTGAGATTTTATAAGAGCCTCTCACTCTAGAGAAATTCACTTTTAGAGAGATGAACTCCAAAATTCAAACAAGTGAACTCGTGAACTAGTGTGGATCTCATTATATAAGGTCCTATTTATACCTTTCAAAAACTACTGGTTGATTCCACTCCAACGGTTATATTTCCTTAAATCTCGGAGGGACCTAGACACGTAGAAAATATACAACGGTTAGTTTATAACAGAAACAACAACATCGTTTTATATAACCAACCATGAATATAAAGATCTTACACCTTAAGTGTAAGGAACTTGGAATCCGATAAAATTTAAAAGATATAAAAGTAATTAAAATATTCAAAATTCTAAGGTAATAAATCTTTGAATAATAAATTCCAGAATTATGAATTTTAAAATGGATTTTCATAAAATCGGTACGAGTAAAGTATAAGGAAATATTTTATGAAAACTTGGTTTTACAAATTCTGGTACCGGTATCATGATTTATGGAATAATAGAATATAATCGGTATCAGATTATCAAAGGCAGTGTATAAGGAAATTCTCGGTACTAGTTTCTTATTCTCTGGTATCGGTATCATAAGAAATGGTATCACTGTCTCTAACATAAACGGTATTAAAAAAATATTCTTTAGAAATGCGAAATGGAAATTTCTGGTATGGCATAAAAATGATATAAGAATTTTTGTATCAGGATTCCTGGTATTGGTATGAAAAATATGTCTTAAAACCAAAATACTAAAATTCTATGTATAAGAAAAGAAATATGATACCGGATTTCATTCAAGATGGAAATCGGTATCGCAGTGAAAATGGAGAACAAAAAATGGTGTTTTAAGGAATTCTGGTATGGTATAACCATGAAGAAAATTTCGGAACCTTGAGATCTTTTCCAGTATAGAAAAACAGATTTCTAAAAATAAAAATATGTTTATCTCAAAAGTCTAAGAAAATTTTGGTTATAAGGTAATTTATGTAAGTGTAAGAAAATATATGAAAGTGTAAGGAAAATATATTTATGAAGAAGGTGTTTGTGATTTTCAAAATAAAAGCTTAATGAATGGAGAGGTCTTATAGACCTAACACCTGTAGGTTCCTCTTTTAAATTTATTATTATTGTTTATTCCTTTTCACTTTATCCTTTTTCATCTCTTTTACCATCTTTTTCCCATGATTTTTACATTACAGCCCTAATTACCAGCCACAAATGTAGTGGGTACTCCCACCTCACACATAATCTACTACTCGTATGTGGAATCCTTGAAATCATGTCGCCTCTTATGCCCCAGACATCACAACCACCCAAGGACTGCCGACTCTGCTAATCATGATTAACCACTATGATCGATCAGTTGTTTCCTTATTCTCCATCAATTGATGACTACCTCTCACATTTTTTCCACCGTTGAATTTGATTTCCACATCCTTAGATCATAGATCTAGGGTGACCGAGTCTTGTTATCGACTGTGGCCGAATTTTGGCCATCCGATCTGTTAGGTAATTGGTCCTCATTGCACTTCACCTTAACCACATGAAAAAATGGTTAATCGGAATCATCTATCAGATCCCAATATCTCGTCAACCATATCTTACCTTTATCATGTTATTGATCTCAAATATTTATCCTCAGAATTGATTTTTTTTTTTTTGCTATGGATCGATTGCAGAATAATTTATTATCAGGTATTTTTTATACCGTCGGTCAAAAGAAATGTCAATGATGAATGGGTGAAGAAAAAATAATAAAAACACAATTAAAAAATTGAGTAACAAACCTCATTATTCATTTGAATTGGCCTTAATTAGATTTCGTTAGAATAAATAATGAAGAATATTTATAACAATCAATAAATTACAGGGCTCATGTGAAGAACAATTACCGCAGATTAAAAGAAGATATAATTCATGCTCAGTATTTTAATCAAAAGTGGAAGAAACCATAATTGACAAGTCCTGCCTCAATTATGGATCAATTTTTTTAATAATGCATCCTCTAGTGATTAAGGTGATGATCCCACTGCATTCTTCATTCATCTCATGATAATCCTCAGTTTGATTGTTCGTCGTTCTATGATCCTAATCCATCAACAAAGTTCATTAGATATCCTCTCAAAATCCTCCCAGGGTTATGCAACTAACCCAGGAAAAATTTCATAGAAAAATATTTATAGAGGATTGGATTTAGGTTATTTAAATTAAAATAAATTAAGTAATAATTTATTTTAATTTAAATGCATCCATCAGCGGCTACCTCGTCTGAACATCTGACACTAACCAACTTTAGTTCAAACCTAGGGTAAACTTATAGAGTTAATATTTTCATAATTATTCATATATTTTTAAATGATTTAATCCCTTACCATTAACCAATTTGATATTATTTTCATCATTTTATGATTTTTTTCTGAGTTTTGAGCTTAAGTGTGAAAACTGGTTAATTATGGACATTTAGCAGTTTTTTTTGCCTCTATATTTCAATAATAACTCTTAAAATTATGATCTAATTCATGAGATTCCCTTTTTTTAGTATTTATATGTTTTTGGGATACAAATCCTTCTTCTGGAACAAGATCCAATTCAAAATCCCACATGCCCAAATAATTAGGTCAATGTGAATACTTATTCTGGTCAGTGGAATGGATCATACCTCATTCAAAGAGGCATATATCAGGATACTAATCATCAATCAGGATGATTATAGCTGGTGTCTATATCTGACTCAAAGGGACAGTGCCATAGTAAACTTCATGAAGAAAATATTTCATTAAGTCCTCCCTTTAACCGGTAAAAGTGGGGTTAGTGGAATAGTGATTAGAATCCATAAAAAGTTAGGTCTAATAATCCAGCCATAACTCATTCAACATGGATCCAAATGCTCTTAAATTTAGAGGGTAAATGTCCAACTCCATACTTTACATATTATAAGAAGGTACCTTGACATTATTCTAAGATATGTTAGGTATAACTGAAGCCAACTTCTGGCAGACAGATTCTGGAGGATTATTTTTCTTTTCTTTATTTTATTTCTTTTGTTCTTATTAATATTGTAATTTATTATTCTTCCCCATTATTCTTAATTACCCTTACCATAGTGGGGTAAATATTATGATTGATTGAGGAATTTTAGGTTTTATCTTTTTAATTTTTGAGTTCTTGCATTTGATTTAATAAAAACTCTCTCTATTTTGCGATGTTGGTTTCAATTTATAATAATCAGTTTTATTATCTTATGTTATCGTATTTGATTTAATATTCTATTTTTATTATTTATTTATTAAATTTTCATAATCTCTATCCACTAGGTTCTGGTCTATATATTATGGAATATATCAGGGTTTAGTGGTGAAGTACTCAGTGATTGTCAGTATGTGTGGTAGGGGTCACTACTGGAAAAAAAGCCTATACCCACGGTTCAAAACCGTGGGTATAGCCTATACCCACGGTTTTGGGAATCGTGGGCTAGAACGGCATCGGGATAGGTCCCCAGCCTATACCCATGGTTTTCCAAAACCGTGGGTATAGGTGTCCTGCCACCATGTCATCGAAACATATCCAATTGTCACGGTGTCAACGGCTTTTACCCATGGTTTCAAAACCGTGGGTATAGGTCCTAAAATAATGTAGGCGCCGAGTTTCGATCTCGCGACCTCTCCGCTACAAACACTGAATCTAACCACTACCCTAACATCACTTATATGTATATATATATATATATTTATTTAAATATATTTATAAAAATCGTGGGTATAGAGGGAAGAACCATGGGTATAGGGTTCCCGCCAAAAAAAAATTCTTTCCTGCGGAAAAAAAAAATTTCCCACGCACACAAAAGTGACCTATACCCACGGTTTTTAATAACCATGGGTATAGTAATTTTAGCCCAGACTTATCCCCACGGTTTTCCCCAAAACCGTGGGGATAGTTACCCCTATACCCACAGTTTTGGGAAACCGTGAGTATAGGTCTTCAATAGACACCTATACCCACGGTTTTCCAAAACCGTGGGTATAGGGGGGGTCTATCCCCACGGTTTTGGAGAAAACTGTGGGGATAGGTCCATTTTCCGGTAGTGGGTATTGAATATTCTTAATCGTTTTGGAGAAACATGACCTGATCGGGAATTTCCTAACTCAATTGAGGGTATTCGATAAATATATTTCACATATAGGAAGGAGAGTAGACTGAGATAAGATATTGGTAAGGTTTACTCTCACCATCACCATTTATCAAGGGAGTGATAGGAAGTGATCGTGAAATGTCACTTAAACTGGCTTAGCAGAAGAGAATTAAATAAAATTGGAACTATGATAAAATTGAAATTGAAAAACCAACCCCAACCTGATCACCCAACTATTATTGATATTTTTAATAGAATTATTTTTCAATTTGTTTTAAATTTTTACTTTTTTTTTATTTTGTTTCATCTCTTTGTTTTCAAAACTAAACAATTTCAAAAACAACCTCCACTTATTTCTTAAATTTAAAGTGACAAACGTGATTTTTGTGCACTCCTCTCTGGATACAACCTAGGTTAACCACTTTAATGCATTATAACTTAGGAAATAATATTTTTTTAAACACCCTAAGATAGGCATGTTTCATAAACCCCATGTTTTATATTCAATTGTGGTCTCATATTTCTGATATGATCCTCTATTCAGGAGTTATTCCACTTTTTAGAAAATTACACATGCACGATATTAATTTATTTAATATTTTTACGATATCAATTCTGGGCTAATTGGGCCTTATAATATCATGACGTCTTAGTTCCTAGCTCTAAAAAATCTAGGAATATTCCAAATTCTTACAAGACAAATCCATAATCTCTACAAGTCATGAATTTTCAATCCATGTAACTTTCGATGTTTTAAGGCAACACACCTTGAAATGTTACTTGAATATCCATTTAAAACTTTTAGATTCTTTATTTTTCAAAGGAATATATATTTATCATGATTTTTCATTGTCAAATATATAAAGGATAGTATCCATTCTCATTTTTCCACAAACTATGCTTTATACTCATTGATTCCAAATCCTTATGAGCATTAAGGTGATTCTTCAATTTACACTCCTCATTAACCAATGTAAAAATTACATTATCGTGTATTTTCTTATCAATATGAATTATGTCAAGATTATTAATTATCAAATTATACTCACAACAAGTGATTTTTAGAAATATACTCATTTTCTTCCACTGTTATGTTTCAGATACTTTGGATATTATTCCTTGTACCCTTTTCCCACCTTATTTAAAATGATTAAATTTTCCAAATTCAACACTGACATTCATTAATTGACCCAAGATTTATGAACTAGATAATAACTTTGGTGGATTTATCAATACAATATCTCTATTGAATTATATCTTGTTAAACCTAAATTTATGAGAGGTGTCAAAAAATCTTCGATGGCACATAAAACACCATTTTCTACTATGAGGTAATTTTTTAGGTTCAAATTTAAAATTAAAAACTGCACGAGCCAAAACAATATGAGTGTTCCAACCAAATAAGTTTCTTATTCTAGAAAATTCATTAATTTTCCACATTAAAGAAACATGCATTTTGAATAGTTTTCTCATTGAAGCATCATATGTTTCTATGTGATCATCCCAGAATTCTTGCAATTATTTAATTATAGGTTGAAAGTATACATCAATTAAATTTCCAATCATTTTCTTTCCATTAATAATCATTGAAATAATGAAAGATTTATTCTTCATACACATCCATGGAGGTAGATTATAGAGGATCAAAACAACTGACCAAATGTTATAATTTGTACTTAAAGTAACAAAAGGGTTAAAACCATCAGAAGTCAATCCCAAACATACATTCCTAGGATCTAAAGAAAATATGGATATAATGAATCAAATGAATTCCATAATGTTAAAACTTTTGGATGTCTCATAAATATATTGTTTTTACTATCCTGATCATGCCACTTTATGTTGTATGCAGTCTTAGATGAAATTAATAATCTTTGAAAGAGTGGTTTCAGAGGAAATTAATGTAATACATTTGCAAGAGTTTTGTTCTTATGTTTCTTAATGGGGTTTCATTGATTTGTACTCTCATTATTGTTCATTTAATTCCTTCTTCTTTTATTATATCTTATGTATTCTTATTTATTGGAGTCTTCTCCCCAGTAAATCATGAAATCATTAGGTCATGTGTGTATCTTTTTATAATCAAGTCCAAGTTTTCTGATGATTTTTTTCATATCATAAAATGATATAGGGATCTTAGCTTCACTAAATGCATCATGAATAATCTCTAAAATCATGGAAATTTCTTTTTTAGTAATTCCACAATGACATTAATATGATACAATTTAATTAGAAAATACAACTTCGAATACTTGGCACACCCTTCATACATTTCTTGTTTCCTATCTTCAATTAATTCATAAAACTCATTTTTTTGGTCATTGGTGTTATGAGCAAGATTAACTTGCTCAAGATCAACTAAAGGTTTTGTTTATCTATTAAAATCATGGAAATTGTATCCTGAAAATCCAAATGGGACTTTTATCCAATTTCAAACTAAATTCTCTTATGGTGGGTCACTTTGTGTTTTCTTGGTAGTATTTTAATTGTTTTGACTTTCTGTAACATTTGATTCACCTATCCAAATCCAACATACATATCGATCAGGAAACTGTTTCAATATCAAATGCTCATATACTTTGTTTCTATTCAAAAATATCTTAAATTTAAAATGAGGGTACAAACATTATATTCTACCATCCACTGATCGGTTTGTAATTATGTAATATAAAAATTATTCCAAACCATCAACATATCAAAGTGTGTTTCATGGTAAATTAATCCAAATTTTACCCATCGGTGTTGAATTTTCACTCTTCTCCCTGTACATTCAGATATAAAGATAAAAATGTTTAATCAAACAAGTAAAATCAAAATTAAACGACGCCCAACTTCATCATTGACTAGGGTAGGGTCTTAATTCGACATAACACAAATTCAACATAAAAAAGATTCAATCCAATATTAATAAACATAAACAATATAAATGAAAAAATATTACCCCTCACAAGTCGGATGTCGTGGAACAAGTTCATCGAGTCGAGGATAGATATTGTTGTGATGTTGAGCATATTATTATTAGTCCACAATAATACATGAACATAATTCTTATATTAAAAGAACTCTAGCTTTTCTTCTTTATATATTATTAATTTTTATTTTATATTGCAGAAACATGATTGTCTTTATAGCTAGCTCTTACTTCAATAATTATGAAAATTAAGATTTGTTGTTTCTCAAAACAAGAACTTGGCACTATAATATTTGGTGCAAGTGTTTCCATATGCATCATAGCATTTCATGCAATTATGGTTTTACAACATTTTCATAATTTATTTAAGAAACAATACTCAACTTTAAAAGAGTACCACATATAGAAATCTTCATGTAATTTGAAACTACATAGCTTACAGTAAGAATTATGCATTGTACTCATGATTAAGAGTATTTTTTATTTAGTATATCAACTTAATGATATCATTTTAAAAAAATATAAGAGAGAAATAAATTACATGTGAATTTTTTTCTTAAACCATAGGCTAAATGATCAGGCTCTTTGAATGAAAACTCCTCTACAAAACAACTAAAACCACTATTCTCCCCAGACTAACCCACAATGTCCCTTAAGGTGGACCTCAATAGGAAAATTATCATTTTAAAAACATTTAACTAATTATTAAATGGGAAAGTGATGAAATATTGAAAGATTGGCCTACCTCTTGATAAAAATATAAAAACTTCAAGTCTTACACCACACACTGAGAACACCTCAGGAACCAGTATCATGGAACATGAAAGAAATAATTAATTATAAAAATTTATAATTTATTATTAAAAATTTTAAAAAAAGGAATAATCACCTAAAAGAACATTGAGGTGTATCCACTCTCCAAAACAGTGACCAACTATCAATGGAATGTTTGCAATGTAACCCCAACAACATTCTAGGAAAAAGCCCTAAAAAACAACACTCAATTACACAAATATTTATATAATTTAATTAAAACACTTAGAAAAATCCAACGGCCAACTGTACCTTCAATGATGTCGGGGGTTGTAGTCGCTGGGAAAAGTGGGATAGGGGTCGTTGTTGTGGGTCGTAGTCAATGAGCATGTGGGTCATTGTAAGGTCCTCATCGGGGATCAGGGGGGTCAGGGTCATGGGGATTGGAGGGGGGACGATTGTCCATGGAGGTAGGGGGTTCGGGGTCACAGGGATCGTTGGGGAGAGGAGACGGTCATCATTGGGGAGAAGGGGGTGTCGGGGACATGGGGGTTGGCATCAGGAGAAAGGGGTCGGGTTCATGGGGGTCACCGTCAGGAGTGGGTAGGTGGGGGGTTGGGGGCAAGGGGATCAGATGTGAGGGGGATGGGGTCAGATGAGGTTTTTTTTTAATATTTATCAGCAGTTTAAATAAAATCACCAATAAATTAAAAATAAAATATATATATATATAGTGGTGGCTATTTTAAACCTTTGTTATATTATAAATTACCTTTAATGTGATTTATTTAGCGATGGTTATTTGAACTTCCTCTAATAAACCACCGCTAAAACCATATTTTTTTATAGTGCATTAAAATTAAAATTTGTTTATTTTTTATATACTATTACTAAAATAAAAATTGATTTTATGAAAGATATAATCATTTATACAGAATTTGATCATTGGATAAAGTCTGCTATAAGAGTTATGGTTTTGTATATTGGTTGCAAATTTTTTTGATTAATTGTAAATATATCACGTCAATGTAAATATTTTGATGTATATTTTGAATTGAAATGATATTGAAATGTTATATTTGTATTTAAATTTGATTTAATGTAATATTTTCATTCCAATATGATTATATTTTTCTAATTTGGTTTTTTTATAGCGTTGTTATAGGGTTTCATGTTTTGTAGTAGTTGCCATGAACTTTATCAGCACTAAAATAAAGTACTTATAAAAGTTGAGAGCTTTTTTGTGTTGACAAAGCCTATTTAGTAGTGATGTGTTTTTTTTATGTTCACAATTTGTGTATTTAAAGTCACATATTCAAATTTTAAATCATATTCGATAGTTTTAAAAACACATACCATATATTCTTTGATTTTATTTACATTTTCTCAATATTTTTTAATAATTTTGTGTTTGCATGTTTTTTTTGAAGGGGAAAACCATAAGTTATGTGTTTGAAAAACACAAAACACAAATGATTATTATTTTTTTATATGTTTGTATGTATTTAATTAAACTTATATGTTTATGTATACTTTATTAAAGATGAGTAAACATATGTTAATTATGTGTTTAAAAAAAATACACATAACTTATATATATTTATGTATGTTTATATTTTATTATGTTAGTAATTTTAAATGATATGGGGGGACATCCTTGTATTTTAAATTTAATTTTATTTCATTATGAATAATTTGAATGTGATTGTTATTGTAATGAATTATGGCAATGTGGAGGCTTCAGAATGAAAGTTGTTGGTGCACCTATCCAGAAAGAGAAACACAAAAAAGTAGTTCCAACCCGAATCACCCACACTCGGTGGTGGAAGTATAAGGAAAAAATGAGGATGGGAAGAGAAGAAAGTAAGATCTCCAGTGACACCTAGGTTATACTATCCATTCTTTTGTGTGGCACCAAAAGGCTCGGCACAGACAAGTGGGTTCATGACGCCACGGGTGGTGATTTTTGCATTCTGGCATGAGATGATGGAATGGGCACCGTTGAATGTAATGTTGATGTCACGCAGCTCCACGTCATTGCAAGGCATGGACGGGTTGCATGATAGTGTCACGGTGTCTGTGTTCACCGACGAGCCCCTGATGTTGTGGAACTAAATGTTTCTTAGCTATACGCTGGAGGGCTATGACATAACACCTAGACATGGTCAGAATATATATGTGTGTGTGTTTTTAATGCACATGGTTTACTTTCCCTGTTATTCATGATTTTGGATTTAGAGGACCCTCCGTAATTTTGGTCAATGAGGATGGGATTTCAGACATTGTCCAAGATGATTTCCTCATAAATGATTTGTGTGGCTCGGGATGGAGGGGATTTGGTCCAGGTCACAATTTCTTGGTGATTTGGTCGTCGGGTGATGGTTAGACTTGTTTGGAAATCACACCTGAGTGGTGGTGGTCAAGTGTTGATGAGTTGTTTTCGGAATGGGGGCCTGAGATCCTTGGCAGGTCATGGTGTCCCATAGTTTGACATTAGAAATAGATAAGTGGGTGGTGGTGTTATTTGAAAAATTCTTAGTATACCTCAGCTAATGATGATTCTTCCCAATATCTTGATATCATCCCAGGTATGTTGAGAAGCTTTGGCTTCACGCTAAGAGACTTGAAGGTGTTTGTTTGGATTAGGTACATCATGAATTTTACATGCATGTAAACGGTATGTGTGGATATTGATGATGGTATGTACACCCTCGATGGATTTAGGTGAGGTCCTTGGGATGGACCAAATGTTGACAAACGTCATGGGTTCCATTCACGGGAGCTGGGAACGGGCACTGGGTGACATTCGTTTTCTTGTTTTGGGAAAAATCTAGATGTCCATGTCTATGTTTTTGGGTTCAGCTTGTGATCGAGTGTAAGACATGGTGATTGGAATCCCTCATGGAGAGAAATGGTAATGACACTCCTAAGGTGGGGAGTGATAAGTCAGTCCTGTATTTGGAGAAGAGAACATCGAGTTGATGTAATGGCAGTGGGATACCAATGAGGAACATGTGAGGTGCATGTTAGGTTCCTCTGAGAGGAAATGTGGGACTTGGATGTGGTGACCAATGAGACAAGTGTTGGCTTTGATCTCAGGGTGGTTTCATGAGGATCTTGTGATTTTCGTGCTGAAGTCATAGAAGGATGTGGTTGGATATGACAGCAGGTTGTGGCAAGAGGGGTTTAGTCCTACAACTCCAATAAAGATCAGGGTTTAAATCAGGTAATTTTTTATTGGGTGGTTTTATAACATCTTGAAGTTGAGGGAACCTTGTCCCTGTGATGTGGTGTCATGCTAAGGGTTAATCTGATGATGGTCTAGAGGGCGATAACGCCACGATGATGGAATTCTACCAGAATTCAGGGGGCGACCTCAGTAGGTTTGTAGGATGTTAATGATTGGTTTCAAGTCAATAATCACCTTGGGAAGGTGAGAAGGGGGTAGCATACCATCAGTGGAGTGTGGGTGCTATGGGGAAAGCTAGTTGGGGTGGTCCAACGGGAAATGGTAAACTTGAATGGGTGTGGTGAGAGTGACCCACCTTCGGGTTGATGTTGTGGTGGAAAGTACCTTCTTGGAAATAAAGTGTACCTGAGTGAGGTCAAGTTGATCTTAGTCCTCGAATGGATAGTGTAGTAATGTCCACCCAAATGGTTTCTATGTTGCGGCTGGAAGCAAATACAGGTTAATGCCCCTTGGGATGTTCGGGCATGGTGAGTTGGAACACTTCAGGTGATGTAAAAGTTGAGTTGAGATTCGGGTGATCTTTCCTCGATAGTGGTGAATTGATGTAAGTTTGGAATTTTGATTGAAAGGACCATGCATTCTCCTCAGGGAGATATTGAGTTTGGTCACTATTAGAGTTGGGGGAAAATGGAGTAAAATGACGCCAAGTGATTTGGGTCTTGAGTTGTATTGAGGATCAGACCGAGGGGGTTCCAATTGGTTCCTCCGTGATTATGTGATGTTGTGTGTGAAGTTTCCATGTGTAATGAGTCAGGAACTATTGTCTGAGTTTTCTATACAAAGTTATAGTGGTTGGGTATGGTTGAAGTTAATGCATCCTTGAGGAGTCCTGGTTCGTGTTGTGGTTGTGGTGAGGAAGACTTGTGGGGAAATTATGTGCCCTTGATCCATGTTTAGTGGGAATTATGATGTGTAACCAGAAACTTGAAAGATAGTAATGGATAGGTAGGACTAATGGAATGACCTCTAGTTACAGAAGCTTAGATATTCTTGGAATAACATCTCAAGGACGAACCGTTATAAGGTGGGGAGGTTGTAAGGCCTCGGATTTTCTTAAGTTATGTTTCTATTTAAGTTTTGTTTTGGCCTCTTCTTTTTGGCTAGATAAGTATATCCCCAATTTTATGTGAAGGCTCGAGGGTGTTCCGGGGGTTCAGGACATGAAAAGGGAAAAAAAGGGAGTTCATGTTCATGTTGCACGGTTTGTGTACGGTTAGTGAAAACTATGCGGGAATCCCAAATAATTGTGTAGCCATAGACAAAGGCTTACTGTCATGAGACGCCTTTACCAAGATGAGATAAGGGACAGTGGATTGCCAGAACCTTCCTTCTTCAAGTTGAAGGAGAGATAATGACCCCTGAGACCCTCCTTTAATAGGTCCCGGAGTGGCGACTAGAACCAAGGGTATAGAATCACACACAAGATGGAAGGCATTACCCTTTTTCTTTAATAAGATCGGGAGATAAGATAGTAATCCCAACAACACCAAAAGTGGAAGCATAGGTAAAGCCAAAACAACCATTCCCATATGCATTTTCCAAAATTAAATGATACAAAAGTGAATGAAAACCCCAAAAAGAATTACCAAAAGAAAGAAAAACAGCAACAGCAATTGTACCAATGTCTGAACTAGTATGACCCTGCACGATCCCTGAAGTCCTCCTAGAAACCTGAAAATAGTTTTATATACGTAGGGTGAGTATACAAGTATACTCAGTAGGGAAATCAAAATCTCTCATGCACAAGTGGGGAGGCATTCTAATGCCCTGTGAGAAAAGAGATATCCAAATCACCTAGCAAGGAAAACTATCCACCCAAGCCTCACCAAGGCACACTCCCCAAATAAAGAAAGTCAAGTAATTTATAGTAATAGAACATCAATGTTTGGGTACCCTGCGCCACTTTCCCACTTGTTATTGAAGACATCCTATGCATCGAATCAATCCCGCCATTCTCATCGCAGTCCCACTACCACACCCCGCCCGCAACACCTGGGCCACTACCACACATCCCGCCCGCAAACACCTGGGCCACTACCACACATCCTTCTCGCAAAAACCTAGGCCACTACCACCACGCGTAACCACTCCTGCAAACACCTGGGCTAGAACAACCACTACCACTCTCGAAGACACCTAGGCCTCATCCCGGAGACTCTTGGGAAACAACCTGCCCGCACACACCTGGGCCAACTACCACAGCTACCCTGCCCGAAGAATCTTGGGCTATAATGGACCTCAGGCCGTCACAGCCTACCCGAAGAGTCTTGGGATATTCAGGAAAGGGAGCAGAAAAGGAGCTGATAACCAGCCACTCATAGGAGTGTTGGGAAAAACACCATCCCCCATGAAATGGGGGTGTTCGGCACTAAGTGCTCAACTTGGGTGGGGAGAGAATAAGAAACATAAGAACTACAATTATATGTATAGGTAACAAGCACTCATCCCAACCTAGGGTTTCTGAAGACAACATAAGAGCAACACCCTGTTACTATTAATTCATAAAAGAAAGGTACAACACTCACGGCCAAGTCACAACTCATTCCCAAAACCAACTCCCCATTTAACTCATTATTATTTTCATGTTCAAGTGATCCCATTTAGGTGAATTATGAACTACTGGGCACTAACAGGCATAACCACAAGCTAGAGAAAAAGAAACAGCCAAACAGCAATTTAAGCATTCACATCCGGTTCTCTTGTAAAGTCACAACAACAAAGGGATCAGTGAGATCCCTCAAAGTACTGGAACCAAACCAAGCCTCGAGATATAGCCCCACACAACTTCAGATTCACAACCAACAATTGTTCCATAACAGAGGATCCCATCCTTACCCACGTCATCCCATAAGCATCAAGCAGAACAAACATACATGCCACCGAGACAGAACAAGGAAGTTTCCAGACTCAAGTACATCATTCACCAAGTTTTCTTCTTTCTGTTTGGTTAACCGGGGTGATCACACAAGGATTGTTGTTCACTGGTCATTCATTTAATCTTCCAAGTTTACGTGATTAACCAAATTCCCAATGTTAGAGTCATTCAATCATCACAGAAGACGGAGGTTCATTAATGCACAAAGAGAGACCACCAATGACCATGATTTTCAGTGGGCATAGGCCCACACAATTCACAATATAAATAATCAAGGGCAAGGAAAAATAGTAGAACATCAATCACACCCCCCCTTTAATTCCTTAAAAGTCCGTTTGTTATCTTTTTTAAGGTTTGGTTTCATCCATTCCCGCAAAAATAGTAGCTCACCCACCCCGCATGATACACAGTAAGGAGAGACGAAGGAAAATCCCTACCTGGATGATCAAGTATCGAAGTTCTTCTCCACGCGCCAAGAACGGGGGATGCACAACTTGTAGGGGAGGAACGTTGGGGAATCCAAGGTTGATCAGAAAAGCTTCGGCACAGGCACACCACTTGCCTCGGGAAGGGGAACTCCAAACGCACCAGGAAGAAAGGAGACTATCCAAAAGGAAAAGAGGAAGAAGAAGAAGAAATTCTCGCGTGATATAAGGATGAGATCTGGTTGTCACGGGATATAGAATTTTGAACGGCTATAAAGTTAGATCGTGGTTTCACCAGGTGGTTGGGTGGTTACACACGACTGAATTAATTGTTATTTAATAACTCTCATTGGTAAAAGGTGGTAACAGCTATGACTTCGAAGGATTTTATATAAACAGAGGGGAAACATTATGCGGACATACAGCTGGGTCCGTTGAGGGTCTCCCCACTCTTAGGAATTCAAATATTGATTATGGGGAAAAAACGGACTTGAACCACTTCCCAAAAGGTTAAAAAGGCTTAAAAGTGGCATTACAGAAAAAGTTATAGAAGAAAAACTCGACAATGTTGTGTGACACCGATCGGTCGCACCGATCGGCGACACACTGATCGGTCGCACCAATTGGTGACACTAATCGGTCACACCATTCGGTGGCACATTGATCAGTGCCACACCGATCGGTCGCACCGTTCGGTGCCACACTGATTGGTCGCACCGATCGGTGACACACTGATTGGTCGCACTAATCGGTGGAACACCGATCGGTGACACACCGATCGGTCGCACCGATCGTGTCCCATCGGTCGGTCGCACACCGAAATGACGTCCTACCACCAAGGCTCCACCCTTAGGATCCGGAATTTGGTAAAGGGGTGGACTATGAGGGTCTGGTCCATTAAACTTATGTATGGTTGGTGCACATTTAAGAAAAACATATATAATCCCCATGAAACCGTGCGAAGGGGGTGTTTTTCGGACAGTGGCTCACGCACGGTTTGCGGACGGTTTAGAAAACCATGCAGGTAAACCGTGCAGCCCAGAAACTTTGAGAAAATTACAAAAATGCCATCCTGGGATTTTAAACTCCAACTCAAGATTCTCCTCCATTCCACCCCTTTCAACCCTTGTGATGAGTTTGGACGAACCAAGCATCTCAAGGGTGTTTCTCCTTTGATTCTTGGCCATTTGGAGTGTTGTTGATTATGGATCGAAGCCTCGAGTAAGTCTAACACTCCTCTTGCTACTCTTTTTTGGATTAGGGATTGTGGTTTCTCTCATCTTCTTCTGAAACCCTAAAACCCTATTTTTTAGTGGAACCTAGGTTGGGGCTTCATGGGATGCTTGAATCTAGTTCTAAGGCCATGATTAAGAGTGTGTTCATCATCGAATTCGAGGTAGGTGGTCTACAAGTATTACCCCATAGTTTTATTTTGGATTTGTGCATGGAAGTTTGTGTTCTTCTCTTCCCTAATTGTGTTCTTGGTTCCATTGGATTGTTTGATAAAAATGGGAATCTAGGTGACCAATTGAAAGCCTCGCGATCCCTGTGGGATGCGTAGAAGATGACTTGACCATTTTAGGGCCACTTGTGGGGTGCACCGACAATCTCAGACCTATATAAGTGAAGGATTGTCGAGTAAAGTGTGAAGCCCATATAAAACATGTTTCAATGGTTGATTAAGTTGTTAATGGATTGATAATAGAGATGCCTAGGGTGATAAGGCATAATGGGTTGTTTGGCATGACATGAAAACAGGCAAATTGGGTCGAATGAGATTATATCAATTGTTTAACGAAATTTGGTTAGAAATTCCTAAGAGGGTTAGTGCATCTCAAATGGTGAACTTATAATGGGATGATGAAATGGGTTTTTTGAATAAACTTAAAGGGTTGTGGCACGAGAATGGTAATTTGGATAAATAACTATGAATTGTAATTGGTAATTGTGTTAATGGGTTATGGCATAGTATTAATTCCCATGTTTTTTGTTATGAATTGTGATTTCCAATGGAATTAGTTATGATTTGTTGTGTTATGGTATGTTGTGGTGATTTGATAAATAAGTATGTGCACATGGATTGGTAGAGTGGGGTATTGACTTGAGGTTCTACACCCACGAGTCGAGTTAGACTGAGGCTCTAAACTTCACCCCAAAATGCACGGGTTAGGGAAGGGGACAGATGCTCTATTCCCCTAACGGTTGCATTCCACCCGGACTGAGGCTTTGAGGTGAGGATAATGTATTAATGTGAAATATGTATCCCTAGTGAGATAGGGACTTAATTTTTTTCCCCTATGCATTGTGATTGATTTCCTTATACCCTTGTGTAGATGAAATTTATGTCTAACCCATGGAACTTGTGATAAAAATGGATTAAGTAATGATGATGGTATAGGAAATGAAATTGGGATAAATGCTAGGAATTAATTAAGTGAACCTTGGATATCTAATGGCACCCGAGTTTTCCTTTTTTTTTTACCTACCATTTATTTTATTCTTGCATGCACTATCTATTAGACTGGATATTTTGTAGACACCATTGGTGGTGGCCTACTGAGTTTTGTACTCACACCCTGCTTGGGCCGTCGTTGGATACCCGAGCAGATTTCTTGGTTGTAGGTCAGGACAAAGGAAAAAGGCCTACACTACGATGTTGACTTGGGATCTGGATGTACACAGAGAAGGATCCAAACTGAGATTCGGGACTCATTTGGAGTTTTGGATGTCTGTCTTACTTTGGGTTTCATTCACCTTGCACTACTAGAAGGGCATGGCATGGTTGTATTTAATTTGTGGTTTGTACCCTGTTTGGGAAACCTTTGGTTATGCATGTTTATTGGTTGTTCATATTGCTTCCTCTATTTATATTGTATTCTATTGTGGCTTACTCTGATAAAGTGGGTATAGTCTCCCCACATGACTTATTAGACCATCGTCGCTAGTCGGCAACCTCTGACGTATGGGGAGGCGCGCTTGAGGTCATGTGACGACTCGGATCGAAGCACCTGTTTAGTGGCTTCCGGGTCGGGGATGTTACAGTCTTGATTCGAAATAACACAAATTCAACATATAAATTATTCAATCCAACATTAATAAACATAAACCACATAAATGAATAAATATTAGCCCTCACAATAATACAATTGGATGTCGTGGAATAAGTTCATCGATCAGAGGATAGAGATTATTGTGATGTCGAGTGTACTGTTATCAGTCCGCAATAATACATGAACATAATTCTTATATTAAAATATCTCTAGCTTTTCTTCTTTACATATTATTAATTTTTATTTTATATTTCAGAAACATGATTGTCTTTATAGTTAGCTCATGCTTCGATAATTACGCAAATCAAGATTTGTCGTTTATCAAAACATGGACATGACACTGTGATATTTGGTGCAGGTGTTTTCATATGTTTCATAGCATTGCATGAAATTATGGTTTTACAACATTTTCATAATCGATTTAAGAAACATTACTCAACTTGAAATGAGCAGCACATACAAAAATCTTCATGTAATCTGAAAGTACATAGCTTGTAGTAAGCATTATGCATTGTACTCATGATTAAGAGTATTTTTTATTTAGTATACCAACTTAATGATATCATTTTAAAAAATATAAGAGATCAGTAAATTACATGTGGATTGTGTTCTTAAACCACAGGCTAAATGATCTGGTTTTTCGAATGAAAACTCCTCTACGAAACATTTAATACCACTATTCTCTCCAAACTAACCCACAATGGCCCTTAAGGTGGACCTCAATAGGAAAATTATCATTTTAAACACATTTAAATGATTATTAAATGGGGAAGCAACACAATACTGAAAGATTGACCTACCTCTTGTTGAAAATGTAAAAGTTTCAAGTCTTACACAACACACCGAGAAAACCTTAGCCACCTATATATATCATGGCACATGAAAGAAATAATTAATTATAAAAATTTATAATTAATTATTCAAAATTAAAAAATAGGAATAATCGCCTAAAAGAACATTGAGGTGTATCTACTCTCCAAAACCGCAACCAACTGCCGATGGAAGGTTTGCAATGTAACCCCAACATCATTCCAGGAAAAAGCCCTCAAATAACAACACTCAATTACACAAATCTTTATATAATTTAATTAAAACCCTTAGAAAAATCCAACGGGTAATCGTACCATCAACGATGTCGGGGGTTGTAGTCACCGGGAAAAGGGGGAGAGGGGTCGCTGTTGTGGGTCGCTGTCAATGAGCATGGGGATTGTTGTGAGGTCCTCGTCAAGGAGCAGGGGGGTTAGGGTCATGGGGATCGAGGGGTGGGGGTCGTTCATGGGAGTAGGGGGTCAAGGTCACGAGGGTCACCGCCTGGAGTGGGGACGTAGGGGTGGGGCCAAGGGGATTAGGTGTGGGGGGAGGGGTCACATACGGTTTTTTTTAGATTTAGCGGCAGTTTAAATAAAATCGCCACTAAATTAAAAATAAAAAAAAATATAGTGGTGGTTATTTTAAACTGCCGCTATATTATAAATTACATTTAATGTGATTTTTTTAGCGACGATTATTTGAACTGCTTCTAATAAACCACCGCTAAAACCATATTTTTTTGTAGTACATTAAAATTAAAATTTCTCAATTTTTTTATAGTGTTACTAAAATAAACATCGGTTTTATTGCAGAGACAAGCTTTTGTACGGAAGTTGATCGTGGGAAAAATTCTTCTATAAGAGTTATGGTTTTGTATATTAAATGCAAATTTTTTTGATTAATTGTAAATATCACATCAATGTAAATATTTTGTACATAAATTTTGAATTAAAATGATAATGCAATGTTATATTTGTATTTCAATTTGGTTTAATCTAATATTTGCATTCCAATATGATTATATTTTTCTAATTTGGTTGTGCTTGTTTTGTAGCAGTTACCATGACATTTATCATCATTAAAATAAAGTGTTGATAAAAGCTGATCTATTTTTTTTTTGTTGACAAACCCTATTTAGTAGTGACATGTGTTCGCAATTTGTGTATTTAGAGCCGCATATTCAAATTTTAATTCATATTTGGTAGTTTTAAAAACACATGCCATATATCCTTCTATTTTCTTTACATTTTATCGATATATTTTTTTTAATAATTTTGTGTTTGCGTGATTTTTTTGAAGGGAAAACCATATGTTATGTGTTTGAAAAACACAAAACACAAAGGATTGTTTTGTTTATATATGTTTGTATGTATTTAATTAAACTTATATGTTTATTTCAACTTTATTAAAGATGAGTAAACATATGTTAATTGTATAATTTGCATGCGAGTGTTATTGTAATGAATTATGGCGGTGTGGAGGCTTCAGAATGGTGCAGCTATCAAGAAAGAGAAACACAACAAAGCAGCGCCAACCCGAAGCACGCACACCCGGTGGCGGCAGTCTGAGGACAAAACGGGGATGGGAAGAGAAGAAAGGAAGATCGCCGGCGACTATCCATTCTTTGGCGTGGCACCAAAAGGCTCGGCGCAGGCAGGCGGGTTCATGACGCCGCGGGTGGTGATTTTGGCGTTCTGGCACGAGCTGGTGGCGTGGGCGCCGTTGAATGTAATGTCGATGTCCCGCAGCTCCACGCCGTCGCAGGGCGCGGATGGGCTGCACGACAGCGTCACGGCGTCCGCGTTCACCGACGAGCCCCTGATGTTGCGGAACTGAATGTTGCTCAACTGCACGCTGGAGGGCTGCGACACCGAGACACGATCAGAATATGTGTGTGTGTGTGTTAGTGAGGGGGACACGGAGTACTTGCCCTGTTATTGGCGACTTTGGATTTGGAGGTCCCTCCGTAATTTTGGTCAATGAGGATGGGATTCCGGACATTGTCCAAGATGATGTCCTCGTAAATGATTTGTGTGGCTCGGGATGGAGGGGATCCGGGCCAGGTCTTGATCCTTGCGCCGTTGGTCGTGTTTCTGAAGGTGCAGTTCCTCACCACCACGCCTTTCACGTCCTCCTCGTCCTTGTACTTACCGAGGCTTCCCACGCTGATGCCGTGTCCGGGGCCGCAGGTGATGCGTTCGATGGTGACGTTGGTGAGGCCGTCGCCGAGGGACACGCAGTCGTCGCCGGTTCCGATGACGGAGTCGAGGACGGCGACGGCGGCGGATTTGCTTATGTGGAGGCCGTCGGTGTTGGGGCTGTCCTCGGGGGCCTTGATGCGGAGCCCCTCCGCCGTGAACCGGGTGCAGTTGGTCACCCCGATGTGGAACGATTTGGCGTCCACCGATGTGATGTTCCGAACCACCCCGTCGGTTATCTTTTTGAATTTAAGCGACTGCATGAGAAAAAAGGCACGAATGAATGTCATCTGGTGAGGGTGGTCGGGGGTCGCGGTGCTTGCTTACGGTGGGGAGGAGGCCGCAGGAGGAGCTGGTGCCGCAGTTGTTGTGCGCCCACACGGCGGGGCCGCTGCCGTCGAAGATGCCTCCCCCGGTGACCACCAGGCCGGTTACCATTTCGAAGCTGATCCATTCCATGGCGGTGAAGGAGCTGAGGTCCGTCACGGACTTGACGGTGCCGCGAACCTCGACGGTGATGGGGTGGGCGCAGGGACCCTGGAACACCACCTCTCCGGCCACGAACGTCCCCGTCGGAATCAGAAGCGTCGCCGGCTGCGGCGACTTGCAGGCCGCATTCCACGCCTTCATGAACGCCTGTCCTTTCCCGGCAATTATAATTTATATCCAAACAACAACATTAACAAATCTCTCAATTTCATGACTCGTGTAGCTCTCTCACCTGGACGTTGCTGCCCTTGCCGTCGCCCCTGGCGCCGAAGGTGGTGACGTCGAAAACCGACGTAGGAGGGGCGGCGGCGGTGAGGGCGCGGCGGGGATGATTGCCGCCGGATTCACCGACGGCGGTGCATGACAGCAAAGCAAAGCAGAGGAGGATGACCACAAATTTTCTTTCCACGGCCATCGTCGCGCGCTCTGACCGTGGCAAGCTGCGGATCTCCTTGTCTCGACGGGGCGGCAGTGAAGAGGTGTCTGGCTCGCCGGAGGGTGAGATCGACTCCATTGATGGGTCCTATTTATGATCCGCGGCTGGGGTTGAAATTGGGATTTGGATTAGAAAGGGTTGTGGAGGTTGACATGGGTTCGTGCTATATATAGCTGCTTTACCTAATGGATGGACTCCATTCTCAAACCGTCTCTTACACCATTTACTGGCCAAACAATCTCCCAATATTTAAACCACCGGTTCTCCCCCTCGCAATCTCTCTAGGTTTTCGACGTGAATGCATGCACCGCACGTTCTAAGCATATCTAGAATTTATAATAAAAAATGGGGAAGATAATAAGTATGACCCAAATTTATTTTTTGAACTCTAAATTTAGCTTAAAAAAGAGATCTATCCATCTACCCACTTGTTTTATTTTATTGGGTTTAAAAAAATCAGAAAACGGGTTAGGGTTAGAAGTATCACTACTACATAATAGACTTTTATGTTCACTCATTTTCGGCTTTATCACGGCTAAACGAATGTTGATATTGTCTATGGTGATAAAAGCTAGAAACTTTTATTAGCACTAATGAAAGGTCTTGAGCTTCTACAATGTCCTCCCTTATGAACACCACATATTAGTAGCCAAATTATTTTCAAAAAAAAAATACATTACAACAAAAATTAATTGTAAATGAATTTACACTACACATTTCAATACATTACAATCACACTGATATGTATTATCACAAACAATAACAAATTCTTACCCCGCTAAAAAAAACAGTCCAACATATAGGTGATTCGTTGAGCTTGTATTCTATTTCCCTTGGGACCCCCCTCCAATAGAGCTTGACCGTGCTATTAGTTGTCAAACGCGCCACCCCTAGCTTGAAATAGGCGTATGCCTGTAATCAAAACAATGATTATTTTAGTAATAATGTAAAGAAATAAATTAATCATAATTCTGATACAATGATTCATAAACAAAAAAAAAAGAATAGCGCAACATTAATGGAAAAACATAATACATGAATAAAACATATGGCAAAGTAATACGACACTCCCAATTCGCTCTGTTATTTAGTATATGACACACTTTCAAATATATCGGTCACGACACGTGTCAGATTGACATGCGGTTAATTAGTACATGTCACAAATGGATAACTGGTCGTCTTCCTAAAGTATCAAGACAATCCAAGTGTGTTTGCTTGGTTTTGAGTATACAATACACATTTTAAACCAAAATGTCACTTTTAAATAAAAACACAAACTTTTAGTCATATCGGTCGCACAATGTGTCGAATTAACGTACAATTAATTCTTGCACATCACAAATGAATTATCAATCTTTTTCCTAAAGTATCAAGACAATCTAAGTGGGTTTGCTCACTTTTGAGTATGTGATGCAGGTTTCAAAATAAAATGTCACTTTCAAGCTTAAAACATGAACTTTTAGTCATACGAGTCACACAATGTGCTTGAAGTTCCAAGGATCGAATAACAACTGAGAAGGGGGGTTGAATCAGTTGTTTAACTTTTTATAAGTTTCAACACTTTAAGAAACTCAACCCTTGCAACCTGTTAAGATTTATTTCCTTATCAATCTTTAGCAAGAAACTCAAGCATGCAATAAAGGTAAATCAAGAAAGGCACACAAGATTTACAAGGTTAGACCTCAATAAGAGAACCTACATCATTGCCATAGCTACTCCCATGGGTCTATGGAAATCCACTTGATGAAGAAGTGAATACAACTTGTGCCAACTCCCATTAGACACATCCTATCTCCCGATAAGAAAGATTATACTGACTCCCGTCAATTTACAATGTTTCTTTAAAGAACAAATGAGCCACTCATAAGAAAAAGAACTTTGTTGAAACTGCTCCACAAATGCTCACTCCGAATTCTTAATCCAGTTTTCTGAAACCGGTCTTCTCAGCAAGATAATAATGATTCTGAAGAAATGCCCACTCTGAATATTCAATCCGGATTTCTTGAATCCGATTTTCTGAAACTAGTATTCTCAGCAAGATAATAATGATTCCGAAGAAATTCCCACTCCGAATATTCAATCCGGATTTCTTGAATCCGATCTTCTGAATTCAAACTTCTCAGCAAGTAAATAATGGCTCTGATTCTCTTCTTCTCAAACACTCAAGAAAACTTCTTCAAGATGGTAGATGCTTTTCACTTTGAATTCTCCAGTGCTCCGCCTTTTCTGCGTGTGTAAAACGTTGCAAATGAGCGAATGATCTGAGCACACATTTATAGGAAACTCAGAATACAAAGGCGGGAATCTTGAAAAACTTTCTCACTTCTTCAAATTTCAAAAAACTCCGCAAATATATCGCATTTAATCTTCAATCTTTGACTTCTTCAAATCTCCTTAAATTTCTTTGAGATTTAAGCAAAGTTGAAATTCTGGTTTTCTTGAACTCAGAATTGTCATTCTGAATTTCTCAGTATGTTGCTCAGGATTTTCATTCCGAATTTTTGGTTCAGGAAGTACACTCTGAATTTCTGGCTCAAGAAGTACACTCCGAATTTCTGGTTCAGGAAGTACACTCCAAATTTCTGGTTCAGGAAGTTCACTCTGAATTTCTGGTTCAGGAAGTACACTCCGAATTTCTGGTTCAGGAAGTACACTCCGAATTTCTGGTTCAGGAAGTACACTCCGAATTTCTGGCTCAGGAAGTACACTCCGAATTTTTGGCTCAGGAAGTACACTTCGAAATTTTGGTTCAGGAAGTACACTCTGAATTTCTAGTTCAGGAAGTACACTCCAAATTTCTGGTTCAGGAAGTAGACTCCGAATTTCTGGTTCAAGAAGTAGACTCCGAACTTCAGGCTCAACAAGTAGACTTTGAACTTCAGGCTCAGCAAGTAGACTACGGATTTCAGGCTCAGGAGGTAGACTCTGAACTTCAGGCTCAGCAAGTAGGCTATGAATTTCTGGCTCAGGAGGTAGACTCCGAACTTCAGGCTCAGTAAGTAGACTACGAATTTTAAGCTCAGGAGGTAGACTCTGAACTTTAGGCTCAGCAAGTAGACTCCGAATTTATGTCTCACGAAGTAGAATCTGAATTTTCTCAGAATTTTTCTTAGTAAAAAACATCAATCCTCTTCACCATTTCTTCAACAACTTTTATCATGAAGCTTTTCATGATTTGTGAGAACTTTAAGATCAGTAAAACATCGTGTGATTTTGTTAAGAAAGTTTGAGATACTTTCTTAACTTCTGACTTCTTATTCTTCAACATAATCTTCTTTAAGGAAATCTTCAGCAACCAGCAACTTCAACTTTCTGTAACTCAAAAAAAAAATCAACAGAAAGATTAGTTATCAACAAATACAAAACTTTGTTAAACAAAACACCACAAATGTTCTTCAATCTCCCCCTTTGGATTTGTTGGCAACCCTTGTTAACAATTTTTCACCTCTCAAAAAAACATCTCAAGTTCTTGAATTTTACCAAAACATAGCCTTTTTTAAAAAGAGTGTCCTAACACCACACTACTGGATAAAGTAATGTTTTTGAAGGATTTTCATCCCTCAGTGACAAGAAAAAATTGTGGCCATGTAAAGATAAACTTTACCTTACTCAAAACTCCCCCTCAACTGTTATCTTTCTCTTTCTCACTTTTCTTTTCCTCTCTAATTTTTCTTTCTCTCTCCCCCATTATATGATAACCACAAATTTAGACTCAAAGCTCCCCCTCAAGTGTTATCTTTCTCTTTCTCACTTTTCTTTCTCTCTCCCCCGTTATATGATAACCACAGCTTTAGATTCATAAAAGAAAACTTACTCTCCCCCTTTATCAACATAATCCAAAGCACGGTGGGGGAAACTTCCTTATGAGTTTTAGGAAGTCATGGGAGGAGGCTGAACATGGATTTGCAACCTCAGTTCAACAAACCTCTCCTTTGACATTGCTTTTGTGAAAATATCGGCAATCTGATACTTTGTTGAAATATATTCCAGCAAGACTTCTCCAGTAGCAGCTTTCTCTTTTAAAAAATGATACTTTATATCAATATGCTTTGATCTTGAATTTTGAATAGGATTATTGGAAATATCGATGGCACTTTGATTATCACAGAGTATCTTTAAAGGTTTAGAAACTTTCACTTTCAAATCTTCCAACTGAACCTTCATCCACATCATTTGAGTACAAGCCTGAGTAGCTGTAACATATTCGGATTCAACTGTGCTTAAATTTACTGAGCTTTGTTTCTTACTATGCCAACTCACACAACATTCCCCTAAGAAAAATGTTCCTCCTGATGTTGATTTTCTATCATTACAATCACCAGCCCAATCAGCATCAGTATAACCATGAAACTTCATCTCATTGTTTCTCTTATATAACAACCCATGTGAAGTTGTTTCTTTAACATATCTCAGAATTCTCTTAACTGCTAACATATGTGATTCTTTTGGATTGCTTTGATATCGGGAACAGAGAGTCACTGCATAAGAAATATCAGGCCTTGAAGTTGTAAGATAAAGAAGACTTCCTATCAACTTTCGAAAGTCTTTCTGATTCACACTATTTCCTGACTCATCTTTGCTCAACTTTGCACTCACTGAGATAGGGGTTGAGACTTCCTTTGATTCTTCCATCCCAAACTTATTTAACAATTATTTGTCATACTTTTCTTGGGATAGGAAAATGTAGTTTTATTGTTGTTGAACTTGTAAGCCAAGGAAGAAAGTTAATTCTCCCAACATTGAAATTTCAAAATTTTCTTTCATCTCTTCAGTGAACTCTTCAAAAACCTTTTCTTCATATCCATCAAAAATTATGCCATCCACATAAACGATTACAATTAAAGTTCCAGAGTCAACATATTTAACATACAAGTTTCTATCAACCTTTCCTTTAGAAAAGTTCATCTTTCTCAGAGAATTTCCAAGCTTCAAATACCATGCTCGTGGATCTTGTTTCAAACCATACTAGGCCTTATTTAATTTGAAAACTTTATTTTCATCCTCATCAAGAAAAAACCCACAAGGTTGTTCAATGTAAACTTCTTCCTCAATCTCACCATTTAAGAAAGATGAATTTACATTCATCTGATAAACCTTGTAATTCCAATGAGCAGCCACTGCAAGAAACATTCGAATAGTTTCCAACCTTGCAACAGGGGCAAAGGTTTCATCAAAATCCAAACCTTCCACTTGTGCGTACCCTTTATACATAATCCTTTCTTTTTTTCTTGTAAATTCTCCATGATCATTCAATTTATTTCTGTAAACACACTTGGTTCTGATAACATTCTTATTTGCTGGCCTTGGAACAAGTTTCCATGTTTCATTCTTCTCAATCTGATCCAGTTCTTCATTCATAGAATCCACCCATTCTTTACATTGAATAACTTCTGAAACTGATTCTGGTTCAACTTTTGAGATGAGGGAAGTCTGATTTTCTAATCTCAACTTCCTTCTTTTCTGAATTGGAGCCTTCTGATTCCCAATAATATTTTCAGGTTCAACATGTTTTTGTAATGTAGGAAAACTCAAATTTCCTTTCCCAGCATCACTTTCTTCCCTATGTGACTTATCTGAGTCACTCTCACTCTAGTGGGGATTCCCTGATTTATCTTCCTCAGTATTCTTAACAAATTTTGTGAAGGAACTTGGATTTTCAATTACCTTCACATCATATGAATCCACCAACTTCTGTAAAAGTTTGTTCCAGCATTTGTAACTTCTTCCATTCAGTGAATAACCCATAAATATTCCTTCTTTAGCTTTCTCATCAAACTTTCCTAAGTCTGGATTTTTGATTTTGAGCAAGCATGGACTTCCAAAAACTTTGAAGTAATTAAAAGAATTTTTTTTGTTATACCACATCCCGTAAGGAGTATTTTAGGTTTCTGGTCTCAACAAGCATCTATTTTGAACATGTACAGTAGTGCTAATAGCTTCTCTCCAAAAGAATTTTGAAAGTTTGTATTCTGATAACATACTTCTTCCCATTTACACCAAGCTTCTATTTTTCCTTTCTGCAACTCCATTTTGTTGTGGTGTATATGGAGCACTATACTGATGTTTGATACCATGCTTCCTTAGGTAAGTTTCAAAAGCATTTCTTGTGAATTCGGTACCGTTGTCTGTTCTTAATTTCTTTATAGAAGCCCCCAATTCTTTCTCGACATCTCTTCTGAATAATTTAAACATTTCAATAGCCTCTGACTTATGATTCATGAACATGATGTTTGTCATCCGAGTGAAGTCATCAATAAAAGTGATAAAGTATAAATCTCCTTTTGTTTATTGATGTCTCATCAGCCCACATAGATTGGAATGAATAAGCTCAAGTGGTTTGTTAGATTAAATCTCAACTCTTTTATGGCCTTTGTTAGTCATCTTTCCTTTCTGGAAAGTAATACAAACATCTTAATATCTTCTTTTCAGTTCTGGAAAATTCCGAACAACATCAACTTTAGAAAGCTTACTCATGTTCTTCTACCCAAGGTGGCAAAGTCTTCGATGCCACAACTTATTTTCATCTTCAGCACTCAAATAACAAGAGTTATTGGATTCTCCAATTTGAAAGAGATTCCCACTGGTTCTTTCTCCTTTTGTAATCACTTTTCCATTTTTCACACTTTTGATGATACAAGAATCCTTTCTGAAGATAACTTCTTTTCTATCATCACAAAGTTGACTTACACTAAGTAAGTTATGTTTTAGCCCATCAACAAGAAATACTTCCTTAGATTTCAGTTTTTCTGCTTCAATCTCTGCCGTTCTGATTCCCTTAAATTTTAGAGAACTATCATTTCCAAACGTAACCGCTCCTCTATCATGACTTTCAACATGTTCCAAGATTTTTATATCACCTGTCATGTGTGAATAACAACCACTATCAAGAATCCATGGTTTTTTCCTCTTACTTGCTTTCTAATTGAGGTGGAAAGTTGTGCCTATCTGGAGCTTTCAAGAAAATCAGGTTCGAGAAGATTGACATTTTTACTGCGGAAATGATGAATGGTGTGCAAATTCCTTTATTTTTCATGATGATTGAGCTGAATTGATACTATGGGGATTAAGGAGAAGACCATATTTAAGTTAAAATTAGATTAATTCAATTTTTCTTCAAAAAGAGTCAAGCTCTCCTCATTCAGCCTCAGAGTTTTTCACATCTAAATCCTACCAACCAAAAGCCACAGAACAACCCTAAAAAGTCCTCATGATAAACATATGTCCTTGACTCACATTGGGTGGTGATGTAGGAATTTATCAAGCCTATGGTGACCCTTGTATGAGTTTGGATGAGAAATACATTACAAAAAAATTGATATTTGAGCAATGAGAGAAAATTCAAGCAAGGTAAGTGTTTTGTGCATGGGAGGATAAATGAAGTGGAAATATATTGAATGATATTAATAGAGAACTTGAAATAAGGTATTTTATGAGGCATGATATCTTTTGATTCTTGGTGTATAATTGATGGATCCCAATTATATGTGTTTTAAAATTTGTTTTGATTGGATATTGATGTTTACTTGATATGAGGTTTTGCTCAGGAGTGCAAAAGGGTAAGTGTGGGGGAGTTGATAAAACACTGTTTTATTGAATATTTTATTGATAATAAATGCTATAATTTCCTCACATTGTGTTAAATATGGTCAATTAGAAAGTATTTGGGATTAGATCATTCATTTGAATATTTGATAAAAATTCCAGTTTTACCCTTTAAAAATAACTGTAGTATTTCAATCATAAATATTTTTATTTAAATTATTTGAACTTAATATTTATTTAAATTTGTTTCTTAATTCATGGGATACAACTTTTATTCAGGACACTAGATCAAAAGAATACATTTGGATGGAGTAATTGGTCCATAAAGTCAAAGGTGGGCTGGACACGCCAGAATGAAGAATCCTCTGTATTTCGGCCATAAATTCTTTATCTGAGCTTATATTGAGCCCAAATTTTTAGAGGAGATAGATAACCCATACACACACATATTATCCTTCTGGAAGGCCATCCAATTCACGCGTTTTGGTAGTCAAATGGGTGGTGAAATTTGGCATAAAATATTTGGCCGAGATACCTCATTCACGCTTGAAACCACTTTGAACCTAGCCTCCCCACCACTCAATAAATTGGTGTTTTTCTCATTTTGTAGGGTTGGGACGTGCATTAAGAGATTGGAGGCAGAGGATAATTGGTTTCACCCAAATTATACAACCATTTTAAGAGGGGTATCTCTTGAAGCAAGGATCTCCTCATCGAAGCCTCCTTCTCTTCTTCATTTTGTAATATTTTCATTTGTGTAATAAACTTATTTGATATTCTTTTATTCTTAATCTTTTCTTCTGTTTTGTTTAAATTTCTTATTCTCTCAATCTTTATCTTTGGTCTGGAATTCTTGAGTAGAAGCGTTATTGGGTTATACCCATTATAAACCTTTGCACATGCAAAACGCTTCTACGATGATTACGCCACCCATGGAAGAGTAGTCTTTTAGTAATAGATCTATCTTCTACCCTCTTCATTTAATTATTTTTAATAATTGAGATATTTTAATTCATTTAATATGATCCATGAATTGTGTTTTTAAATTTTAAGAAACTAAGCAAGCAATTGAACAATTAACACAAAAACACGTGAGGTCGAGATTTTGTGTAAATTGTGAGAGCGCGATCTTAATCGGTAATACAAGACCACATGGGATAAATTTGTAGAGTTCAAATATAATCCCTAAACACAATTCATCCTCATTTCCAGAGGGGAAATGTTCCTTAATTTACCACTGACCATAAGCTAATCTTAGAACATCAATCAAAGCAGGGTGCTGCGATTGCATGTTCCGAAGTTAGCATAGGGTTAAATTCACTTCATCTTTGTGGTAAAGTTAATTCTAATAGGGTTCGAGATTTAAAAAATTAAGGGATTATAATTAATTTAATGTTAATTTAAATGATAATGATTAATAATATAGTGAAGAGGTAGATTTAGATCGATTACGCCTTTTAAAATATTTTCTAAAAAAACATCTTCATGTTGTGTCTTTTTAATCAAACTTCATTTCAAAATTAAAAAAAATGAAATCTTCTTCCAGAAAAATTCTTCTAGATTTATAAACTATAAACAACCCCCATCCTTTTAAGTAGTTTTTCAATTCTATTCTCTTTTATTTTTAGAATACCTCTGAAAAGTTGTTTTAATTCACTTTCTCCTTTGAGAGATGACATTGGTCAGCCACTCTGCTGCACCTAAGTACCCGAAAATCACACTAATCATTTGAGGGCGCCCATGACAGCGCTCTTTTAAATTGGCGACATTTCTGGGGAGGGAAGTAATTATTTCAACCAATTAGAGGTATTTATTTTATTTTACATTTTATTCTCTTCCTCTCTTCTTTCTTCCTTCTTTACCCAATCTGATTTCTTTTTTTCTTCTTCTTATTTTATTTTCTTCTACTTCTTTTTGGACCATCAACTCAAACTTCTAATTTTTATTTTACTATGCTCTACTTTCCTTATTTTCATATTTCATTGATTTATGACACGAACTAATCTCGAGGATCTCTTAGATCTTGACCCTGAGATTGAACGTAGCCTTCGGGCACGAATCAGACATTCTCAGTCTATGGGAAGTTTCAACATTCAACTAGTTGGAGAATTACTCCAATATCAGAACATTGAAATTGGAAGAAATTCAAATTCAACCATAAAACAAGAACCTATGGCTGAAAATAATGGAAATTAACTTAATATAACCATTCAATAATTGACTGCACCTGATATTAACTATCAACCAAATTGTATTGCATACCCAAATCTCGAATCGGACTTTGAACTAAAATCTGGGTTAATTCACTTACTTCCAAAGTTTCATGGCCTCTCTGGTGAGGATCCAAATAAACATTTGAAAGAATTTAATGTGGTTTTCTCAACCCTAAAACCTAGAAATGTCTCTAAATATCAAATCAAACTAAGAACATTCCCATTTTCACTTGATGGAGCTGCAAAAGATTGGATATATTATTTACAACCCAAAGATGTAACTTGTTGGAACGATTTGAAACATCTTTTATTGTAGAGATTTTTTCCAGTATCAAGGAACACTTCAATTCGTAAGGAGATCTTGGGGATCAATCAAGCACAAGGGGAGTCAATGCATGAGTATTGGGAGCGATTCAAGAAGTTGTGTGCAAGCTGTCCACATCACCAAATCAGTGAGCATCTCCTCATTCAGTACTTATATGAAGGACTCACACCTATGGAGAGGAGCATGGTGGATGCTGTAGAAGGAGGGGCATTGGTGGACAAGACACCAGTATCCGCATGTGCGTTGATTGACAAGATGGCCCAAAACTCCCAACAATTCGGCGATAGAGGTACATCACATGTCAGGGGAGTACATCAGGTAAGTCCTTCTTCTCTTGAAAGTCATTTGATTGATACCAAGTTGGAAGAATTGAAAACTATGGTGAGGCATATTTCTTTGGCTCAAAATACATCCCAACCCACTCCTTCAAGGTTTTGTGGTATTTGCATTGAGATAAGCCACCCAACTGACTGTTGCCCACAACTCTAAGAAACAGAAGATTGTGCAGCAGTGTTCCCTGGGAGACCATATCAGCAACAACAACAACAACCATATCCCCAAAAGAAGTTTGATCCAACATTCAACCAAGGGTGGAAGGATCAATCAGACATGAGGTATGGCTCTGGGCAATAACAAAGGCCCCCTTTTCAACCAAACTTTCAGCAGCCTCCACCTTACCAACAGGGTTTCCAACAACCCCAAAGGAGATTCGAAGCTCAAACATCAACAAGTCAGCAACAAAGGAATCTACAAAACAAGGTAGACTCCAACACTGATGATCTTTTGAAACAAATTGTTCTTAATCAATAGAATTAGCTGAAAAGTCAAGGTTCAGAGTTGAGGGATTTGAAGACTCAAATGAGCCGGATTGCCACCGCCCTCCATGAACTTGTACGTAAGAATTCCAGAAATCTTCCTTCCCAACCTACTCCCAATCCAAATGGGAATGTCAGTGCCATTACATTGAGAAGCGGGAAGCAAACAACTGATGCTTCTCCACCTAAAATTCCACCTGGATTCACCTCAACTCCAAAAAAGCCCAATTCGACATCAACTGACGAGTGACCCAAGGAGAAAGGTAAAGCTAAGAAAAAGATTAATGATGTTCCTCCTAAACCCCTTCCTTTTCCAAACAGGGTTGTTCAAACCAAGAATATGGATGAAGAAGCAATGCAAAAGGAGGTTTTGGACACATTCAAGTGTGTTGAGATCAACATTCCTCTACTTGAAGCCATTAAACAAATTCCAAGGTATGAAAAATTCTTAAAAGAACTTTGTACCAATCGAAGAGGGCTCAAGGGAAATGGGAGGATCAACCTTGGAAGGAATGTCTCAGCACTCATTACACCAACTCTAGAAATGCCAACAAAGTGAAAGGATCCCGGGACATTCACCATCCCATGTACCATAGGGGAGTTTCACTTCTCTGATACTCTTTGTGATTTGGGAGCTTCCATAAATGTGATGACTCACTCTGTATTCTCTTCTTTGCAGGTTGGTGAGCTGAAACTTATGAGAGTAGTGGTGAAATTAGCGAATAGAGCTACGGCATATCCAGTGCGAGTTCTGGAGGATGTACTTGTCCGGGTAAGAGACATGATCTTTCCAGTAGATTTATACATGCTTAACATGGAGGAGGATCAGGTAAGTTATCATGCCCCCATTATCTTAGGTAGGCCCTTCCTCAAAACTGAAAAAACTATCATAAATGTCAATGATGGTACACTTTCCATGGAATTTGGGAATGAAGTTGTGATATTTAATGTTATGGATTCCATGAAGTACCCCTCAGAGGATCATTTTTCATTTTTTATCTCCCATTTTGAACCACCAAGTAAAAACACCATGGAATTGGATTGTCCTATGATTAGGGAGATTATGAGTATTGGTTTTAGTTTGATGTCTAAGAGTACTTCCACACCTGTTTCTAAGGAACAAGACTCTCTAAGATTTGATTTTGAAATGGAGTCATATTCTGATTTTTATCATGTGAACTCTGATTATGACATGGCTGTTGAGTATGCTGATGGATTTGATGCTTTATTCTTTGATTTTGATGATGTATATTCTGATATTTATGCTCTTTGTGCACATATTCTAGTTCCTTCTATGTCTCCATCCATACACCACCCCCCTACATTGGAACTCAAGCCATTACCCCCAAATCTTAAATATACATACTTGCTGAGTGGTGATAGATTACCTGTTATCATTGCTAACAATCTCTCTTTTGAACATGAAGAAAAACTTTTGAATCTTTTGAGAGATAACATCAGGGCAATCGGGTGGACCTTGGCAGACATATCAGGTATTAGCCCCTTCATTTTCATGCATAGGATTCTCTTGGAGGATGGGGCTAAACCGATTAGCCAACCACAAAGGAGACTTAATCCAACACTTTTGGAAGTTTTTAAGAATGAAGTTGAAAAATTACTTGAGGCAGGTATCATTTACCCTATTTTGACTCACAATGGGTTATCCCTATCTAGGTTGTACAAAAAAAACTGGTTTCACTATTATAAAAAATGAAAATGATGAGTTAGTTCCTATGAGAGTACAAAATAGTTGGTGAGTGTGTATTGATTATAGAAAACTAAATCAATCCACTCATAAAGACCATTTCCCACTTCCATTAATTGACCAGATGCTTGAGAGACTTGCAGGTAGGACACATTATTGCTTCTTGGATGGTTTCTATGGCTATTTTCAGGTTCCCATTGCAGTAGAGGACCAGGATAAGATGACATTCACCTGCCCATTCGGTACCTTTGCTTACCGAAGGATTCCATTTGGACTTTTCAATGCCCTAGGTACCTTCCAGAGATGCATGGTGAGTATTTTCTCAGATTTCATTGAGACCTCCATGGAGGTATTTATGAATGATTTTACAGTTTATGGATCCTCATTTGATGAATGTCTCTCTAGTTTGGGTGATGTGTTGCATTGTTATATTAAGAATAATTTGGTCTTAAATTTTGAAAAATATCATTTCATGGTCTAAAAGGGAATTGTCTTAGGTCATATAGTCTCACAACATGGCATTGAAGTTGATAAATATAAGGTAGACATTATTTCATACCTGCCATATCTTACATGTATGCGTGATGTTCGATCATTACTTGGACATGCTGGATTTTATCGATGCTTCATCAGAGATTTTAGTAAGATCGCTCTACCCTTATCTCGATTGCTTCAAAAAGATATTGACTTAAATTTTGATGATTCATGCAAGGTATCATTTGATGAGCTAAATAAGTGTCTGACCACTCCACCGATCATACAGCCCCTGCGGTGGGACCTTCCATTTGAGCTTATGTGTGATGCGTCCAACTTCGCGGTTGGAGCTGTCTTATCTCAGAGAGCGGGGGGCGTTCACATGTGATTTCGTATGCATCGAGGATGTTGGATTCTACCCAATCAAACTACACCACAATAGAAAAGGAGTTTCTTACTGTTATATTTTCTTTAGATAAATTTTGTTCATATTTATTGGGATCTAAAGTAGTTGTTTTTTCTGACCATGCAGCTTTGAGGTACCTCCTAAAGAAGCCAGATGCAAAGCCACGACTTATCTGTTGGATGATCCTTCTTTAAGAGTTTGACATCGAGATAAAGAACAAAAAGGGTTCAGAAAACTTGGTGGAAGACCACATTAGTAGGCTTACTCACACATTAGAGGATGACACCTTGGATCAGGTACCACTTCAGGACACTTTCCCCGATGAGCATCTCTATTTCATCTTAGGTACGCATCCTTGGTATGAAGATTTAGTTAACTACCTTGTTGCCTCTAAAATCCCTGCAAATTTAAAGAAACACCAAGTCCAAAAATTAAAAAGTGAGTCTTGGTATTATGTTTGGGATGATCCATACCTCTGGCGCATGTGTAGTGATCAAGTTATTAGGAGGTGTGTTCCTGATCATGAGTTGGAGTCTGTTTTACATTTTTGTCATACACTTGCTTGTGGTGGACACTTTGGACCCCAAAGGACAACTAGGAATGTTTTGGACTCTGGATTATATTGGCCTAGATTATTCCATGATTCCCATGTGTTTTGTAAGTCATTCTCTCGTTGCCAACACACTGGGAACATTTCTAGGAGACATGAGATGCCCCAACAACCCATACTATTCTGTGAGATTTTTTATGTATGGGGCGTTGATTTTATGGGTCCTTTTCCTAGTTCATTTGTATTTTTGTATATTTTGGTTGCTGTTGATTATGTGAGTAAATGGGTGGAGGCCAAGGCCACCAGGACTGACGATTCTCATGTTGTAGTGGATTTTTTCAAGGCTCAAATTTTCTACAAGTTTGGAGTACCAAAGGCCATCATCAGTGACCAAGGGACACACTTCTGCAATCAGAATTTTTCTTCCCTCCTTCGAAAGTATGGGGTGACACAAAAAACATAAACAGCATACCACCCCCAAAAAAATGGCCAGGCTGAGGTTTCAAATCATGAGTTAAAACAGATTTTGGAGAAAACCGTGTAGCCAAATAGGAAGGATTGGATCAAGTGCTTAGATGATGCATTGTGGGCTTATAGGACAGCATACAAGACACCCATTGGTATGTCCCCATTTTAGATTGTTTTTGGGAAATCATATCATCTCCCAGTGGAAGTCGAGCATCGGGCATATTGGGCTATAAAGAAATGCAACATGGATTTGGCCAAAGATGGAATCCAAAGGAAGATGCAAATTCAAGAGCTTGAGGAGATTATATTGTCTTCATATGAGAACTCAAGGCTCTACAAGAAAAGATCAAAGGAATCTCATGATAAAATGATCCAACAAAGGTAGTTTCATGTTAGAGAGAAAGTCCTTCTCTACAGTTCACGACTGAAGTTGATTCCTGGTAAGTTGCGTTCCAAATGGTTAGGTCCTTATATTGTATCTAATGTTTTTCCTTATGGTGCAGTGGAGATCACACAAGAGGACACTAGAAGGAGCTTTACAGTCAATGAGAAACGTTTGAAGAGATACATTGAGGGACTTCCTACTAATGCAGTGGATTTTATCACACTGCATGACCCCATCATCACTTGAGCACATCAGGCTGTTCCTAACCCTTTCACTTTTATATTATTTGTCCTATTTAAAAATTATGAATTTCATGTGCATATATCATCTCATGGGTTCACATTGAGGAAAATGAAATATTTTAAGTGTGGGGGAGGGAAACTTTTAGTTTAGTAATTTCAATTGTTTTCCTGTTTAAAAAAAACAAAAAAAAAATTGTGTGTTTTTCAAATTTTGTGTGTTTATTTTTCAATTTTCTTTGTGTTTTTGAAATTTTTGTGCTGAAATGATTCTCATCACAATTTTGAAATGCATATCAATGAGAGAAAAAATTTATCCCTTGAAACTAAGCTTAAATTAATACTGAAATGACTTTGTTTCAAGTTTAAATATTTAGTAATTTCATGAAAAGTACACTGAATTTTGAATCTCATGCCACATCTCACTGTCTTTATATTTGAAATCACTTTCCTGTGAGGCTTCTGAAACATTATTTTTATATTCTTTATATTCACCTCACTTCTTGAGAGAACCAAACCATGCTTGATTTAACCATAATTTGATCTATTCTTATCAAAACTTGAGGGTTTTAGGTACTTATGTTTAAATGATTGAGGAATTTGTTTGGTATTAAAGCCCCTATTTCAAAGAATCCTTTTTTATAATGGCATACCTTGAAAATTTAATCCTTGTATCCCTTATAATCCATGAACATCCTGTTAGGTTAGCCACATTACAAGCCAAATTTCCCTATCCAACCAACTCTTGAAGTGAAATTGCATAATCTAGTTGAGCTTAAGTGTGGGGGAATCTATCTTGTGTTGTGCTACCACATTCTGTGATACTTTGGGAGGAAAATTAAATTCTGAAGAGATGTGTTTGCTACTGAAGAAAGTAATTATATTGAAATTTGTGCCTTTTCTGGAGCTTTCATGACAAGTGAAGTTGTTCCTTTTCTGGAGCTTCTAATTGAGTAGGAAAGTTGTACCTATCTGAAGCTTTTAAGAAAATCATGTTCGAGAAGATTGACATTTTTACTGAAGAAATGGTGAATGGTGTGAAAATTCCTTTATTTTTCATAATGATGGAGCTGAATTGATACTATGGGGATTAAGGAGAAGACCATATTTAAGTTAAAATTAGATTAATGCAATTTTGCTTCAAAAAGAGTCAAGCCCTCCTCATTCAGCCTCAGAGTATTTCACATCTAAATCCTACCAAACGAAAGCCACAGAACAACCCTGAAAAGTCCTCATGATAAACATATTTCTTTGACTCACATTGGGTGGTGATGTAGGAATTTATCAAGCCTATGGTGACCCTTGTATGAGTTTGGATGAGAAAGACATTGCAAAAAAAAATTGATATTTGAGTGATGAGAGAAAATTCAAGCGAGGTAAGTGTTTTGTGCATGGGAGGATAAATGAAGTGGAAATATATTGAATGATATTAATAGATAACTTTAAATAATGTTTTTTATGAGGCATGATATCTTTTTATTCTTGGTGTGGAATTTATGGATCCCAATTATATGTGTTTTAAAATTTGTTTTGATTGGATATTGATGTTTACTTGATATGAGGTTTTGCTCAGGAGTGCAAAAGGGTAAGTATGGAGGAGTTGATAAAACACTGTTTAATTGAATATTTTATTGATAATAAATGAAATAATTTCCTCACATTGTGTTAAATATGTTCAATTAGAAAGTATTTGGGATTAGATCATTCATTTGAATATTTGATAAAAATTCTAGTTTTACCCTTTAAAAATCACTGTAGTATTTCAATCATAAATATTTTTATTTGAATTATTTGAACTTAATATTTTTTAAATGTGTTCCTTACTTCATAGGATACAACTTTTATTCAGGACACTAGATCAAAAGAATGCATTTGGATGGAGTAATTGGTCCATAAAGTCAAAGGTGGGCTGGACACACCAGAATGGAAAATCCTCTGTATTTCGGCCATAACTTATTCATCTTAGCTTGGATTGAGCCCAAATTTTTAGAGGAGATATATGATCCATATAATCATATATTATCCTTCTGTAAGGCCGGCCAATTCACTCTTTTTGGTAGTCAAATTGTCGGTGAAAGTTAGAAAAAAATATTTGGCCGAGATTCCCCATTCACACTTGAAACCACTTTGAACCTAGCCTCCCCACCACTCTATAAATTGGTGTTTTTATCATTTGGTGGGGTTGGGATGTGCATTAAGATATTTGAGGCATATTATAATTGGTTTCACCCAAATTATCAAACCATTTTAAGAGGGGTAGATCTTGAAGCAAGGATCCCCTCATCAAAGCCTCCTTCTCTTCTTCATTTTGTAATGTTTTCATTTGTATAATAAACTTCTTTGATCTTCTTTTATTCCTCATATTTTCTTCTTTTTTGTTTAAATTTATTATTCTATTAATATTCCTATTTGGGCTGTAATTATTGAGTAGAAGCGTTATTGGGTTATACCCATTATAAACCTTTGCACATGCAAAACGCTTCTACGATGATTACACCACCCATGGAAGAGTAGTCTTTTAGTAATTGATCTATCTTGTACCCTCTTCATTTAATTATTTTGAATCATTGAGCTACTGTAATTAATTTAATATGATCCATAAATTTTGTTTTTAAATTGTAAGAAACTAAGCAAGCAATTGAACAATTAACACAAAAACACGTGAGGTCGATATTTTGTGTAAATTGTGAGAGCGCGATCTTAATCGGTAATACAAGACCACACGGGATAAATTTGTAGAGTTCAAATATATTCCCTAAACATATTTAATCCTAATTTCCAGAGGGGAAATATGCCTTAATTTACCACTGACCATAATCTAATCTTAGAACATCAATCAAAGCAGGGTGTTGCGATTGCATGTTCCGAAGTTAGCCTAGGGTTAAATTCACTTCATCTTCATGGTAAAGTTAATTCTCGTAGGGTTTGGGATTTAACAAATTAAGGGATTATAATTAAGTGAATGTTAATTTAAATGATAATGATTAATAATAGAGTTAATAGGTAGAGTTATATCGATTACGCCTTTTAAAATATTTTCTAAAAAACATCTTCTTGTTGTGTCTTTTTAATCAAACTTCATTTCAAAATTAAAAACAAAAAAAAATACAATCTTCTTCCAGAAAAATTCTTCTAGATTTATAAACTATAAACAAAACCCATCCTTTTAAGTAGTTTTTCAATTATATTCTCTTTTATTTTTATAATACCTCTGAAAAGTTGTTTTAATTCACTTCCTCCTTTGAGAGACAACCTTGGTCAGCCACTCTGCTACACCTAAGTACCCCAAAATCACACTAATCATTTGAGGGAGCCCACGACAACGCTCTTTCTGATGTCCACAACATATCCTCAAAAAATAAATACCATCCCATCTGATTAAACATTGGTCTACAGATTATATTCTCTACTTATTTTCAGTTAAGTACCCAAATCCTTTTATAATCCATGATAAAACCATGATGTGAAATACACATCTTTTTCATATACAATGTTTGAGAGAAATCCATGAAATCATAAAATCTTTTATACATACAACTTTCCCAAATAATCAACTAAGTGAGCATCATGGATTGATAAGAAATGATAAAATTTCATCAACCATTCAATTATCACCCAAACCACATCATGAATCCTTAGGGTCTGAGATAACCCTGTCATGAAGTCCATCATCACATAATCCCACATCCACACTTGTAATCAAAGTGGATAAAGAAAACCACTAGGATAAGGATTCTTAACATTTACCCTCTAGAAGTTAATGAATCGTGAAACAAAACCATCAACATACCTCTTCATACCATGCTACCAAAATTTATGTTGAATTTCATGGCATATCTTTATTATCCCTGGATGCACTGCCCATTTTGAATCATGATAATATCTCATTAGATACTCTCTCAAGGATGTTGGAATTAAAAATAACTTGTGTACACTGACCACATCATCATCATCATCTAAATACTATCCTAGGACTGGGTAACTACCTACCAATTATTCTCTCATTACCACACACTTGGGATCTGAATCTTGGAAAGTCCTTACTTGATCCACTAATGAAGATGTGATTATCATAAGCACACATTCCATAAATCCTTGGTCCTAATAAGAATCTAAAATACACTCTACTATCAAAATCATAATATTCCATTCCTCTAGTGATTACCACTCTCCAATCTCCTATATCTCAGGCATCTTCTTATGAAGAGAATATGCAATGAAATTACATTTTCCTGGATTATAAACCATATTAAAGTATAATGTTTGTAGATAATCTATCCAATACCTCTTACTCAAATTGATATTCTGCTAAGATAAGATATATCAAAGTCTCTTTTGGTTCATGTAAAAAACAAACCTCTCACTGAAGATATAATTTCACCAACACTTTAGTGCGTAGACCATAACTTCCAAATACAAGACATGCATCAATTAGTTACGCTTATGGGCTCATAGATGATGTGACCCATAAGAAACTACCTAATATCTCTACATCAGTATAACTCTTAGTATAACACTTGAGGAATCATAGTATACTGTGTATCTTATTCCAAGCTCAGGAAGAATCAAAACTAAAGTTGCCATCAATCTTCTCTTCAACTTAATAAAGGCCTTCTCACACTGATCGATCCATTAAAACCTTACACATTCTTATTAAGCCTCATCACCAGTTCTGTTAAGTGGGATAAATCCTAGATGAACCATTAATAGTATCCAAATAACCCAAGGAAACTTATGATTTCAAAAACACTCTAAGGGAGATCCCATGAGATCACCACTTCCACCTTCTCTGGGTCTACAGAAATTCATATCTCAGAGAATACATGACCAAGGAAATGTGCCTCTTAGATCTAGAAGTTACACATTAGAAGATTGGAATAAAGTTTATTTGCAAAGAGTGTACTCAAAACGGTCTCAAGGTTCCTAGCATGTAACTCAAAAGTCTGTGAATATATAAGGATATCATCAAAAAATATCACAATGAAAGATTCCAGATATGGAAGGAAGATATTTTTCATGAGATCCATTAAAAATTGTAGGAAATTCATCAACCCAAAAGGCATGATGAGGTACTCATGCAATTCATATCTACTCTTGAACATTGTATTAGGGATATCCTCCTCTTTGACCCACAACTGATGGTATCCTAAATGAAGATTAATCATGGAGAACCACCAGGCTCCCCATAACTTATCAAAGATATCATATATCCTATATAAATGATACATGTTCTTTACCATCTCAGGATTAAACTTCTTGTATTGTACATAGATTTTTATACTACCATCCACTTTATTGGATAACAACACATGCACACCCCATGAAGATCTGCTCGATCTAATGAATCCCTTCACATCCAATCCCTCAAACTAAATATTAATCTCTCTCAACCCCCATGATTCCATAAAATAAGGTAGAATTGATATGGGTTCTGCTCCTAGTATGAGTTATAACTCTAAATCTACCTATCATTCAAGAGGAAAACCTAATAAGTCATCTGGAATGACATCCTAGTAGATATTGACAACGATAGGTAAAGAAGAGGAACCAACATATGTTTTCACTATGAGATCTAAGCCTGCTACTTGATCTATTATGACTCTAATCTGGCTCAAATCCATTCCCACTCTGTTGGATTCTACATCCCACTTACTTATCATAAACAATTCTCCCCCTTAGATGAAATAAAGGATAACTTCATCTGATAACATTTGATGTGAGGAAAAATCTGATCATTCAGTCCATTCTAAGGATCACATCAAAGACAGTCACCTATGAGATCATGAAATCCCAAAAATTACCACAATCGGTAATAACTACATGACACATTGGATATCTTTGAATATAATCAACATTATTCTCCAAGTGTGTTTTGAGAGAAATCAACTTAGAAGACAACTTAATCGGTAAGTCCAAACCAACAACAACTTGAGAAGGTATAAAAGAATGGGTAGAACCAATACAAAAATAGATATATAAAGAGAAGAGGTGATCAATATCGTACCTCAAATGGTCGACGGTCCCTCTCCATAGTCAACATGAACCTAGTCCATCGCATAAACTTAGTCTGCTTCAGCTCCATGACCCTGACCTTGTGGTGCATGGATCACATGTGTCAATGTCGTATGAGGAGTCTAAAACGAGTTTTGGGGACCCCAAATAGATCCCAATGATATATATTACATCTATTCTATGCCCCTATGGAAACCTAAACTCAATGGTCTAAAGTAAACATAATGGAGATTCCATATATTTATACATTGCTAACACTTACTCTAAAGTGTTGGGCAGAACCTGTGATGATGTCTAACTTTCCCATAATTGAAGCATTGTGGAACTCCTATTGATGGGGATGAAGAATTGATACTCCCTTACAACTTATTACCACTACTCCTATATAGATCATCGATCTTCCTCATTTGGATACCAAAAGATACATTCACTATAGTAGGAGGAGGACCACTGCCTGAGAACTAAAGGTTGTAAGAAGATCAACTACTCAATCCTCATCTAATCCCTTCTTAATAGTCAAGGAATTTCATAAAACCATATAGAATGTATTTAGGTCAAAAATCCTAACCTTATAATTGATATCAGGATAAAAATAAAACTTGAATTTCCTACCATTCTATGGCTATTTTCCATCCAAGTGGGGAATAAAACAAAGAAGTTCGGTGAAATGAATAGAGTATGAAGATACGGTCATGGAACCTTGTTGATGCTTCATGAATTCCTGGGTATGATCTAGATTTAGTTTTTCGGGAAAAAATTCCTTAAAGAACATGTTCTTGAAGGCCTCCCAATAAAGACCCTAATGTTCACTTATTTTTCCCATTCCACCCCACCATTTCCTAGTGGGTCCCTGATTCATAAACACTGCTAGATTTCCCGGCTATCCTCTAATGTCTCGATGAAGTTGAAAAATAAATTATGTCTAGACAGTACTCAAAATAATTTGGTTCTATAGTTACCTCAAAGGTTATAGGATGCAGGATATGGAATTCATGGGTGTAGTCAACCATGGTCCTCTATACTCCTCCACTATGGGCAAGTATAATTTGAACGACTCTGGGTGGGAGTGGATAAAATTATTGAACCACTTGAATAGGTGAGGGAGAATTCTTAGCTGCATCCTTCAACATATCCTATGGTGGAACTAATGTTTCATCTCTAGTGGGATCCTTTAATCATCTTCAAGGTGGAATTTTTCTAAAATTCTAAATAAATTTTTAGAGTTCCCGCAACAGCTTTCATACAAAAATAACTTCAGAAGTTATCAGGTACACATAAGGGATTTCTACAAAAACTTATCCTACGAGGTTATAACCATGACAAGAAGTCACAAACCACTTAGTACTACTCAAGGATATCCATACATAGAGGTTATACACAATACTATATATACAAAACATATCATCATGCTCAAGTTAAACAAACTAATTCCATATAGATATATCACAATAGAAAGAACACAAATATATCACTCAATAGAGAATAAAAGTTAATCCTAAACATATAGAACAATAATGGAATTAAATTAAATAACTATTATGCATTACACAATAGGTATATATATGGAATGTGATCCTACATTCCAATTTATGATGCATGATGCACCAAAATCCCATAAAAATGTAACAACAATCCCATCAATGGTAACATGGAGGTATATTACATATGAGTTATCCATGAACATGAAAACTCCCCTACCTAAGTTTTATAAATACTATATTCTTTCTACCAATTCCTAGAATAAACAATAAGTAAAGAAAGAAAATAAGGTATTGATACCATTTTGCAACTCCCCAACCTAAATTTTCCTGAACAACGCCTGAGTGGAGACACCAAAAAACCTCATGTGCACCTCCCCATATGAAAGAGGCTTCCAACTAGCAGTGATAGTCTGAATAAAATCAGTGGGGAGACTATACCCTTAGTAATCATATACATATACTAAGACATAAAAAATATAACAATCAGAATATCAATCATAAGACTAAGTATCATAATGTAACAAAAAATGGAACCCATGTCATACAAATAAATACACCAGGCTCCCAATGTGTCAATCCAAACTAGAGTATTCAATTTAAGAATACAAATAAAGAAAATTTTGTGGAAATACTTTGGAGTTTGTTTGATACCGATACCAGCTCCTCACTCTAAAAATAATTTATTTGCTACAATCCCCTTTCCCTTACCTAAATCAAGAATCATGAAGTATGCATATACATAGAGATTCCCATACAAAGTGTGAGTAATAAAACCCATTAGGACACCACCAATGCATCCTTAACATGTTTGATTAGATATAATAGGTGTATTCTATAACATAATTAAATGTTCAAGAAATAATAACAATCATATGTAGAGCATTAATGTTTTAACCAAGATGCCATGATCCCCGACCACACCTATCCGGGCTCAATACTGGAAGGATAATCATAAGGATTTAAGTAATTATCAAGAAATAGAAAAAAGTTTAGTGAAAATGTCTCTTGTTAATGTTTTTTCATTATGTAAAATCAGACCATAAGGTTGTCACATCTCATCTCTATCACAGGTCAGACCTTAAGACCGTCAAATTTCATAGTGGTCTCTATTCTTCTCTATCACTTGATCTCTTAGTGGACTCTATTATTCTATTATTTGGTGAGTTTGAGAGTTGGTTAAGGTGTAGATTATTGATCATATATTAGGATAACTGGTTAGGAATAATAAAAATATCTTTTATTTCAGTCATCATCCCATTTGGTTACTCATAATCACCACATTTTCCATCATATTCAATGTTAACATGATTTATCTAGGTTCCATCCATTGAATAAAACCAAAAAGAATAGTGTGAGATACAATAATCATAGTCGAAAACAATATAATAGGTTATAGGATATAAAAATCATAAAAATTCTTTTCAATCTATGACACCTTAGGTTTAACCTAGGTTAATCATTTTCATCATCTATTCAAATACTTCATGAAGGTTCCTAAAGAGAATGTGAATTAACCCAAGCATATCCCCCGAGAGTGTTAAACCAGGTGTGCAGCAAGGGCCTTTTTTATACACCAGGTGATGATCAAGTCAAATCCTAATTCACCCTTTTCAGAGTTATTACCCTAAAGTATAACCATTCCATAGCCACGTACACTTTTAGAATCCATACATGGATGCATTTATAGGAAAATCACATAATCTCTTCCTTAACAAAAATTTAAGATGTTATCCCTTAATTAGAATTTTCCTCAGAGTCAGTCATAGGGTTATGTTATCTACTCTATATTTTCCTAAATCTAGTTCTCAAGGTTTCTATGAAACTTTCTCTAATACCAACTATAAAATCCCCTAACCTAGTAGACCAGAGTCTGTGGTTATTTTATTAAAATGGTGGTAGATATAAGCAGTCACATCCCAAAGAACCAAATAGATTAGTATTCTTGGAAAAATAGATATATACTTGAAACACACGTTACATTTGAAAAATTAAATTTTAACATAAAATTATATATGACAACCCCATTATTTCCTTTAGTGTATCCTTGCATATCAATCATAATACACAACCTGTCATCCTCAGGTAAGAAAACATTAGAAAGGGGTGATCTCTACTGCTCAATAAGGGTATGCATATAGTGTAATCTATCATGAATAAATAATATATAATCAATATGGAAAGGTAAATAATTGAAACACATTTCATTTAATGAATAACTTGAACATGAATAACAATTTTTCAGGAATAAATGATGATCAAAATAATGTCATATAAATAGTCATATAAGCTTGAAACTTAACCATGAATATTCCAACAAATCTAATAATCACATGGACATCAATAACTAATCTCATAATGAGGGAATGCATAATACTAGACATCATAACCATACTGTTAATACCATATTTCAAGACATCATATATAAGTGGGTAAGGCCTTGGCCAAAAACCCAAGCTAGTTTATCTCATGAGACCTACTGATGCAACGAGAAGCAATAGCAGGACCCAACCATCACTTACTAAGTATAATGCATACCTTATATGAATGGTGAGAAACTTAATCAACATAAACACTGGTATTGAAAAACTAGCATATAAAATGTTAATAATTTATCCAATCAATAAACATAATCAACATAAATTTCATATTGGAAAACTAGCATACAAATGTTAATACTTTTCCCAATCAATAACCATAATCATAAACCATCCAGAGTATTATGGCGAATGGTATAAAAATATTACATCTCAATAAAAATGATCATAAACCATATAGATAAATAATAAGGATGGTATATTTACAATATATTCCCAATGGAGCATAAGGTAAAATGAGGGTTATTGTCATGGATGAATAATAATACCATAAAAATTACATTAAAATAATTCTTGAGAAAAATATCCTTTACACTTTGAAAATCACTTTAAAAAACTAAAAAATTATAGAATACTATGAAAAATATTTTCTTTAAAAATAACCTTGTGAAATTGTAAAGGAAGCTTCAAAATGGTTAGTGTTCATGAAATATTCTAATTCTGTATATGTCATATAAGTTAAAAAAACATTCCTTTAATACTATTTTAAAAAGGATAAAAAGTACCTTGTTTGGAAAATAAAAAGAATATTCATTTCAAACTATTTTTTAAAAATTAAAAAATGGGTGAAAATTTCTTTAATAAATCATTTGGATAATTTTAAAAACATTTTTTTAAATATTTTTAGAAAACATGTACATGAAAGAAAATATATTTTTGACCAAATAGAGAAATAAATTCATCTTTTATTTAAAAAAAATTATGAATCATTTTAATTACCCAAGATAGGAAAATGGTACCATTACTTGAAAAGTTCATGAATAACCATAGGATAAGAAAATATATTTCTTTTAAGATAGAAATATCAAACTATTCTCTAATAGATACTTAAACATAATGAATCCCGAATAATGATGAGATTGTGAAATACACCCTTACCACTTTAGTAACTTTTGAATCGTAAGCCCCATGAAAGAAATAACTTAAAATTAAATATTTAAATACAATTAATATAAATAAATTCATTTTATAAAATAAAAAAGGGGTAATATATACACCACACAAAATAAATAAGTGGTGAATATGGCATATGTCTCATAGAAGTAAAAGTGAGACGAGAAACCCTTACCACAGGTTCGATTTCCTTCATGCATGTATGAACCTCCCATATAATAAGTATATATTTATTATAAATATATTATAAAGTCATAATAATATATATCATACCATATAATATTTTCTTATAACTTTTTATCACCCATTTATTATCAATTATTTATTAGAAACACAATTTTGAGTGATAACTGCTTTATTTTTCATGTATGTTTTGGTTTTATAGATTCAATCCTTATAATTTTATCATAGTTAAATAATATAAAGAATTATAAACATGATATATATATCATATATATTCATTATATAATTATTTATAATAATCCATAAATTTTAGATATAGAAAAATGAGTTACACCGTTCATGGAGATGGTGGGTTGTATGCAAGCATGAACGTTGTTTCCATTTTTTCCAACGGATGGAACAAAATAAAGATAAATAATATTTAAACTTTAATGAATAATTATTATATCATATATATAATATATATTCATTAAATATATCCTTATTATCATCCATATCAAAATAAAATGAAAAACGTATCACATCACTATGTGTAGGCGGTAGTCCACATTTGTGTACTAGAGACATTATTATTTTCCAAAGGATTGGAAGGTATGAATGTAGATGTGATATTATTATTATATAATTTTAATTATTCCATAAATATAATATATAAACATTATATCCATCATTATATCCATCCATGAGATATGGTGATGGAAATAAAATTACATTGGTTCGCGAGGTAGTAGTATGTCGCAAACACAATCAACGGTTTTGTTTCTCATTTGATGGAAGAGGAGATGGATATAGGTAATTAAATTAAATTAATAAAATATAATTATATGATATATACTTTTGTTATTATTTTATCATATTTTATAGATATTTTAATGAGTTAAAGTAAGAAATAAAATGAATATGCATGGTTAAGAACTATACCTCTTCTTCAAAGAACCTCTTTAGGTTTATACCTAAATCCTTACTAGATTTTTTTCTGATAAAAAATACTCTAGGTAATGGGTAGGTGTGTAAGGAGTGTATTTGGTAAGTTTTTTTTGAAATAAATGGATTTGAAAGTATGTACTGGAGGGGAGAGGGGTTCCTTTTTTAAGTGGGGGGAGTGGACACACTTGGAATATTTGAAAAGAATAAATTTTAACCACATTTTCCACATTCCAAAAGGATCCAAAATGTATCATTATCAAACCTTAGATGTTATAAGGTCTAAATATGGCCATAAAATAGGAATTGGATAAGTTTTTAGGTTATTTTAACCCTTATCTTCTTAATTTAATCCCCGATAAAGTTGTTTTAACCTTAAGCATGATAATTAATTTTTACCATTTTTACTATTAATTATGAAAAGCATTAAGATGAAATTATCATATAATATTAATTATTATTATTCCAAATATGTAATATATTTTTCTAAATTAAATTCACAAAAGTGGAAAATTTTAATTTAAAGTCAATCTCGCAGACACGATGAAAATACAGTTTTCCAAAGGAAAAGTTTTCGTAAGTATAAAAAGATTTTAATTAAAATTGAACAAATAATTGATTAAAAAACCCTAAATTAGATTAATTATAATATTATTAACTATTTTTACTTTTAAAACAATTTTAGAACAAAATTTAACTTGTAAACACTTTAAATGAAAAGGTAGTTTTCATTAAAAATCAATATTTTCACTATTTATCAAAAAATTAACCTTTTCAAAAAAATATCAAAAATAAATATAAGATAATTTGGACATAAATGTTTCAAAAATGAAGTATATTTTTTGAAATAAATTTTCTAAAAGTTTTCGGTTTTAATTTTAAAAAAATAATGTGCAAAATTTGATGAAACCATTTTTTAGAAAAAATACAGTTAAAAAAAACATTTCTTTTGATTTAAAATGATTTTTATTTTTATTTATAATAAATTGAAAACAAATTAATTTATTTTAATAATATTTAAACAATATAATTTTCATAATTTATTTATTATTATTCATAGTTGTTAATTTAACATCTAGATTATAATGGTCATATTTAAATTATATATTTCATGGATCATTTAAGATCATTATTGTGTTTCCTATATGTTATAAAATAAAATTGTCTTATTCTAAAATATAAGGGTTTCATGTGTCAGAAGTTATCAAATAGGTTAAATTTATTTAAAAGAAATATATCGTAAAGTATTAGGTTTTACATTAATAGAGAGGGAGAAAAGTTAGAGGATGAAGTTCCTTTAAGAAATTACAATAAGGTGGATATTGGTTCAAAGAGAAAGAGGAAAATATAAATTGGAATAAAGTCATTGAATATGGTTTTCCTTTTTAAAATTGAATAAATTTTGGATATATATTGAAAAAGAACTTCGTGGATTGATTTGGAAAAAAGTATTCATCATATTTTTTCATTTATATTCATAGTTTTTATCCAAAACTCTCTAGGTATATATTTATAAAATTAATAAGAGATCAGTATCTCTTGGGTAAATACAAGGCTTCAATGAGAGTATTAAATGACTTTAAAGAAAACATTTAATGAATCTTTACTGTACTGGATCGAAGTCATCAGCTAACTATATGATTCCATCTACTAGTCGTTGACAATCCCATAGGTTTCTACTTCTGTACAAACTCCACCAAGAATCTAGTGAGCTCCACCAACTATCTAGTGTGATATATAGACTTGAAAGAGATTTTTTCACCTCTATTGGTTGGCTGGTGCACTTGTACTAGGTAGCTGGTGAGTGAAAACCAACAAGGTTTTCAAGGATTCCCTCCATCCTTATTCTAAGGCCTTTATTTGTTATAATAATTCCTAAGATGATATCTAAATACTATACATAAAAACACTCAAAACACAAAGTTTAGAAGAACCTTAAGTAATTATGATCATAAAAACACAATAGAGGTTCAAAAATCTCCCCCTTTTTAATGATCACAAACACTAATTTAAGATTAAAATAAATGATATAAGATAAGAAAGAGGTAAATAATAAGAGAGTAAGTATAAAGGATTTATATTTATAAACACCCATTTACATGAAATCATAAGTCTCCCTCTTGGAAAAATATCATTCTCTTATATATCTTTCTCATTTTAAAAACTCTAAGGCTTTTCTTCCAAAAAATGAAACTGTTCTCCTTACATAAGACTTTTCTCCACCAAAAAAAACTAAACTCTTATCCTAATTTTTATTAGAAAAAATAATTACAATGAAATAAAGTTAGATATATAATATATAAAACATGAATAATATAGTCAAGGTGATCATAAAACATGGTTTTTGAACTTTGAACAATATATTTTAAAAACTAGAAAATTGTTTTCAAGAAAAATAAAGATTTTGAAAAGGTAAACATATAAAATAAGTGATAAAGAATAAGAATTACAAGAATTCCATTCCTACCCCCCCTTTAATAAAATTAAAACGATCAAAATCAAGGAGATTTTTGAAGACATAATCTAATTTAAAATCTATGCTAATATATTCTAACATGATACCTTATTTTTAAAAGTGTTCTATAAAAAATTGATGTTGAATGTCAATGTAATTAGTTCATTCATGAAGTATGTGATTTCTAGACATTCTTATAGAACTGGAACTATCACATTTTATTGGAACAAGAGGAAATGTAATCCCAAAATCTAAGAGAGTTTGTTTCATCCATATAATTTGGGTCCTACAACTCCCTATGACTATATATTTTTTTTTTATAGAAATAGAAATAGAATTTTGATTTTTTATACTCTAAGTGATTAAGGAATTTCTAAGAAAGTGACAAGTCCCTCTTTTAATTTTCCTATCTAGTTGGCATCCTCTAAAATCGGTAATAGAAAATATAGAAAGATCAAAACAAGTTCATTTAGGATAAAATAAACCATTATTTTTAGAAACTTTAAAAAACCATTTATGATATTTTAAATGTGATTCATTAGGATTATCCAGAAAAATCATAAAGACAAACATTGAAAATAATGTATGGTCGGGTCACAATAAGGTAAATAAGACTCCCTAATCATAATTCTATAAATCTTTTCATCAACCGGTTTACCATCTTCATCCAATGTTAGATTACATGGAATAATCATAGGCTTAATAATTTACTTATCATGATCCATTAAAAAATTATTTAGTAGTTCATTAGCGTATTTTCTTTGGTTAAGAAAAGTTCCATCCTCGTTTTGAGAGATTCAAAAACCAAGAAATTTTTTTAACTCAACCATAAAACTCAATTGTAATTATTTTCTCATAATTTTTGAAAATTTGCTACAATTATATTCATTTTTTGATCTAAAAATTATGTCATCAACATATATTTGAATGATTAAAATGTCATTTGAGACATTTTTTAGTAATAATGTCAAATTAGTTTTTCCCATTTTAAAATAATTTTATAAAGGAAAATTGGATAAAGTTTTATACCAATCCCTAGGGTATTTTTTTAAAACCATATAGGTATTTGGTTTACTAAAAATGGAATCTATAAATTTTAGATTTTTAAAATTGGTTGGTTGTTTAAAAAAACATTTTTAGAAATAAAATCGTTTAGAAAATAACTTTTAACATCCATTTGAAAAAGTTGAAATTTATATGGGTGGTGAATGCCAACAAGATTCTTATGGATTATAGTAGAGAAATGGGGGTGAATGTTTCACCATAATCAATGAATTATTCTTGATTATAGACTTTTCCTATGAGTCTATATTTTTTATGTGTGATTTTACCATGCACATCTAATTTATTTTTAAAAACACTTTTTGAACCAATACAGGATGGTCATTAAGTCTTTCAACAAGAGTCCAAACATTATTCCATTGGAATTGGTTTAGCTCTTATTATATCAAAAAAACAAATTTTCATCATTAATTTCATCATCAAGATTTTATAAGTTCTAGAAATTAATGAAAATAATGATTCTCAACTATATGTAAGATAAAACTCCTAGTATGAGTACCGACTTAAAGATCAAAAATTATATTTTACAAGGGATGGAATTTGGATTTTTTTTTAAATATTTTGGTAAAGGAATAAAAGTTGATTCAAATTTGATATGTTTTTTATGATAATGTGTACCAATGAAATTCAAAGGTTTAAGGTTATCCATATATTCAAATTAGAATAAATTTTTAGGATTATTTTAATCAAATTTTATATGGATAGATTCTTCAATGGGTTTGGTTCTTTTATTGAAGACTCTCTAGGATTTAATTGAGTATGAGTATCTAATAAATATAACTTCATCATATTTTGGAAAAAATTTCCATAATTTGTCTTTAGTGTTAAAAATATTACATTTACATCCAAACACTGTGAAAAATACAACTTTCAGAATTTTATTTTTCCAAAGTTTAGAAGGGGTCTTTTTGAGGAAGGGTTTTACAGGAACATGGTTTGTGATGAAACCATTGGTATTGAACATATCATACCAAAATTAATTAGAGAATTTGAAATATTTTAAGAGGTATCTTGATATTTATTGAAGAGTTTTATTCCATATTTCGACTACCCTATTTTTTTAGGTGCTCTAGGAGCAAAAAAATTATGATTTTAACCTTATAAAGCACAAAGTTCATCAAACTCTTTATTATCAAACACTACCCCATGATCACTTAAAATGGAAATTATTTTTTCCCATTTTCATTTTTAACCACATTAGTGAATCTTATAAAGATATTACAAGCCTTATTTTTGTGTTCTAAGAAAAATACCCAAGTAAATCTTGTATGATCATCAATAATAACAAAAGAGTATGATTTTCCTCTGATACTTATGACTTGAGTTGGTCCAAAAAGATCAAGGTGAATAAGATTAAGGTATTTAGAGGTCAAAACATATTTTTTAGTTTTAAAAGTGTTTTTTGTTACTAAATTGGTATAGTTCACAAAACAACATTATCTTGGAAATGCAATTTTTGTAAATATCATACTAGCTGATGTCGGTTGATCTTAACAAGTGTGTGTGTGTGTGTGTGCTGCAATGACCCATATGTCTATTCCAATCCCACGATTCACTATCTTGAATGTGAAAACATTTAAAAAATTTAGAATAAATAGATTTTAAATCGATAATATACATATTCTTAAAGGAAAAAAGTAGTAAACAAAAGTTTTATTTTGATGTTAAAAACTTTATAGAAATCATTTTGGAAAGATATTTTAAAACCATTGCCACATAATTTTCTAATGATAAGTAAATTTTGTATTAAACCATAAACTAATAAAACATATTTTATAAGAATAAAATTGATAAAATCTATGACACCAATACTGATGATTTTATTTCTTGAATTGTCACTGAAAGTCATGTATCCTTCATTGAGTTTTTCAAGTTGATTAAATTTGAAAGGTCCGCCACACATGTGTTGAGAGAATCCACAATCCATGTACCATGTTTCTTTTTGGGATGTACTCATTAGATACATTTCTTAAAAAATTAATAAATTATGCTTTTTGGTACCCTGATTTTGGGTCCACATATGTTAGTTAATAGGAATTTTGGTACCAAATTTTTTTTGAAATCAATTTTTGAGATGAGATATGAGATGTAAGATGGATACTTTTTGGTGTACCATACCAAGAATTTTTGTAGTTATATTCTTGAATTAAATTCCTAGTTTTTTGAAAATAATAATAAAACTTTTTTTATGAAATTCCATTTATAAAATTCATTTTTTGGAAGAAATATAATTATTTTAAAAAACCATAATGATTTTTATGGTTCATTGAGAACCCAAAATTTTATTTAATTTTTCTATTCCTTGGGTGATTTTTGAAAGATATTTTTTTATATCATTGATATTCGATTGTAATTATTTCACATTTGGTTGATCATTCAACATTGAAGATAATTCATTTTTTTCAATTGTGAGTTTATCCTTTTCTTTTAGAGATTGATTATACTTCTTTTTAATCCCTTGGTACATTAAAGTTAGTTTACAAGAGCTTTATTCAAGTTGATTAATATCATATTATAGATATTCATAGCTTAGGTGGTTAGAATAATAAGAGAAATAAGAGTAATTTTAGGAAGAATAAGAATAGAAGTTTAGGTTTTCTTTGTTACTAACCAAAAATATATCCATGATACACTTAATGATTTCTTCACTTGACTCACTTGAGGAGAGAGAATCGTCTCTTTTACTCTAGGTTAAAACCTTGAAGGATTTATTTTTTTATTCTTATTCTCCATGTTCTTATTTTTTATCAGGGGTCGTTCTGTCCTTATGCATTCCTTCAAAGCATGTCACTTCTCATTCAATTTAATTATCCTCCTTTTTGGAATTTTGGTAAGATTTATTTATCCTTCATAATATGTACATCTTCTTAGATATGTGTTCCATTTCATCACAATTATAATAATCACCATTAATTTATTTGAAGGTAATCATCTTTTTCTTACCAACTTCTTTGGATTCCTTATTGGGTTATCGCTTAATTTTCATCTCATAGGTTGTGAGATATCTGATGAGTTCCTCGACCGACATTTTCTTTACATCCATCTATTATTTTATTTCAATCAATTTGGGTGCCCAATTATTAGGTAATACCCAAAGGATCATTTTCACTAATTTTTTTATAGAAAAATCATCACCAAGAGACTTCCTTCCATTACAAATTTCAATAAAACATGTAAATAATTCTTTAATATATTCATTTGGATAAATACTAAAGCTTTAAAAATCTTTTCTAAATATGTAAATCCTGGTATCCTTGACTTTCTTCATTCCTTCATGGGTTAATTCTATAAATTTATTAATTTTATGTGTGGTTTTATAAGTATAAATAAAATTAAACTCATTACAATCTAAACCGCAATGTAAAGAATTCATAATACTATTATGAAGTTAAAAAGTTGATCTATCATCAAGATTCCATTTTTCCTTTGATTATTTAAAAGGTGTAAATCCATGCATAAATTTTTTTCAAAGGAGATATCCTATACTTCCAAGAAAAGTAAACATGTGAGTTTTTCTATAGTTATAGTTTGAACCATTAAAAAAAGGTGCATGACCCATAGAGGGTCCTTCGGGACCACCAAGAGTGTTTGAAAAAGATACCATTTTAAAAATTTCAAAATTTTAAATCAGTTAATATTTGAAAAATAAAATCAATTTTTTAAAATAATGTTTTTTTAGAAAAATCACACATATCTTCCTTTGATACCAAATATAGGTCGTAGATAAAATAACAATAGGGTGGTGGTCAATTTACTTTAAAAGAAAATTTAAAATGATGCTAAAAATTTAAAGTTATTATCATGAAAGAGTTCAATTTAAGAATAAAACAATCAATGTAAAGCAATCATAGAGAAAATTAAAAAAAATAGCATTGTGGAAAATAAATTATGAGAATTAAAAAGGGTAAATTTGATAAAGGAGTTCGGTAATAGCTCAAGAATGTTCCCCTATGTATCCTATACTTAATAAGGCTTTAAAGAGTTATATTTATCCCTTGTTTTTAAAAGAAAATCAAGAACCAAAGAGGAGGACATATTCCATTGGTTTTAATGGAAACCAAGAACCAAAAATAAGACCCTTGGTTTTAATGGAAGCCAAGAACTATGATCCCTAACTTTAATAGTGGTGAGCACTTAAATAATAAGAATAATATGATAAAGGTTTGTTTTTAAAAACCTTTTATAAATCACTCAACTCTATCTAGAGGATTTAGAAGAAAATGAAAGATTGAGTGAGAAAGAGAGAGAAGATAAAAGAGTAAGATCCTTTAACAAATTATAACAAGGGAGCAATTGGATCAAAAAGAAATAGGAAAATATAAATTGGAATGAAGTCATTGAATCTCAGTTTTTATTTTTGAGAATTAGAGAAATCTTGGAAATATATTGCAAACCACTTCATGGATTTATTTGAAAGTAAGTATCCATCATGGAAGTTGTTTGATATTATTAGTTTTGATACAAGCTTCACTATGTCTCTATTTATATCCTTCATAGAATCTAGGGGTCTCTTGGGTCGAGCTAAGGATTTAATGAGAATATTAAACATCTTTAAATACATCATTTAATGCATCTTGACTGTTCTAGATCAAATCCACCAGCTAGCCAGATGATACCACCAGCTAGTTGGTGACACTTTTGTAGGTTTCGCCTTATGTCCAAACTCAACTAGGCAGTTGATGAGATCCACTGGCTAGCTGGTGGGATTAACATACTTTCCATAGGTTCTATCACCCCTATTGGCTAGTCAGTGCACTTGTATCAAGTAGCCAATGTGTGAAGATCAGAAAGGTCTTCAAGTATTCCCTCTATATTTATTTTGAGGCTTTCGTTTAGCCTAATTATTCATAAGATGATATCTAAAAACTATACATAAGAAACACTCAAAACACAAAGGTTAGAAGCACCTTAATTGATTTTAATATTAAATGAGGGTTTGTGATCATCAAAAACATAATATAGGATCAATATTATCAACCCATTTACATAAAAAATCAGTATTCAAAATATTGTATAATTTAACTCCCATATTTTTTCAATAATTCTAGAGTTTGACATATCCACATAAATTGTATTTTTATTCTTGGTACCATATATATGCATCACTTCAAATATAAGAGTAACTTCACTATTTTTCATCATACTATGACCACCCTATTCCTTTATATATAATGCACAACTGTTAATCAAATAACCATTGTAAGACAATACATGTGCACTTGGTCCACCATCCATCCATTGAAGTTTCTCAAATATTGAATTCATATTTTCATAAAACACCTTAAAAATATGGTCTCAAAACAATCCTATAATGTATTTATCATGTGTATCTAACTTTCATCCCTTAATGGATTAAAATACATAATAATTATTTTTTGAGTTTCAACATATGTCACAACCACTATAAAACAATATTAAATGTAAATTTCAAATTACTCCCTCTCTGTAATGGTAATTGAGACAACATCTCCTATGAAAATTCCTTCACCCATAAGGCACCCTCTAAGATGAGTTTTTGGGAGATAATGTTATCCGTATCAGATAGGAAATGAGTACATAATTCAATAGCTTCCTTAATAATATATTACTTGATAATAAAAACCTCTGGAAAACTTTTGTTTTCAATATACCCTTTCAAAATCATTATATACCATTTAATAGGGTATATCCAATTGTAATGTACATGACCACATATTCATATCTATATGACTAAGTGAACCATTATATCAAACAACAATAGGAAGAATATATCCAATTCATATAATATGATAGTGATTTTATATTCTATAGATAATTCATCAGGTCTATAAATTTACTATACATATCTTTGAAAAAGAAGAAAAACCTGGTTAATTTGTGTCTAAAATTTTTAGGTAGAATGAAACATAATTTCACATTTACTAATCTTCTATAAAAACTCAAAATCCATTTAATTTTAAGACCTTTAACTTAAAATCACTCTTTGACACAATATTCTTCAAATTTGATGAATACCTGTATGGAACCTTTACACCATTAAAGAAGTTTAAAAACTGAAATCTCCCTTTCATGGAAAGTGTGTAAGCCATTAGAGGAAGAAAATTATACCTTTCACCCCTCACCGGAACTCAATATTCCCTTATCCTCATATCAAACCTATCCCTAATTCCATATTTTGTTTTACTAGATGTATTTAGTAATGTTCCAACACCACTGTATCATATATTTTTTCTACAATCATGTTATCAAGAAAATTTTTTATGTACAAACAATTCCAACATGGTAATTAAAAAACTGATCACTTTTCCAACACATTTTTATATGGTTTTTTGAATAGGGTTTACCAAAAAAGATGAAAAAAACCTTTACTTTATCGAAATTTTAATCACCTATTAATAGATAAGTGTTGTGACTTCATTTATATTCCCATAAAATGATGTTTTCCAAGATCAATATTTATGAAATTGGGGTAAAAATTTATGATTTTCTAGAAACATTATATTTAAGTAATGTCTCAACTTAACTGAGAGTGTATCTTTTTTATAAATGGAAAACCCTAACATTTCTTTAATTCTATATCCTGATAAATTTTCAGAAGTAGGAAAATCATTTATCATCCTAAAAAAATGTCTCTCATCATTAAATCTCTATTTCTATGAGTATCATACAACATAACATCATAATCCCACAACAATGATCAAGGGAACCAAATAAACATCAATATCATACTAGGTTGTTTTGGTTATAATATAAGGTGAGATAGTAGTTGGGGTTTGGCTTAGTGGTAAGAACCTTGCAATCCTACATGAAAAATAGGGGTTCAAAACCCATTGGGCGCAGGTACTGCAGCAGTACTGTAGCAGCGGTGGAACTATAGCAACGATAGGCACTGTGGCAGCGGTAGGTCACTGTAGCGGCGGCAGGGCACTTTAGTAGTGGCGGGTACTGTGTGGTACTATAGTAGGCGGTTACTATAACAGTACTATTCACAAAATGGGCCTTGGGCCAAAAAATTGGGCCTACGGGCCATGTAATGGGCTAAATGCCCACTGGGCCTTCAGACTATGTCACGGGTCTCCCTCTACCTAGTTAAAGATGTCTTTTCTTTTATTTAATAATAAATGAGGCTTCGGCCCCAACTATTTAAAATATATATATATATATATATAAGGTGAGATAAAATAATTTATTTGAACTTCATAGATAACTCTGATGAAAAGTTATAATTTACTAATATAACCATAAATATACTATGAGTGCTACTTTGTACACCAAAAGGATTCATTCCATATGTAGATAACACAAGATAGTGGTTTCTAGACTTATTTCCAAATTCAAGATACTCATCATCAACTTTCCTCCACTGAGGAGATTCTTCAGGGTGATAAAGTTCACCATCTTGAATTATTGTATCTATGTTCCATGTTAATTTCCATATAGCCTCCTCACTTTCACATATCTCTATAATCATTGGAATTACTTAAAGGTACCATAAAACTTTTGAATTACTTTATTCATCATTCTCGTATCGTGTGGCACTGCACTTAGGGAATTTTTTGAGTGATTTATAGTATTTAAGAAACAATATATATTCATTTTTATAGGCATGTATTCTTTTAAAGATAACACCCATTGAACGTAACATAAGTTTAGTAACATATATTCATCAATTAAGCACATTATGTTCAAGTAATATATCATTCAAGAGAGTAAGAAGTTCTATAATGTCAGCATCGCTCCATATGTTACTAGCTTTCAAATTTTATAGCTTCAATACAGCTAACAATGTTTTATATTAAGTATAACCATCATATAATGGAATATTTTCACAACTCTTTAACTTATCAAACATATTTGGACAATCATAAAGGTTATCTTCACCTATCATTTTCATTTCCTCAAAAAAAACTCCATTATCATTAATAAATATACAAATATTAGATATCCAGAAATCATATTGTTATCCCAGTAACTAGAAATATTTATTTCTTCCCCATGTTTAGTCCAACATTTATAACTTGAATTTATTCTATGAAAGATCAAGTGTTTTTCTAACTCGTCTGGATAAATTCATCTTAAAGAAAAACAATTTAAACATGAATAATTAATCTAAGAAAGTTCATTTCCATGCTCTGTTGCAAATATAATGAACTCTTTAACCCATTATTTATATTATTTGGTCATACAATTGGAATCCATCCATTTTTTATTCATATTCATCTTCTTTGGTTCAATAATATTCATATTTAATAAAAAAAATACATAGATGGTATGCATATAATATATCATTTTACATGTGTAAATTAAATAATGTATAACTTCAAAAATTATAATTATAAATTATAATACATACATATGGGATATATTTAGAATATCCCACTCAGTTTTAAAAAAATTAATATCATTTGAATGGGTTTTTATTAAAAAATATTTTGATACTTCAAGTTAAATCTTTTAAATAAAATTTTACATGAACCTTTGCGATGGTTTTTGTTTTATACTTACTTTCTTTAAAACCATGATTTAACACCTTGTGAAATGTTGTTTTTTGGTAAAGTTTTTATTATTCATGTCATTGTTTAATTTTAATTAATAAATTCTAATATATTATAATGGTTTGTTTATATTAGTGGGTTATTATATCCTTGTATTTTCTTATATAAGTTTTAGTTTTTTAAATTATTGTTTTCCATGAATAACTTGTTTTTATTTTGTGTTTATTCTCTCTTTCTTGTGTAAGAGACATTAATCATGTTTCATGTTTTATAATTCTATGTTTCTAGAACTAAAAATGTAGTTTTGTGTTTTTTAAATATTTAAATGCTTCTATTTGTATATGTTCATTCTTAGAAATATTATAAAGCTCTAAATTGGTTTATGGTCTGGAAAGGAATGTTTTTTTTGAAATTCTTGGGTAATATCCCTTGAATTCATTTTGATTAAGTAAAATAAATTCTTACAAGTCTTAGGCCTTGGTTCAAGAAATAAATAAATATTGGATTCATATTTATTTTTTATTATCTTGAGTCCATTTAGTAAGGATAAGTTTAGTTTGTAATATTAGAATTTAAATGGTATGAACACACATTAGTTAATCTTTCCTTTTTATAATTTTTTAAGAATTAAAAATTAATTTATTTATTTCCAGTAAAACTTGAATGAATTATAAGTCGACAAAAAATACTTAACCTTGGTTAAGAATTTAATTGGTGATGAGATAATGGTTGGGTTTAACCAAGTGAAAATGGTTTATTTGTTTCTTAAAACTATTTGGTTTTATTAACTAGATTTTTTTCATAAAAAAACCTAAAATTTTATAAATAATAATAGTGTTTTTTTTCTTAAAGAGTTGAGTATGAAATTGGTTTTAAGTACACATAAAATTTATTATTGTTCTTAGTGAATACATAACCTTGATAAATTCTATTCTTTAAAATATTTTATTTAAAATTCATTTCCACCCCAAACTAAACAGATTTCATTTATATAGTAAAAATCTAAAGTGTAAAGCTTTCCTCTATTTGATTATGGGAAATATGGGTACACATGAACTTGATATGGAAGCATTTATTTAGTAAAAATATATTTCTTTTCTAAATTAAGTGTCAAATATATAAAAAAAATATTTGGAACTTTTACTTCTATACTCATATTTTAAAAATGGTGTTTATGTCATATCTTATCCTTTATTTAGTTTTTTAATAGAATACATTAGTTATGATCAATCCTGTACTAAATACCATACTTCATTCACTATTAGTATGCAATCATCTTCAAAATAAATCCCAATATGCCTATTTGGGAAAATTAAACTTTGTTCAAACATGAATTACAAGTGTTGAATCCCTGTGAAACTCGAACCAACATATAACCATCAAAAATTATAAAATTAGTTTAAAATAAACACATCCATGAAAAACAAATAAAGCAAACATGTCCATAAAAAGCAAAAGAGTACTGAATCAATTAAATCAAACAAAAAATTATCACAAATATATTACACAACTCAAGCAACTCTTTGTAAAAATAACTAACTTTTGAATTAAAATGAAATCTAAATGAAGACTGAAACACCAAAAATAAACTTCGTTTAATAAAAAATAATTAAACATTAATAAAAAATCTAGTATAAATTTATGAATTCTAAAAAAATACCTTTTTGAAAATACACAAAAACCAAACATGTTCTTATTCTTTAAAACTTTTCCCCTTCAAATACTTAAATATAATATACTTGAAACCAACTTCCATTTTCAAACCTTCCCAAAGAAATAATAAAATTTTGTTTAAAAAAAACTTTTAAAAAAATTCATTTGAAATAATTCTACCTAAAAAATATATATGAAATTTTAATTATAAATTCATATCTACAACACTTTTTGACTAATTTCATGAAAAGTATGAAACAAAAACATCCAAAAAATAAAAAAACACTTTGTGACTTGATAGGGGTTGTGAAGGAATGTAAATTCATTTTAAATGAAGAACAATCCAAAAAATTCCCAAAAAAATACATCATTATTTGAGGAGATTTCCTACCAATGATTTCAGAGGTTGAATCATTCAGAAATTGATGTGATGGGGGTGCGGCCAAGTATGGATTCCACAATAGCTTGAAATACAGGTCTGGTCGGTGTCACGGTTCAGGTTCTTTAATAAATATGATCGGGCATTATTTTCTCTTACTAAAAAGTGCTAATAAAATATGCTTTTATCGGCACTAAAACAATAAACACTAATAAAGCCCTATTTTATCAGCACTACATTTAGCATAGATAAAATCTTTTTTATTAGTGCTGAAGGTTAACACTAATAAAAGCTTGATACATAAGGATAACCACCTAATACGTAAGCATTGGCCCTTAAATATCAGGTTTATATCAGCTAAAACTTTAGCATTGATACAAGTAAAATTATAAATGATAAGGTTAATATTGATAAAGGTAAAAATATAATTATTTATATAAAATAAAAAAAAATTAAAATATACCAGTAATTGTATTTTTTTGACAAGAAAAGGATAATATATTAATCACGAAGATCATATGAAACAAGAGAAAACATCCATGATGGAAAGCAATCGAACTAGTTGTGGTTCTCTTCAGACATATTGCGAGTTTCCATATGATGAGTTGCTTCATTTCCATCCCTTTTGGTGAAGGAGAAGGAACAAACCGCAAAGTTGTGACTGGGTGATTGGATCTTCATAACGAGGAAGATGAAAGATTAAAGTTTGTAGTCACTTATTCTAATGGATTTGACAATGATATAGCAATTTGATTCAATGATGATAGCATTCCATCCAAAATATTTTGAAAATGTCAGACCAGTAAGGACAACGTGGGCTTCACCAATGGAAACTTACCAGAAGGCGTGGCCTGATTCCTATTTGGATGAAATAATCATGCAACAATGGTCCTGAATCATCAAACCAACCCTGATAATTTTTTCCTTAAATAGAGAAGCATCGACGTTGATCTTAAAGATCCCTTTAGGGGGAGGGATCCCTTTTGTATCTGTTGAGCGAGATCCAGACGACCCTGTCAGAGTAGTTTCACACTTCCATGCCTCAATCCAAGAAGTGGCCCATTCGATCCAGAATGCACAAGATTTTTATGTGTGATTGAAAATGAAATAATTATGCCTAACCCAAATAACCCATGCCACCAAACATAATGAGGTGACAATAGCTACGGGGAAAGTGTATGACTATATCATTAACACTGATGGGAGATCAGGCGCTGTATCAAGAAAAATCTCCGTAGGAGATCCCCAAGCATTCAAAATTGCCTTATCCCTTGAGCAGTGGATGACTATGTGCAAAGAGGATTCCAACCCGTCCAAGCATAAGGGGCAACACTGTTCGTTGGTAACATGTCTAAAAGAGAGTAAATCCATAGTAGGAAGAATAATAGTGAAAATTTTCCGCCATAAGTAATGGATCTTTGGGGGGAATCCATTTTCCAAATTGTTTTCTAGAACCCATTCCCAACCAAGACATGGGCATCAAGAGCAAGCCTGTATCCCGATTTCACTGAATAGGAGCTTGAATTTTCTTTAGATCAGAAGATACAATCATGCCCCGAATCCATCACACAAAGAATGATAAGAATGATCCTTTTATCCCTTTCGTTGAACCATGAATCAATTTTATCCTAACACCAACCATTACCAGCATTATTGAAAATTTCACGAACCAGGCTGGTCTCCATCTGACCCGACGTCCAACCCGGTCCATGGCATGGCCCGAAGGGCATTCTCAATCCCCACGGGGTGGCACAAGTTCCCTGGTATCAAAACTAACACATGGGAATGGTTTACCCGAAATAATAAACACAAAACAACTAGTAAGATAAATAAACTAAAACTGAAAACATAAAACCAAACATGGCCTTAAACTAAAATAAAATTTAAGGGTCTACAACTTGAAATGACATCCATAAAATAACGATAACAAAAGAAACGAGAACTCTAACTCAAACCTCTAAGTAACAAGAGAGGTGTGACATCCACAAGCCACAAACACCAACCTGCATGAGAATTCCATCAACAACCTGAACCACCATCGTTGAGCACGATTCCTCAACCTGGAATACATAGAGAACAAGGTCTACATACACCCGAATGTGTATGTGGGGTGTGAGCTAAGAGCCCAGTAGGACGTCACCCAATAAAAAGGTTCCACACATAATTATTAAATGACAAATACATTTACAATATTAACTAAAGAAAAGAAGTAAATTCTTGAATAGATTAAAAGAAAACTGAATTAAAGAAAATAGTTTCAAATGGAACAACATAAATTAAAACACACACACTCACTTTTTAAAATAACCAATGTGTCACACTGATGAGCGTAAAGTAACCAATGAGCACCAAATATGGGAGAGGCCTCATGGGTGTTAGCTAGCTTGGGTCCCAAGATCTTCGTGCCTCAGTGAAACTTGTCTTAGAAACCACAACCCTCATAAAACATGGATTAGAAGGCCTTGACCCTCAGAAAATGTGAATTAGGAGACCACGACCCTCAAAAAATCATATGTTTAGTTATTGTTGTAATCGTCAGTCCTGCCAGTGAAACCGGGTCAAGTCACCTCCAAAACACTAGCCCACAAGTCTAGTCCACCCTCCTAGCTACCCGGGTTTCCCGCTTTGTGCTCAAGCAAGTTTCAAGTTCATGTCACGCGTCACACTTATGCATAAAAGACCAACAGGGTACTTACACACGCAAAATCACCATTTTCACACCCAAACCCTCTTTTAAAACCATACGCACACCAAAAATCTTTTCAAAACTTAATCTTCATAGGTTACATACTCAATTAAACCATCTGCGTAGTTTAAAGTCACTTATCATTAAACAAACCACCACTTACACACATAAGTACCCTTTTTAAATACGATTCACACTAAAAAAAATTAAACATGTTTCCCACGAGTGACATAATTTAATAAATCATAAAAAAAATATAAAGTAATAGTAAAAGAATGTCACATGGATTTACACACACTAAAGTAACAATTTATACATTCAAATTCATTCCGACATCACACGCAGTCGAATACAATTTTAAAGTGTGACCTGCGCCACACAAATAGTTTAATGGAAAACCTTGCACCATATGTAAAACACATTTTTCAAAAACCACATAATTTAATAATCCAGAAGTAATAGCTTATAAAACAATTTAAAATAATCACTTGGAATTACCCACTAAACTCAAGAAAAAACTTCTTTTATGACCAAACGCACCCGACACCATGTCAAAAATACAGTTCGCACCACTTGTACAAATTAATAAGCTAACCGCACAATTTAAAAATCACTACAGAGTTCTCAGCAGAAAACACACACATAATATAAACAACCGACTAAAAAATTTCCAATGCAAATCAAATTTCAAAGAAAACCAACTTCGCACTACACAAATTAATTAAATAATATGATAAAAAAATTAAGCTTGCAAATTAATTCATCAAATAATAATTAGATGTGGAACCACCTACCAGTGTGTAGAAATACACAAAATTGGAGTAAAAACATCAAATTGCAGTGTGTAACTTCAATTGCATGCCTTTTGCACCACAATAAACCTAACACGAACCCAAAAACATGAATTGGAACCAAAAACTTCAAGTTAAAACCCCCAAAATCAGGACTCATACCTGTTGAAAAAAAAAACTCATATAAAAAGGGGAGAGACCTATCTGAATGGGGTAATGCGTGTGAAAGGAGGATGCGGTGATTCGTCGGAGCTGTTCGCCAGAATGAGGATGATGTTGGATGAAAGGGGAGGTCGATGGGGAAAATCATCAAGCTAGATAAAGAGCAGGCGAGCGGCCTGGCCGGGGAGGAGGTGTGGCTATGCGATGGGTTGGCCGAGGCAGGGGTGCGGTTGTGCGACGGCTGGCCGGGAGGCGCTCGGACAAGGGAAGCAGTGCACCAGGCCGGGTGGAGAGGGGGAGATCAAGCGGTGAGGTGCAGCACGAGGCGGGGAGTCCGACGGACAGTAGTGGTCAGGGGATCGGGGAGCATGGATGCTGAGCTAGGGGGTTCACGCACAAAGAGCAGAGGCGCGCCGACCTTGGGTCTCGCTAGAGGGGGTTCGAGAAGCAACTGGCCAGGAGGGGGAGACGACACGGAGGGTAGGCCGGGGTAGGGTGTGCAACGCTAGGGTTAGGGGAGGTGGGATCCGATGGGATAGAGAGAAAGGTGAGGGAGAGAGGAAATAAAGAGAAAAAAAGGGGGGGGGAAGAAAGAAAAATAAAATGAAACCCTGAAAAAAACTAAAAAAATGGATGTATAATAATAATAATAATAACATTGATATTAGTAGATTTATAATAATAATAATAAATGGTATTAGCATGACATAATATTAACAATAATAATAATCATAGTTAATGGTAATAGTATTAATAATAATGAAAATCTTAAAAAAATAATTATGTTCTTAATAATAATAACGAGATTAATAATATTAATAATTATATTAATATTATAACATAAGTAATAATAATAGTATTAGTAATAATGATTAAAAAGTATAATGATAATATTAATAACTTAATAAAATTTATATTTCCAACGCTATCAATAATAACAGTAATAATATTCTTAAACAATATTATTATTATCATCATTAAAATAATTCATTAAATTTTACCACACTTGTTTTTATTTTATCTACATTTTATTATTCATTACATTTCATTTATTTTCCTTAAACACCGAGCAGGGCGTGTGGTGAACCGAGCAAGGTCGCGCGGCGACCCAGGCGAGGTCGCGCGGCTTCGACTGCGGTGCATTGGATGCAATCAAGGCCAAAACACGCGTTTAAAAAAAACTCAGAAATTTTAAGTCGGGTCTCGGTCCGAACTACCCGATGCCCAATAAAAATAACAAAATAAATAATCTAAAAATGACAGGTGTGACAATTCTCTCCACCATAGCACTTTCCATCCCCGGAAAGCCACAACTAAGGTTGAACCCCGAAGTAGCAACTAATACCCCCATAGGATTCAAAAAGGATCCCTATGAAAAGCAGGTGAAAAGAGGCAAACACACCGTGCTCAGAGAAAGTGACTTAAAAGACAACTTCAAGAAACTCGTAAAAAGACTTTCTAGTATGTGTCGGCCACCTGAAAGAGCTAGAATACCTCCAGTTTATAGATCAAGGAAAGGAACTCCCACACCCACAGAAACCAACTTCACAAGCCAAAACACCTCAAGCACCATTGAATGAAAACCACGTCGTTTGACTAGAGTGAAAAAACAAGATAAAACCATATCAAAAGAACACCCTTTTCACCTACCACCAGTCTGTCTCCAGGAACAAAACCAAAAGGCCAACATGGGGAAGCCTGATGCAGCTCCCCGCCATTAGAAACTTACCCACTCCTAAGACATGACTGGAAATCCGACACGGGGAGGCCCAGGTGGACTCCCCGCCATTATGAAGAAGTTCTAACACCGACTCATTCCAGAGAAATTTGTGCGAGACCCATTGTGGGTCTCCCTACCATTAGAACTGACAGAAGATACAAAACTTTGAAAATTTTCCAACAGTGACCAAGCACCCCACCGCAAGGGGCAGGGAGGGCCGACCCAACTACAAGGCGTCAAAACCACAAACGCAGAAAGAACAAGATCTCTACATCCTTGGATGAGTACTATTCAACTTTTCGACCGATTTACCCAATAGTCCTCATAAGAACTAGTAAAAGAGATTACATCCGGTGGGGTGCATCCACCAGGACTTTAAGGTACGAGGTGACCATGCCTCCTCATAGCCACGGGAAGCCTCACGCACCCAAACAGGTCGTTCAAAATGGAACCACAGGAAACAATTTAAACCTCCTTCATCTTCAGTACCGATGATAGAAATAAGTTTGGGGTCCCATACACTCCCGGGGTTCCTGACCATGCGCCAGCTTCACTCCAAGGCCTATGGCTAGAGCCCTGATGTTTGAAGCATCTCCTGCCTCACAGTCAGGCATGGAAGACTCCCGAATAGAGATTCTCCTTTTGGTGTCACACGCAACCACACCGTAACTGAGACAACACCAACAAACACAACACACCATGACATACAACTACTCCCTCACGGCACATCCACCAAAACATAGGTTTAGATGATGCACATTAATCACCTATTCACCTTAACCATGAAACATAAGAAGGAAAGATGCATGAAAAACACTCGCCTTTGAACAGAAAAATTAGAATTCTCTAAGAGGAGGAAACACTCCTATGAAAACAGGGATTCTTGGAGGGTTTCAAGAAATCCACCTTTGCACTTCGATGAGAAATCACACTGCAAGACGTCACCAATCCTAACCCTTACGCCCGATGAAAGCACTATAGGACTTTCAAGCATTGGTCAACACCAATAAATCTGAATTGCCTTCACCCTTCCCTGCTGGAATTCCTTTCACCGCTTCCAGGGAGAAAATTCAGACGCAAAGATATCAAACTTCATACCCGACGACTCAGACAACTCAAAGAGACCAAAACACCCTTCAACTCCCCTCACATCAGTCATCCCACTGCGAGAGGATCTGCTTAACTGAAAAGGGGAAAAGGGGTAGACTTAACACTATCACTAAAAAGGGAGAGTCCTTGCTTTAATCAACTGGAGGGCCGACCAACGGCGAATTGCATGTAGCCGCACTTCAATTGCATGTTAATGCTTTATGGGGGTCATGCACTAGTCAAGAAAGAAAACCATGGATCCAATCAAACTGGTCCAATGGCCAAGACATACCGCAATCGACCACTAAATGTGCAGGGGGAACCACTGCAAGGTTCCCCGAAGCATTTTTCAAAAGAAACCACTAACCACGCGCTTTCACACTAGCTTACAAATATGAATTCAAACTCAGGACACAAATCATTCAAAAAGTATTCTCAGCTCAAAACGCCTCACATACAACATTCCAAAAACACAAGGACACACCACACAATCACCGGTTACTAAAACACCGAATTTTTATTTAGCAAAACATTTTGAAAATAAGCAAAGCTAGTGGGTTACATAAAAACCAATTGTGTCTCATGGGCCTCGCACATGCATGTTCCTGTGCCACACCAGCACCCACCTCATATCCATCCAGGGATTCATTCGCCCGTGTCATTGACCATTTCTCTTTCCATATACACTCATGCATGTGGTTGTCCAGGAGAACACCAAGGATCAAAACCAGATATTTTCTTTTTTTTAAAAAAACCAAAACATTCAACCCACACTTTTCAAACATTACATACCATTTTCTTTTTAAATCGATTCATTTCAAGACATTTGTTTCCAAGACCAAATCATTTTGCAAGAGGGAACTAGTGTTAGTGGGTGATTAGGACATACAGTTGGTGGCCATAAGCCAATCACGCCACTACCACAGTGGGTATTCTAGGACAGCATCCTTGGCTCCACAAGGCTTTCCAAACCCTGCGATCTCACTGGGACTACTGACCCTACTCCTTTTTCATTTCTCCAAAACAAGATTAACCACACGGACCAAAGATCTAGAAAAACCTCAACTTACTTTGGTAACTTGAGTTCCGCCACGAGGTGTGCTGGCCAGGCACCTTACTCGTAGCTAGAACGTTGAGTTCCAACACCCTTAATTTTTTTTCTACCTTGACTCTATCCCAAAAGAACATGGCCCAAGAGAAAAAACCTCCCTCTGATACTAAATGTAACAACTGGGCCCCACTGAAAGCACAGACACCCCGCCCTAACATGGTCGTCAGGTCTTGGCCCGCCAGGTACCACTAGTTGCCCCAAAGATATGTGATCCCCACATAGGGCCCACCCACGTGCCTGAACGGGTCATCTGACTAATGACTGTCTCCACAGGCCAACACATGTCCTTTCTAGTGTGCTTTTGTCCTCACTCACACACACCCAGGGAAACTTCCCAGAAGGTCACTCATTCTAATCACTACTTCAGGCCAAGCATTCTTAACTGTAGAGTTATAATCAGGTAGGATCCTGAAAAGGAAGGTACACCCTGTTGACATGATTCATATCATTTAGTCATTTAACCCTTTATCATTTTGGGGTGTTACATTCAACCCCCCCCCAGAGCACAACATCCTCATTGTGGGCCCTACATCTCAACCCAAGCAGTGCGCTGCACTTAAGGCTGGGTACCACCTCTGATACCATTTTTTCGTGAACCAGGTTGGGTCGCCATCCGACCCGACATCTTACCCAGTCCACGGAATGGACCAAAGGGCATTCCCGATCCCCACGGGCAGGCACAAGTGGTCGGGTATCAAAACTAACACATGGGAATGGTTTACCCGAAATAATAAACACAAAACAACTAGTAAGATAAATAAACTAAAATTGAAAACATAAAACCAAAAATGGCCTTAAAATAAAATCAAATTTAAGGGTCTACAACTTGAAACGACATCCAGAAAATAACAATAACAAAAGAAACTAGAACTCTAACTCAAACCTCCAAGAAACAAGAGAGGTGTGACATCCACAAGCCACAAACACCAACCTGCATGAGAAGTCCATCAACAACCTGAACCACTATCGTTGAGCATGATGCCTCAACCTGGAATACATAGAGAACAAGGTCTACATACACCCAAATGTGTATGTGGGGTCTGATCGAAGAGCCCAGTAGGACGTCACCCAATAAAAAGGTTCCACGCATAATTATTAAATGACAAATACATTTACAATATTAACTAAAGAAAAGAAATAAATTCTTGAACAGATTAAAAGAAAACAGAATTAAAGAAAAAAGTTTCAAATGGGACAACTTAAATTAAAACGCACACACTTACTTTTTAAAATAACCAATGTGTCACACTAATGAGTGTAAAGTAACCAATGAGCACCAAATATGGGAGATGCCTCATGGGTGTTAGCTAGCTTGGGTCCCTAGATCTTCGCGCCTCGGTGAAACGTGACTTAGAAACCACGACCCTCAGAAAACATGGCTTAGAAGGCCACGACCCTCAGAAAACCTGGCTTAAGAGACCACAACCCTCAGAAAAGCATATGTTTAGTTAGTGTTGTAATCATCAGTCCTTCCAGTGAAACTGGGTCGAGTCACCTCCAGAACACTAGCCCACTAGTCTAGTCCACCCTCGTAGCTACCCGGGCTTCCCGCTTTGTGCTCAAGCAAGTTTCAAGTTCATGTCACACGTCACACTTATGCATAAAGTCCCAACAGGGTACTTACACACGCAAAATCACCATTTGCACACCCAAACCCTCTTTTAAAACCATACACACACCAAAAATCTTTTCAAAACTTAATCTTCATAGGTTACATACTCAATTAAACCATCTGCGCGGTTTAAAGTCACTTATCATTAAACAAACCACCACTTACACACATAAGTACCCTTTTTAAATAAGACGCACACTAAAACATTTTTTTTAAACATGTTTCCCATGAGTGACATAATTTAATAAATCATAAAAAAATTATAAAGAAATAGTAAAAGAATGTCACATGGATTTACACACACTAAAGTAACAATTTATACATTCAAATGCATTCCGAAATCACACGCACTCGAATATAATTTTAAAGTGTGACCTGTGCCACACAAATAGTTTGATGGAAAACCTTACACCATATGTAAAACACATTTTTCACAAACCACATAATTTAATAAGCCAGAAGTAAAATCTTATAAAACAATTTAAAATAATCACTTGGCGTTACCCACTAAACTCAAGAAAAAACTTCTTTTACGTCCAAACACACCCAACACCATGCCAAAAATACAGTTCGCACCACTTGTACAAATTAATAAGCTAACCGCACAATTTAAAAATCACTACAGAGTTCTCAGCAGAAAACACACACATAATATAAACAACCGACTAAACAATTTCCAATGCAAATCAAATTTCAAAGTAAACCAACTTCGCACTACACAAATTAATTAAATAATATGATAAAAAAATTAAACTTGCAAATTAATTCATCAAAAAATAATTAGACACAAAACCACCTACCGGCGTGTAGAAATCCTCAAAAATTGGAGTGAAAACATCAAATTGCAGTGTGTAACTTCAATCGTGTGCCGTTTGCACCATAATGAACCTAACGCGAACCCAAAAACATGAATTAGAACTAAAAACTTCAAGTTAAAACCCCCAAAATCAGGAATCATACCCGCTGAAAAAAAAACTCATATAGAAAGGGGAGAGACTTATTCGAATGGGGCGGTGCGCGTGGAAGGAGGATGTGGTGATTCGTTGGAGCTGCTCGCCAGAATGAGGATGTAGGCTACAAGGGGAGGTCGAAGGGGCGAAGCCTCAAGCTAGCTAAAGAGCGGGCGAGCGGCCTGGCCAGAGAGGATGTGCAGTTGTGCGACGGGTTGGCTAAGGCAGGGGATGTGACTGTGCGACGGCCAGTCGGGAGGTGCTCGGACAAGGGAAGCAGCGCGCCGGGCCGGGTGGAGAGGGGGAGATCAAGCGGCGAGGTGCAGTGCAAGGCGGGGAGGCCGGCGGACAGCAACGGTCACGGGAGCAGGGAGCGCGGCTGCTGAGCTGGGGGGGGTCGTGCACAAAGAGCAGAGGCGCACTGGCCTTGGGTCTCGTTCGAGGGGGGGTCGAGGAGCACCTGGCCGGGAAGGGGCAACGACACGGAGGTCAGGCCGGGGCAGGGTGTGAAGCGCTAGGTTTAGGGGTGGTGGGATCCAACGAGATAGATAGAAAGGTGAGGGAGAGAGGAAAGAAAGAGAAAAAATAGAGGGGGAAAAAAGAGAAAAATAAAATGAAACCCTAAAAAAACTAAAAGAAATGGAAGTATAATAATAATAATAATAATAACATTGATATTAGTTGATTTATAATAATATTAAAAATTGTATTATCATGACATGATATTAAAAATAATAATAATCATAATTAATTGTAATAATATTAATAATAATGACAAGCTTAAAAAATAATTATGTTCTTAATAATAATAATGAGATTAATAATATTAATAATTATATTAATATCCTAACACAAGTAATAATAATAATAGTAATAATAATAATTAAAAAGGGTAATGATAATATCAATAACTTAATGAAATTTATATTCCCAACGCTATCAATAATAATAGTAATAATATTCTCAAACAATATTATTATTATCATTATTAAAATAATTTGTTAAATTTTACCACACTTGTTTTTATTTTATCTACATTTTATTATTCATTACATTTCATTTATCTGACTTAAACACCGGGCAGGGTGTGTGGTGAACCGGGAAAGGTCGCGTGGTGACCCAGGCGAGGCCGCGTGGCTTCGACCGCGGTGCGCTAGACGCAATCAAGGCCAAAACACGTGTTTTAAAAAAACTCAAAAATTTTAAGTCGGGTCTCGGTCCGAACTACCCGATGCCCAAAAAAAATAATAAAATAAATAATCTAAAAACTATGAGTGTGATAGAAAAGGCAGTGGACAGTGGCATTCTCTTATCCAGAAATAGCTGGGGAAGTAGGCAGCATGCCATCATTATCAATCACCCAAGGATCATTCCATATATTAACCTTTGTGTCATCCCTGATCCTTCAACTGATTCCTTTACAAAGTAGTTTTCATGATCCTCAAATACTTCTCCATAGGAAGCTAGGGCGGGGTCCTAAAGAAGAATCGTGGAAATTTGAGTGGGGAAAATATTTTGCACGGAGAATCCGCGCACAAAGAGAAGAGGGATGATTCAAAAGATGTCAACCCTACTTAGCCAAAAGGGCGTCGTTAAAGAGCCGGAGATCTTGGAAGCCCATCCCCCCGCCCACTTTCGGGGCACAAAGTGATTTCCACGTGATCCAATGGATTCTATTTCTTCCATTATTATGGGCCCACTAGAAGTTAGCAATGCGGGAGTGAAATTATACTCTTAAATAATTATATGTATACATTCAAAAGATAACTCCTAAAAACAAATTTATATAATATTAATAATTCTATAAATGCATATGATACTAATATTATTATATATAAAATATTAATACGTAAGAAATTAAATCAATACGTAAGATAATTCTAATACTTAATGGTTTTCCCTTTAACAAAAAATTAATATATAAAAAATAAATATAAAAAATTAAAAATTACATTTAAACATTTAAATAAATTACTAATTTTATAAAAATGAATATTTAAAATTAAAAAAATTATTTATAATAAAAAGGATAAATATTAAAAATGAATAAATTACAAAAATATTAATAATGAATATATAATATTAATTATATAAATTAAAAAGATATAAAAAATGAATAAATATTAAATGAAAAATAATAAATATAAAAATTAACATTTAAATACAACCGATTTATAATATTACTAATTAAAAATGAATAAATAATAAATTTATAATGATTTAAATATAAAAAAAATAAAATAAAAATGAATAAATATTAATTAGATAAATTACAAAAGTTTAAAATATAAAAAATTTATTAATAAAAATGTGTAAATAAATATTAAAAAAGAATAAATTAAAAAACTATATATTAAATGAATAAATATTATAAATGAATAAATTTTAAAAAAATTAAAAATGGATAAATATTAAAAATGAATAAATATTAAATTAAAAATTACATTTAAATACAAAATCTTTACAATAAATTATTAATTATATGAATGTATATAAGATTAAATATATATAATATTAATAATAATTGCATGCAAATATTTTTAAAAATATTTCAAAACTTTTATTAGTTATATAAATGAATACATATTTAATATTTCAATAGCGTATACCTATAAATTTATTTAAAAATATTAATAAGTTTGTTTCAATCTATAGAGAATTATTTTCAATATATTAAAAATGAATATTAAATTTACTAAAATAGTATTAAATTATTATTATTTTAAGAATATATATGTAAACTAAAAATATAAAATGTTATTTATGAGCTACATGGAAAATATTAATATATAAATATTTTTAACAACATATTATTAATTATAAAACTGTAAAATTAAAAGTAAGAATTTTAATAATTATATTTAAATAGATTTAAAATTAATAATATATCAAATCAAGTTGGGGTCAAGCCTAATTCAATTAAGAAATGAAACCTCTTTTTCATATTAAAAATATAAAAAAATAATTATAAAACTACTAAAATTATAAATATAAGTACATTTTATAAATTCTTTTAAAGATTTGTAGTTACAATTTTCAATTACTAATTTACATATGTGACCATATTTATTCACATATAAATATATGAGTGTGTGGGTGCATGTTTGAAGAACCTAAGGATATGAGTGTGTAGGTGAACTCAATATATATGCGTGCATAACTAACTATATACAATGTAGATAATATTTATTTTATAATAAATTTTATATAAAATAAACTAAAAGTAATTAATAATATATTAAAATTCTTGTATAAATTAATATTGTTAAATAAATATTATTAATTACTAATTATATAAATTTTATAATATTAGAATTGTTATACATAAAAATTACTCATAAATGTGTGTGTGTGTGTGTATTTGAGGAACCCAAGGGCATGTGTGTTTGTAATATGTGTACTCAATAAATACGTGTGTATATCCAAGTATACACAATGCATATAATATGATCTAATATATGGGGGCATGTGGGCCGTTATGGGTGGGCCTTCGGGTCGTAATGTGTGGGGGGACTATGGACCATATTGAGGTGGGGCCTATGGGGTCGGTTATCTAGGGCCTATAAGTAATGTATGGTAGGGACTTTGGGCCATTTCTATGAGGATGCTTTCAAGCTTTCAACAATCAAGGTGTCGGTAGGCCTATGTATATATATATTAGGTGTTTAGGGGTACAATTACATTTAAACACACACATGCACACACCCTAGAAGCCTAACCCGGTCTATATCCCTCCCCCCCACACACACAGGGATAATCCATATTAAACCCTAGGATTTTTTATATTATATGTGTGTGTGAGATATCTCACGGGATACTGCCTATATTTTCTGCCATCGGGAGCTTTTCCACCGACCGCAGCGGCCATCCCAGCACCCCCGTCGCCGGGTGAGGCATCATCCTCCATCGGTCACACGATGCACTGCCCAACTTCAATCATCGATCCTGTTTTATTGGGGGGCCTTCATTGCCACACCAGGCATCACCGCCTCTTTGCTCCACAATCGACATCCATTGTATTATCCCCACACGTCGCAGCCTCTATGGCACCCCCATATGTCGTCAGCCACCATACCAGGCTCGCACGTCACTATCACTGCAATTCGAGATCGCCAACCCAGCTTGATGTCATACCATTATCATCACTTTGGGGTTCCAGCATGTACGCCTCAAACACTGATGCCTCCATCACTAGCTTCGATGTAGTCAGGGTCCTATTGAGTGTACATATGTGTGTCTGTGCGTGTATACTAAAATGATATATGTCAATTTGAAAAACCAAATGACTTTTCCTATTATACAATGATATATTCATATATATATATATATATCAATATATATATATATGTATATAAATATATTAATATATATTTATATTATCAACTATATTTAATGTATAATTAATGTATATATAAATATTAAATTATATCATGTCGATAAAAATATATAAATTTAAATTTAAAATATATTTTTATATAGTCTATATTATTAGATTTAATATATTTATATATTTATTTAGCCTCATAGGGTGCAGTTCAGTGGTTCTGCCCTTGTTGTACCAATGGTGGTGTGTTTGGGATGTCTCAATTTCGAGCCTCCATGTCTGTAAGTTTCTTTCCTTTCTACCACCTCCCCCGAACCTACTATAATATATTTATTTATATAGTTCATATCACTAAATTTTGTAATATATATGTGTAATTATCAAAATAAGTTGAGGTGTTAAGGCCCCTCTATTAAAGAAAATAAAAAAAGGACACCTAGGATACAAAGGTTGATATAGGAAAAAATAAGTGAAATAGTGTCACCTAACACAAAGAAAACATGCCCAAACTAGTAAGACAAAACACAAAAGCTGAAAAAGAGGCACAAATAAAGAAAACGAGCGTGCTAAGAAAAATAATCAAAAGTACAAGCTCTAATACATTACTACATTCTTTTTATTTTTATCAAGTAGAGTACATAACAACAGGAACACAAAGAACAAGGAGAAAGGCAGGAGGCTACGGAGGCCTGAAATGGTGAAGCCCGAGCGCATCCCCTCTAACAATATCATTCCCTTCAATAGATAAGGAATGCAAGTTTGAGGGGAAAAAATACTGAGACCCTACAAAGGAAAAGAGGCTAGATAATCAGAAACCTTATTTCCCTCCCTCCAAGTATGAAGAATGTTATGCCATCATTGATAAGATTCCTACACCTTCTTAAAATATAGGATATAGACCAGGGAGTGTTGTGCTTTTCGTGCATGGAATCATGGATTATGATAGATTTAGTTTCAACCGCAGCTAGACCAATATTCATGTGCCTGCAAATCTAAAGACCTGTAAGCATTTCCAGAGCCTCAGCCATAAGAGAATTTCCTCTTCCAAAGTGAGCAGTGAAGGATAAAATAACACTTCCCCTAGAGTCCTGAACCACACCGCCACCTTTCATGTCATTCATGAAGCATGATTCGTCGATATTAAGCTTCATGCCAAGGGGATACAGGAACCATTTAACCCAATGGCCAATATTATTTAGACAGTTGTCAAAGGCACCCACATGAAAGGGTATGAGAGAGGGAGCTTCGATCCATTTTTTACAGGAACAGATTGTATCAAACAGAATGAATTTAGTCCTAGCCACCAAAGCCTTTATTGTATCATTGGTTTCATGGGGAGGGAAATGTAGGTCCGGAGAGGAAAGCTTGTGCCATTATTCTTACGGCTAGGTGTTGGTGTATCTGGATGGAAAGGAACAAGGCCAGTCATGAAGGAATTCAGTGCTCCACAGTTTACAATAGTCACCAAAAAAGTCTACACCAGAAAAGGATTGAAGAGAAACAATACCAAAAAAAAGTAGGCCACCATCAGTTTCAGAAATAAGAAAGAAGTTGAAATCGAACAAGAAATACTACAATCAAATCATGTTATTTACCCTGTGAATGAGTTCCCAATTTATGAAGGGAGCCTCGACCTCTACGACCATGGGGAAATCAACCTTTCCTATAAGTTTTGATAGGTTTACATAGGCTTTATTGTTCATCCAAGTTCCCTTCCTTAGAGACATCCTCATTTTTGGAATACCCAACCACCATGTTAGAAAATACAAAGTTATTCATGCCATCATTAAAACAATTTTTAGAATTCAACAGTTGAACTTGATCGGTATAAGCTTTCATTGGATTAATCATGTTAGAAGAATTGTGAGTGGTGTAAGAACCCGGATCTCCTTTTCGAGTATGTTTTCTTTCTTCTGGTTGTTTTTGAGAAAAGGGGGAATTTCTGGAAATTTCTGAAGTACACATCGTGTACTTTATAAGTGCACACAGTGTACTGGGTCATCGTAGGAGGTTGTATGTCGGCCATGTGATGGCCACACACACGGCCATGTGGGGGTGACCTGGAGGCTTCCTAAAGCGGAGTACGGAAATGGAAAGTACACATCATGTACTTCCAAAGTACACGCCGTGTATTTTCTTTTTTTTCATTAAACGTACCGGGGTTGTGTCTAATCACCAGAAACACCTTCTTCTCGGCCTAGTTCATCTGAGAGCTCCCGTACGGCCGTGATCTTCCTATGAGCCCCCAACCGAGCATCCGATCTCCGATTCGACCGCTGTCGATTGCGTTGGGATCGCCTCGGTAAGCTCTCTCTTTTGATTGAGCTTCATTTCCCAATTCCTCCTCCTTCTCAAGTTATCCTATGTTGAACGTTTTAGAAGTTTTTATAGATCTTCGGTGTTCGAAGCTGATTCAAGACCTGAGACTCAAGTATATTGATCTTCCAATGTCGAGGTAGGTGGTTTGTGCCTTTTTTTTGAAAGTATTTGAGTTATATGTAAAAAATCTCCAATACTCATGAATGGGGTATTGTGTGTTTACTGTTTCAGCCCTATTGTTTACCTGCTATGCTTGTATGCTTGAGTAGAGGTTAATTGAATGTGAATAGGGCCAATTGCTATGCTTTGGAAGTTCTTTCCCATGCATGATTGCATGTTTTGACCATTGGGTCTAGTTTGCCTATTAGGCTACTATTTACCTTCCATGCCTAGTATAGTAGGATGGGGTGTTTGTATCCTTACATGTTGTTATGTTGTAGACTGCTAGCCAAATAGTTCTTGAGGTTTACTTTGGTCGATACGTATTGTTATATCTGCTTGACTTACACAGGGTCGTGAGAACCTGGTGTAGTAGACCATAGGGATAATGGACGTAAGGGCTTCTCTAGAGTGTCTGTTTTACTTACGATGTGAGACCATAGGGGGAATTGACGTAAGTGCTTCCTTAGAGTGTTTGTAGTTCCTCGACGCGAGCCACAGAGGGAATGTGATGTAAGTGCTTCCCTAGAGCGCCTTTAGTTACTGATACAAGACTATATGAGGAATTGACAGTGAGTGCTTCCTCAGAGATTCTATGCTTAAGCTGAACCAGAGGGGTTAGACTGAGTGTACTGCCCAGAGGGTTACTTGTGTTGTTAGGTAGGACCAGAGGGGATAGGTTGTGAGTACTTCCCAGAGGGTTACCTGTTTTGATTAGTTTTATCTTGATATATGAAACTGAATGCATTGAAATTATGGATTGTTTACTACTGAGTACTTCCTTGTTTACTACTTTATGTACTTATTACCTTTCATATATTCACTGTCTGTTAGGCACAGACCGTGTGGTGGTTGCCTACTGGGATTTAGTCTCACACCCTGTTTGGGCCATGCTTTTGGGCCCAAACAGATTATATGGTTGCAGGTATAGATAAGGACAAGTTCCCTTCTACTTCAGGTACTTGATTTGCTGTGAAGCTAGGGAGCATGGTACCAAGCTATGGCTTGCGATGCTAAGGAGTTGTTTACTTGATTTCTTTTGTACTTTGGTTTAGTATTGTTGTATTCTAGCATTGTGATTTGTTTGGATGGTTTCCTAGACACATGTGTCATGCATCATTCATATCTATATGTGTGCTCTAGTTTATTATTTCCAGTCTTCCGCTGTTTACTTTTGTATGGATTATTCCTACCTCTTCCATTGCTATTTGTTTTAATTCCATTGTGTTACTCTACCAATGAGGGCGTAGTTTCCCCACTATCACATCCAAGGCTCTCGCTGCTAGTCGGTAGCCTCTAGCATTCGAGAAAATGTGCTTGAGGCCATGTGACCAACTGGGTACAAGGCGCCTCTAGGTGGCTTCCGGAACCAGGATGTTACAAAGTGGTATCAGAGGTATTCTTTTCTATTGACTTACTATTTGGAGCCTATAGCCAGGTATAGGAAGGAATAGGCACTTGGTAATAAGTTGTGTCCAGGAGTAGCTAACTCGTGTACAGGGAAAAGCCGATCTACCTCGTTATTGTAATTTGTCTGGTTTCACAATTATTACAGTTGATTTGATTTCACCTTGAGTGATTCACATGTTTTTACTGATATTTTTTATGTTATTGAGGTTTTATTTCTGTTGCAACCCGATGAGATGAGGGTATGTCATCTCATGCATCATATAGGTACTTGCTAGGAATCACATGTCATGCATTCTTGCCATGCCATTTAGGATGCATTAGCAATTGCATGTTGTTGTGATAGATGTTGTGCTAGATATGCATGTTGTTGTGATAGATGCTTTGATAGAATACCTGCTGTTATATAGGGTATTGCTTTGTGTAAGTATTTGTTTGAATGAATGCCAAATTTTGGTTCTTGAGGTGTTATGGGCCCTCATGAATTAGAATTTGGTGGATCTTTGACTTGTTTACCTTATTATGACGTGTATAAGATGCCAAGCTTTGATTCGCGGGGAGTATGGGCCCTCACGGATCGGAATTTGGAACTTTGAGGTTTGTTCTAGTGTTTTCTGGGTTCCGGAGTAGTTTCTGAGGCTTACTGTCCAAAAAAAACCAGAATACATGGTGTGTAATATTAACTACACGCCATGTGTTCTTCTGTTCGGGAAGAAACTGTTTTTCTTAAGTACACGTCGTGTACTATATGTACACGCCCTGTAGTCTCTAACTATGTCTCAGACTATGTGGGCGGGGACACGAGGTTTGGAATCTTTGGTAAGACACACCGTGTAGAGGATGTACACATCGTGTTGTAGAACCGTGTAACCGGTCGTGTCACTAACAACACGGCTCAGAAAAATCTTCTTAGTACACGCCGTGTTCATCTGGAACACACTGTGTGATGTAACCCAAGTACCCGACCATGTAACTAACAACACGGGTCAGTGTTATCCTTTCTCGTACATGTCGTGTCCGCCTAGAACACGCCGCGTAGTGTGAGCCATGTAACCGGCCGTGTATCTACCAACACGGGTCGGTGAGGTTCGTCTAGTACACGTCGTGTTTGGCACTAACACACTGTGTAGTCTCGTTCTAAGGAGAACCATGTGACTTAGCCGTGTAGAAGGAATCGGGCAGGGGAAGATGATTCAAGTACACGCCATGTGTTAGGTGAAAACGTCGTGTGTATGTGGTGTTACGTGACTAGTTCTAGCCGGAGTACACGCCCATGTGAATGGTTGAAGGGAACACACCGTGTAGTCATGTTTTGGAAAAAAAAACTTGAATGCTTTCCTTCTCCTGTTCCCTTCTTACGCTTTCAATTTTTAGTCCTTGATAATCTTGATCTAAGGTGTGCATTTGACCTTGTAGATTCATGCCGCCGAGACATCCTTCGGTTGTACGCTAGTTGCAGGGTAGTGATCGGACACCGGATATGGATGATCAAGGACAACCTATAGATCCTCTCGTTGTGCCAGTCTTGGCACCAACAGTTATACCGGATGCAGGTGCTGATGCACAGTTCAAGAAAGGCTTTATGAGGATGATGCAGACCTTTCAGGGAGCACCGCCTCCTGCCTCGTCGATGGCAGAATTGACACGGGTCTTTCAGTAGCAGCGTCCTCCCACTTTCTCAGGGGATGAAGGACCCCGGGATGCAGAGTCATGGCTGGAAGCCATGCTGTCGATCTTCGAGAATCAAGAGATACCTCCAGAGAGGAGGGTGAAGCTCTCTGCGTATATGCTTTGGGATTCCGCCAAGAGATGGTGGGATGTGATCACACAGGTGATACATCAGCAAATTATGGCTTGGAAGGAGTTCCAACGTATCTTCTATGACTACATATACCCAGAGACCTTGAGGGCCGATCGAGCCCGAGAGTTTATGAGTCTAGAGCAGGGTACTCTTTCGGTTAAGGAGTATTCCTCTCACTTTACCGAGATGCAACATTTCACACCTATTCCAAGAGGTAATCAGTTATTCCTGGCAAGGAAGTTTGAGGATGGTTTGAGGCACGAAATCCAATTGTAGGTGAACATCTTCAGGTTGACTTCTATCACTTATTTTTTCAACCAGGCGTTGATTACGAAGCGCAATCTGAGAGATTCTGGAGTTGTGAGCCAGGGCGGCTCGACATCTGGAGTTAGTATTCCTCCTACTGACAGCAAGAAGCATCGTAGGGAGTCTACGCGTGAAGATCCAAGGAGGCGAGATACTTCTTCTGGTAGTCAGGTGGTGTGTTATCAGTGCGGGAAGAGCGGACATATGAGGCCACACTTCCTGAGAGACCCAGTGGAGTGTCGATCTTGTGGCAAGATGGTTCATCTTCAGCGCTTCTGTCAGATCTTCCCACCAGCAGCTGGTGACAGGGGTTATTCTATGACTCCTCGTTCAGGAGCAGCACCACCAGTTTCTCACCAGTATGGAAACTGGAGTTCTTTTGGACGTTCATGCCGAGCTAGAGGTCGTGGTCGTGGTAGCCAGTCACCCATTTTTCAGCGACAACAGGGTGGATCAGCTCAGGGTGGCCAGACAGGGTCACAGGGCCGCGGTGTAGGTCAGACATTTGTAGTGGAGCAGACCCAACATGTTCAGAATCCCGAACCCTCTACAGTGCGAGGTACGATCTTAATAGCCTTAGTTTTAGCTTCTTATCTTTTCAATACAGGGACTTCCCATAGCTTTATATATGTTGCTGTTGTGGAGAGCCTTGATCTCTATATCCTTTCTTCTGTCGATATTTTGACACTAGACAATCCGTTGGAGACGAGAACGGCTAGTGTACGTCAGTGCAAGGAGTTCCCTCTTGAGGTTGGTGGGTGTCACTTCTTATGGGACCTCTATGTCCTGGAGATGATAGGCTATGACGTCATTATCGAAATGGACTGGTTAGTTCCCTTCCAGGCTGTTGTCGATTGCTATCGTCATAGGGTGAGTTTCACATCACCAGAGGGTAGGTCGTTTCTTCATAATGGTGAATGGGATTTCCAGGCGAGCAGAGAGGGACCCGAGCATCATGGGTTGGGAGGAGTTACAGCCCAGATCGCTAGTCTATATCTAGATGACTAGGGGATTTCACAAATGTACTTTCCCCCAGTGGTGGATCGTTTCAGAGATGTCTTTCCAGAAGACTTTTCAGGTTTGCCTCTAGAGCGTGAGGTAGACTTTTCTATTGAGATTGTTCCAGGAGTGGCACCGATGTCCATTCCTCCTTATAGGATGGCTACACCATAGTTACAGGAGCTCAAGAAGCAGTTGGAGGAGTTGCAGGCAAAGGGTTTTATCCGACCCAGTACTTCTCCTTTGGGTTCGCTTGCCCTTTTTTCAAAGAAGGCGAACGGTACCCTCAGGCTTTGTGTGGATTATTGGAAGTTGAACCAGTTGATGGTCAAGAACCGATATCCATTACCGAGGATTGATGATCTCTTTGATCAGCTTCGAGGAGCCCGGGTGTTCTCGAAGATTAACTTGAGGTCCAATTACCATCAATTGCGTGTTAGACCATCAGATATACCTCTTACAGCCTTTCGGAGCAGGTATGGTCTATATGAGTATATGGGTATGTCGATCGGTCTCACGAACGCGCATGTAGTTTTCATGGCACTAATGAACCGAGTGTTCCATCCATACTTGGATTCCTTCGTGGTGGTTTTTGTGGATGATATCTTGGTGTACTCTCACACTCAACACGACCATGCCACACATCTTGAGATCGTTTTGAGTACACTGAGAGAGCATCATTTATATGTTAAGCTCTCAAAATGCCACTTTTGGATGAATCAGATTCACTTCTTGGGTCATGTTATCTCTGAGATAGGAGTGTTAGTAGACCCAGAAAAAGTGAGAGTAGTAGTTTCCTGGGAGCAACCGAAGAACGTCTTTGAGGTATGGAGTTTTCTAGGGCTGGCTGGATACTACAGACGCTTCATTTATAACTTTTCATGCTTAGCAGCACCACTGACGGGTCTGACTAAGAAGGGTGCAAAGTTCTCGTGGTCAGACTCTTGTGGGTCAACCTTTTAGGAGCTGAAAGAGAGGTTGACTTCAGCACCAATACTAGTTTTTCCAGAGTCGTGCAAGAGCTATACTGTGTACTTTGATGCTTCAGTTATTAGTCTGGGTGATGTGCTTATGCAGGGGGAAGGATTCGTTGTGTATGGGTCTTGGCAGTTGAGGCCACATGAGAGGAACTACCCAACGCACGATCTCGAGTTGGCTAATGTTGTTCATGCCTTACGTTGTTGCAGACATTATCTTATGGGAGATCATTTTTTGGTTTTCACTGACCACAAAAGTCTTAAGTATATCTTCACTCAGTGTGACCTGAATTTGAGACAGTGAAGGTGGGTTGAGTACCTTCAGTCTTTTGACTTTGAGCTTGCCTATACACCTAGGAAAGGCAACGCAGTGACTGATGCGTTGAGAAGGAGGACTCAGATACAGGCAGTTCAGGAGGCCAGTAGTGAGTGGCAGCTTATGGCTCTGTTCTCTGAGATGCATTTGGAGGTGCACGACAGATAGGGGCAGACGTTTCTTTCTTCTATAGATGTTACTTCTACCCTTCTTGATCGATTGTGAATGAGGCAGCTATCAAACTCAAAAGGCCTAGTCCTATAGGATAGTGTGTCAAGATATGACCCTTTTCCTGGATGGACCATAGGCTAGGATGAGATCTTGCGTTTCCAAGGGCGCGTATGGGTGCCAGCAAACATAGGCGAGGAGCTGATACAGGACTTTCATTCCTCAGTTTGGGCAGTTCATCCTGGTGTCACCAAGATGTATTGTGATCTACACCATCAGTATTGGTGGCCAAGTATGAAGAGAGAAGTTGCTAGTTTCGTCATGAGGTGTTCCACCTGTCAGCAGGTGAAGGTGGAGCATCAGCGACCAGCAGGGCTTTTACAACAGTTACTCATTCCCAAGTGGAAGTGGAATGATGTCGTGATGGATTTCGTGACAGGTTTACTGAGGTCGCCTTGAGGGAATGATGCGGTTTGGGTTGTCATTGACAAACTCATGAAGGTTGCTCACTTCTTGTTGATCAAGGAGACCTTCAGTGTCGATGAGTTGGGACGGTTGTACATCCATGAGATTGTGCGCTTACATGGAGTTCCACACTCCATTGTTTCAGATAGAGATGCGCATTTTACTTCTCAAGTCTGGCAGGGGATTCAGAAGGCTTTGGATACATAGGTACTTTTGAGTACAGCTTACCACCCCAGGCAGATGGCCAGTCCGAGCGTATGATACAGGTGCTTGAGGATATGCTTCGAGCATGTATTATGGATGTTGGAGGTTCTTGGGAGAAGCACATACCTCTTGTGGATTTTTCCTGCAATAATAGTTTTCAAGAAACTATTCAGATGACACCTTATAAGTTTTTACATGGTAGGTCATGTCGATCACCCTTATGTTGGCTGGAGGCAGGAGAGGCAACTTTGTTGGGACCTCGTCTTGTTCAGGAGACCTCAGAGCAGATAGAGTTGATTCGGAAGAGGATGGCTATTACACAGTCTCAACAGAAGTCTTATGTTGATCAACGGAGACGACCTCTGGAGTTCGAGGTCGGGGATCATGTTTTTCTACGTGTCACACCGAGGTTGGGACACAAGAGGATTAGGAGACAGGGTAAGCTTTTGTCGAGGTACGTCGGGCCGTTTGAGGTGTTAGAGAGAGTTGGGTCGGTTGCCTATCGGTTGTAGTTACCTCAGAGGTACCGGGCTATGCAAGACATTTTCCATGTTTCTCAGCTTCGACGTTACTTCTCAGACCTATCTCATGTTTTCCAACCTGATGAGGTTGAGTTGGAAGTGGATGCATCATTCGAGGAGCATCCTATCTGGATTGTTGATCAAAGTACAAAGGTTCTCTATGGTCGGTCTGTCCCTCTAGTACGAGTGTTATGGCAGCACGGGTGAGTATAGGATGAGACTTGGGAGAGGGAGGTCGATGTACAAGCACAGTGGCCAGAGCTATTCGAGGTTTTTTCTTCTACGCTGCCTTGCTAGGGAAATCCAGGGACAAAATTATTTAAGGGAGGAAGTTTGTAAGAACCTGTATCTTCTTTTCAGGTATGTTTTCTTTCTTCTGGTTGTTTTTGAGAAAAAGGGGAATTTCTGGAAATTTCTGAAGTACACGCCGTGTACTTTATGAGTACGCACCATGTACTGGGTCGCCACAGGAGGCCATGTGCTGGTCATGTGATGGCCACACACACGACCATGTGGGGGTGACCTGGAGGCTGCCTAAAGTGGAGTACGGAAATGGAAATTACAAGTTGTGTACTTCCAAAGTACATACCGTTTGTTTTCTTTTTTTCATTAAACGTATTGGGGTCATGTCTAATCACCAGAAACACCTTCTTCTCGACCTAGTTCGTCCGAGAGCTCCCGTACGGCCGTGATCTTCCTCCGAGCCCCCGACCGAGCATCCGATCTCCGATTTGACTGCTGTCGATTGCGTTGGGATCACCTCAGTAAGCTCTCTCTTCTGCTTGAGCGTCGTTTCCCAATTCCCCCTCCTTCTCAAGTTATCCTTTGTTAAACTTTTTAGACATTTTTGTAGATCTTCGGCATTTTAAGGTGATTCAACCCCTAAGACTCAAGTATATTGATCTTCCAACATCGAGGTAGGTGGTTTGTGTCTTTCTGTTGAAAGTCTTTGAGTTATATGTGCAAAATCACCAATACCCATGAACGGGGTATTGCGCGTTTATTGTTTCACCCCTATTGTTTGTCTGTTATGCTTGTATGCTTGAGTAGAGGTTAATTGAATGTGAATAGGGTCAATTGCTATGCTTTCGAAGTTCTTGCCCATGCATGATTGTCTGTTTTGACCGTTGGGTCTAGTTTTCCTATTAGGCTGTTGTTTACCTTCCATGCCTAGTATAGTAGGATGGGGTGTTTGTATCCTTACATGTTGTTATGTTGTAGACCGCTAGCCAAGTAATTCGTGAGGTTTACTTTGGCCGATACACGTTTCTATATCTGCTTGACTTACACAGGGTCGTGATAACCTGGTGTAGTATACCATAGGAAGAATGGACGTAAGGGATTCTCTAGAGTGTCTGTTTTACTTACGATTCGAGACCATAGGGGGAATTGACGTAAGTGCTTCCTCAGAGTCTATGTAGTTCCTCGACGCGGGCCACAGAGGGAATGTGACGTAAGTGCTTCCCTAGAGCGCCTTTAGTTACCGATACGAGACTATATGAGGAATTTACAGCGAGTGCTTCCTCAGAGAGTTTATGCTTAAGCTGAACCAGAGGGATTAGACTGAGTGTACTTCCCAGAGGGTTGCTTGTGTTGCTAGGTAGGACTAGAGGGGATAGTTTGTGAGTACTTCCCAGAGGGTTACCTGTTTTTTGATTACCTGTTTGTGATTACCTTTTTTTATTAGCTGTTGCTTGATATATGAAACTGAATACATTGAAACTGTGAATTGTTTACTGCTGAGTACTTCCTTGTTTACTGCTTTATGCACTTATTACCTGTCATATATTCATTTACTATTAGGCACAGATCTTGTGGTAGTTTCCTACTGGGATTTAGTCTCACACCCTGTTTAGGCCAGCTTTTGGGCCCAAACAGATTATATGGTTGCAGGTATAGATAAGGGTAAGCGCCCTTCTACTTCAGGTACTTATAGAGATGGGGAGCATGGGACCAAGCTATGGCTTGCGATGCTGAGGAGTTGTTTACTTGCTTTCTTTGGTACTTTGGTTTAGTACTGTTGTATTCCAACATTGTGATTTGTTTGGATGTTTTCCTAGAAATATGTTTCATGCATCATTCATATCTATATGTGTGCTCCAGTTTATTATTTCCAGTCTTCCGTTGTTTACTTTTGTATGGATTATTCCTGCCTCTGTTATTGCTATTTGTTTTACTTCCTCTATGTTACTCTCTGCCAATGAGGGAATAGTTTTCCCACTATCACACCCAAGACTCTCGCTGCTAGTCGGTAGCATTCGGCGTTCGTGGAAATGCGTTTGAGGCCATGTGACCAACCGGGTACGGGGCGCCTCTGGGTGGCTTCCGGAACCAGGACGTTACAAGTGGATACCAGACTCTTCACTTTACTTTTAGAGGGTTGAAAAAAATATGTATTCTCATTTAAAGAGACCTGAGTTGAAGAAGAAGAAGAAGATGAACTTGGAGTTCCAATCTTGTTACCCTTAGAGTTGACCGGCCTTAAAGCATATGATTTTGAAAAACCTTAACAAGATTCATAAGAACCAACTCTAGTCTGATGTTCACTACCATCTATTGGTATAACATAAGGTTTTATACTCATAGCTTGGTCAACAAACCTACCAGATGATTTAACAACAGATCATTCTTTAGCAACCCTGCCCTGTTTCTTTTTAGAAGGATCACTGCTCCCTTTAGCTAAAGTTTCCATTTTATGAGGCAAGTCTATTTTAAATTTATATAATTCAATACCTGATGTTAAATGAGAATTTCAGACCAGATTATCATCCCTTGTTAATTTCCTAGAAATCACAGTATCTTTGGTGGCGACAATAAGGGAGGTCAGCTTCATGCTACTAGATGAAATCGATGAGCTAGCCATAACACTCATTTCTAATGCCGGTTTCCCTTGAACATTAGTGATTATGGATGTCATATTTAAGAATATATAAATATGTATATATAAAATGTATTATGAAATATATATATATATATAAACATATTTATAAATATATTTATGTAAATATGTATATATAAAATCATATTTAACATTATTTTTAAAAATCATATTTAAGAATATATAAATATGTATATATAAAATGCATTGTGAAATATATAAATATATAATCATATTTAAAAATAAATTTATATAAGAATATTTTTTATCAATGCTAAAAATAATAATAAAGGGATCACTTTTATCAGCACTTAAAATAGAACCCATAAATGGTTACCTTTATCAACACTAAGAAAAGCGTTGCCAAATAGTTCCCTTTTACTGGTGCTTTTTCTTAACAGTGATTAGGATTACCTTTTTCAGTGCTTATTTAGTGTTGATAAAACAATTCCCTTAATCAATGTTTTTTAGCACTAATAATAGACAATGCTACATTTTTTCAAATCTGTAGCAGTCTATTTGGAAAAGGGGTCCTAGGAAGTGTGAACTCCATTCAGACTTCCACTTCAACTAGAATGCCTGAATAGTGGTCAGGCCTCCTATTTGCAGCTTGAATAAGATGGGTGAACATGATTCATGCCTCCCTGTTTTTATATTTTTATTTTGATATATATATGTATGTATGTATGCATGCATGCATGTATGTATATGTATATGTATATTAGTAAATAAAATAAATAATTTAGTAGTTAATCAATAATATAATGAATATAATTAGTAATAATATATATTTATTTAATTAAAATAAATAATAAAATAAATAACATTTGAAAATTAGAATTAATTAATTAATAACATGGTTTAAATAAATAGTAATTAATGATATAATTAATTATTGTATAGTTACTTCTATTATTAGTTATATTTTTAATTATAATTAGTCCATAGGAGGCTCCAACCTCATTTCAGATCAGGACGTTTGGGTTGCTCCAACACCAAGGGGTATTTTGGCTATCAAATGTTGGGCCTTCGAGACATTAAAAATTATATTGGCTAGTTGTATGGGTTATCCCTGGGGTGTATGATAGGCCCCCCACCTACCCATGAGTGTGTGTTTCATTTTATTGTGCCCTCAATAATCTACATTGATTATTATTAAGTATTAATTATTCTTGATATTTAATAATTATATCAACTGCTTGGTTAATTTTTAATAAATGTAATATGCATTAGTCGTTAGCTATCACTGTAGAATAATCTGATAAATTAAGGGTATGTGCAGCAGAATCACTAGCAGAAGCATCATGAAGCTCTATATACATAGCATGTTTCATAGCTGTTGAAAGTAGAATAACAGTATGTTGAGTATGAGATGTATCAGGAGGAATATGACAAGGTTACGGATCATCTATAACAAGAAATAGAGGAGTATCTAAACAATCATGCTAGACATCTTACTCATATTCCACATCATCATCTAGCTTGTCACCCTCTGCCATATCGACCCGGGGATCAACATTGTGTGACCCGTCTAAGAAAATCCCCCAAAAAATATTATATATGGGATGCTACAGCTCTTCCATTGATCTGTGGAAATAACTCTGTTCAAAAGTCCCTCTATGGGATAAGAGATTTTTATGAGGCGTGAGATATGAGAACCCAATAAAAAAATTGTGTAGCTAATTACAGTTAATAAAAGAGATGTTCAAAAGTGCGAAGAGTAATTACAAAGTCATGATAACCTCTCTTGTATCATGTAAGATATAACAATGAGCTCATATGGTACCAAGGATCCTAACCTAGTTGTGGTGATAGATGCATGTGCATCAATCCTTCCCCTATAATCACGGATCCTAACATCTTTCCCATATCTCAATATATCACGCATAATGTCACCTCCACTAAAAGTCTCTCCCCTAACATCTTCAGGGAATAAAGTAAAGCATAATGACTTGGTAGTGAGGGAATAGGATGAAGGAACCCAAACATCCACATAACTCCATCAACATGGTACCACTCAGCCATGTGAAAATGGATAAGAGGCACCACACATGTTCTCACAACAAGCATTGTAAAGTAGTAAGGTAGGAAACTCTAGAGAACATTCCCAATGTATGAAATCCATGCAACTTTAAATAACAAAAAATGAATATATAATGAATAAAATAAATCATTTACAATAAAAATAATAATTTTAATTTATAATTAATAATCATGTACATTATCCAATCGTAGACTCTTCAACGTAAGTCTATAAGTGTGAACATCAAGTATGGTAGCATCTGAATGTCAATTGGCCTTACGCTACCTATAAATAACATTACTCCAATTAGTTTTGTAATATAAATTTATATATTTTACTCACATACGAAGGATGAATAAACATACCATCATCTATGTAGGTGGTCCGGCAAAATATCCCTAGGGGATGAAATGCGAAGACACAAAGCATAGCGAGGGATGCACTCTCATACCCACATCTATATAAGAATAACACATCCTATAATCTGCATCTTACCGATTCGACATGCACCGTATAATGATCTTTATGTGTATGAGAGAGGCTAACCCTCAGTTGTAACTCCATGTTTGGTCAAGATGCTAAAGTAAAGGTAAATACATTAGATGGAAGAATGTTATAGAATGATTGAAAAAATCATGTCGCCAATAAATCATAGAATGTATGCATGTTAAAATATCAAGACAGTGATATCATCAACATCATCAGCTAGATGGATGAAGTGTTCATCTATCCATGACATGCATAGACGATTGTCAATGATAAACCCACCATCGTCCCGAACCTCTATGCCTAGTAGTCTCTGTACCAAATCAAACTGATCGCCAACAACTTAGACTATCACACTCAATAGGGAGGCCAAACATAACCAAGGAATCCTCAAAGTAATGTTCATCTCTCCCCCTGTAGATGGAAAGTATGTATCATTGGCCGCCATATTTCTACAATTTCTATGATGAGCTAGTGATTGACAAATGTGAAGTATCCCATTACTACACCATAGAACAATGCATATTATAGATGGGGGGAATCATAGGAGGGGGTGAAGTGATAGAAGTGGTGTGACCTTCATACACTTAGAGGTGGAACTGGACAACCCTCTAATACAGCACAGGAAACATGACTCTCTTAGAAGGTGAGCAACATCACATACATCATATCTACATCTAAAACATTTTTTTGTAACATATAAATATTAAAATGAGGTAAGTAGTCATTATTTATAATGAAAGATGAAACAAGCTAGAATACAATAAAATGTTTACACAGTAGAGATAAAATATTAAAAAATGATCAACGCTAATGAGAACTGGATTTCCTTCCTACCACATTGGAAATTTTTATATGATTATGGTCATCTGCATGACATGTGGTGCATCATAGTCCCATTCCCCATTCTTGAGGTCAGACCATGTCATTTCTAAAAAGAGTAGACTTTAGCCTTCCTCGAGGGTGTAACCTGGTAATATCAGGGACCACAATCAACTGATCAACATGCAAGGTAAAATGATGAAAATCACCAACATGATTCCAAGGTGCACTATAAATGTAAACCAAAGTTCTCAAGTGATATATCGATTCAACATAGGGCTCCTAGGATAAGTTAATTGATGCACAAGCTACAATGACATGTGCACAAGGATTCCTTGGTTCCTGAAAATAACTGCAACCACATAACCATTGATCCAGTATGAACACTAGCACTCGACCACTATTTCCGATGAGTGAGTCGTGACACGCAGTTACCTCAAAGAATCTTCATTCCTAATTGAAGCTTCGTACATGAAATGATGAAGCATCCTATATATTCTTATTAATGTCTCTTCAAATGTTTTGACCAAAGGGCATCCCCTGATAATCCTAATGGGATCGTTAGACAAAATACTTCACTCGTCGATAAAATTTCCCCTATACTAAGCTTGTGATTAGTAGCTTAAGAACAACCTTAAAGACCTCGATTATGCACTCCACGGTATTATTTGACATATGGACATGTCTCCTACAATCATCATATAAAAATAACCATTTCTCCTTTAAAATCTATATCATGTAATCAGACACATCCTGATTAGCCCCTCAAATTTATTCTAGAAACTAATCGCTTTTTCCCTATTATGGATCGTATTCTATAACAAGTCAATATGAATGTATTTAAATGGATAGTAAAAAGTATTCAAATAAATTTATTTTTAAGGAAATATACCAAATTTGATGATTGCCTCCTTTATTGATTCATCTTTAAAATTATTATAAAGATTACTGGAACTATGTCAGATGTAATATCGATGATGAACATTAGTTTTCTCCATGAAATTCCATCATAGATAACAACCACTATAATCACTCAATGATGATCGGATATCAATCACAATCTTTGGATCTACGTAACATGGGTGCGTATATGAGCCACAAAACAACTTCATGATTCAAAGATCTTATTGTCAATAATGATGAATGAAGGGAGAGGAGCATGAATACCATCTTGTAAGAAAATAATGAGTAGTACGCCTTTATATTTGTAATAAAAAAGTTCCATCCACCTGAATGAACTGTTTGTGATAAGAAAATATAACAATACATAACCTGAATTCCCAGAATAGTCTATGGAGCTTCACCTTTAAATGATCAACTCGGTTACTCTGGGAGACATACTCAATAATTTCATGATAATAAATAACCAGATTGTTGAGAGACAACAATCTCATTAGGTATTAAAAAAACTATATGATTTATCCCAATCATAATACACATTTATAATTTCCTTTTGTTTTCCATACAAACCTTTCCATAGGATATCCATTATTTAAAAAACTGTTGTATTTGTTCCTAGTTGGGAGACATAATAATGTCCTTGTTCAAATCATCTCTATAATAACAATCAATATAAATTCCATATCTAGTACGGAACGATCCTGCGATAGGCTTGGATGCACACAAGTATGTGGGCCTTCCAACTAAAATATCTTTCAACGTGAAATTGTTTTATCATATATTTCATGCATGAAAATTTTACATTCTGGCCATATTTGTCACAACATATGATGTATTTACCCTTTTTTGACTCAACGACCATGAATGAAAAATGTCTCTATACGATATAGCTTAAACACATTTTTAATGCACTTTTACTTTCAAACACTGTTCCAACATGTAATGTGTTATCAGTTGAGGATTATAACAACACCTGTGAATTCACTGCTTGGTGTAATGACATCTCAATCAAATTGTTGCACATGTGACATTCCCTCTACTATGGAATTCAATAAAGGAGTATTGATAACAATTTTTGGTTCTTGGATACTCGATCAAGGAACCTTTCAAGGGTGATTGACAATATATTTCTCACCTACCACATCTCCTATCACATCATTAGATACTTCCTCATCAAGGAAATTCTCATTCACTAAATCTAGTGTATCAATAGGGATGTGATCTATATTTCTCTCAACATTCTCGTCACTATGTTCATAAATAACATCATTTAATATACACACCACACAATATTTGGATATGTAATCTCTGTTACTATAGTTATGTGATAAGACATTGAATCGTTTTTTTTTTTGTGAAGGATTGACTTTAACAGATCTCCCATAATTGGGTTTGTATCGGTAGGATGCAACTAATCAATAATAGAAATGTCCAGATACAATTCCATTAAACCATGATTTCACTGTTTCCAGAACAAAGATTATGCTTCCACCCAATCCTCATCATTAAGCAAAGGATACAAAATATTCCATAAGTGTTCAACATATTAAAGATATTGATATATAATTGAGGTTATTAATTGATCAACCCTTAGTTTTAAGTGACTATCAATCCTTAAATAAACTTCCAATGTCATACAATCACAAAGATTAACAACTCCTTTCAGTGATAAACTGTAACTAAGACTATGATCCTTATAAATTACATCTCTATTGTAATATATTGATGTAGACATGGTTATCTATAAATAAAATTATGTAACACGTTATACATATTTATATTACATCATCAAATGCCTAACTTTTTTTTAATTAATTTTGGTTAAATAAATGTCTCTGGATCTTGAGATGTTTTCTATGAGTTGGTTTATCACTAATAAAAAGCCAAGATCAAGTGGGGAACTCCTTGAGCCTCTATTGTATCAAATTTAAGCAACCATCTTCCTCCTTCCATTCATGGTATACAAATCTAGCATCAAACATTGTAACCTCCCATGTAACATATTTTTATTAAAATATTACCCACTTGTAAGTGAGGAGTTTAAGGGGTTTGAGATATTTAACAATTTATATGTGACACACAAGTACTTACATTCTTTGAGAGATGAAACACATCATCAATGAAAAAAAATAAAAGTAATTATTACAAATTATATAACCAATTATAAAATAATTAAAACTTATAATTTAGTCAATCATCGATTGTTCGTCTGATGATTAATCATCATCATTTCATTTACCAATTTTTTAGGTAGTTATTTTTTATATACAGTGGCATAAATTTTCTATAGTAAACCAATATTTCATGTATGGTGGATATTAAAAACAAATTCGTGTTATAATAATATTTAATTTTCTCACAAATTAAAAAATATTATTACATAATGAAAATTTAATATATATTTTTAAATAACATAAATTATTATAAAACTTTCAAAAGAAACATACATTGTAAATTTTTAAAACTTTCGCAACATGGGCAATGGCGCGTGGTGCGAGTGGAAGTGAGAGGCATGGGTGGCAGTCATGAAAGCCTTTTGCAGTCACAAAAGGCTTCCACAGTCGCAAAAGACTATTCATGGCCATCAATAGCCACTGCCCATTTAGGCCCTCTACTCATGCCCTAATTTCTCCTAGTTTTTTTATTGAAGATTATATTTAGTATTATTCATAAAATAATCTTTTTATATTTTATAAAGAGTGATTTTGATAAACATTGCATTAATATCTTGATTTTTTAATTTATTTCAATTAATTTGTTTTGTTCCCAAAGATATATTGAATTATTTCCATTAATAAAAAAATATAATATTTTATTTATTTGAACCTAGCCTTTATTTTGTAAATGTATATATAAGATAAATTTCAACTTCAAATATATTTTAAAAAACATTTAAATTAATATTTTATTTATTTCAAAAATATATATATGCGTGTTTTTTTCAAGACATTATTTTAATATCAAATGTGTAATAATATAGAATTAATTAGACATTCTAAATGAAATTTAAATTTCATTCTTTTAATATTTATTATTAAATTTGATACATACATTCAAATTAAAAACTAATTAATCATTATCATTAAAAAAAGTAAAATGATCATGCACTCTATGGAGTGTGTTTAGTTTAATTAAAAATGATGAACTAATCACATTCTGGGCCTTCGGTCATGTATTGGCCTTTAGGGCGTGTCGGGCCTTGTGCCTTAGGCCTACGGGTCATGTAAGGGTTCCCCTTCAACCCTTAAAAGGGAGATTATCCATAATAAAATAAAAAAAGCCTTCAGATCATTCAAGCTAATATATCGCTTCAACCACCGTGTATAGATGTAACCCCAAACAATATTTGGAACCTCCCTTTTTTATAGTACTCACATACAATTGAGGGGTATCAAAAGATTGTGATACATTAAATTTAACATGGACAAACATATCATATATATAAGGGAAATGGATGATACAGATCATCAAAAATAAAATTATATGTAATTATTAAAAATTATAAATTCAAATAAACCAAATATGCATTAGTCGATCTAACTCATAATCATTCTACGTTTATTGGAATTGTTGTTAAATTATATTCGATAATGCATTACTTCATTAAAATATTTTATTACACACAATAATCAATATAAATTTATTAAATCATTCAAAAATATTTAAATCATCCAAACATTATATATAAATTTAGTAAATCAGTCAATAATATTTAATCAAACAGAGATTCCATGAAAAAGCAGAGGTTGTGAATGAGATGATAGAAGATGAGGTGCCTTGTAGATTTCACCTTGGAGGAGAAATAACAATGGTGTCAAACTCAGTCATGATTCTTCACCGAAGAAGCGCGAATGAGGTTCACGCTTCTTTAAGACCCATTTTGCTAACTTGTGTGAGTGATAAATAAAGTATGTTAAACATGTGCTGACTTATGAGAAAATATAGTTCTAGAATATCAGATAAAGTATTATGAAAGACCATTAGGACGACATACGGAGTGGTGGAGCACACACAAATGATAAATATGGGTAAAATATTTCCTTAATAAGGATAGGGTAAAAAATATTTACCTAAATGGGTCTTGGTTGTCGCGGTGAACATTTCCCCAATGAACAGTGCCCATCGGTACTTTTCATTACAAGAATTGTTCACTGTGGGCATTGTTCACCTCAAGAACACTTCATGTAATTGTTTTTTATTACATTTTTAAAGGTTTGACTATTCTTTGTTGGCTTTTTAATTATAATAAAAAACAATTATACTAATAATATAACTACATTTATGATATTATTTATAATAAATGCAATTATATTATATTTATAAAAAATATGTAAAAAATAAAATAAAATATATCAACTATCAATTATATAAACATTTTGTTAATAAATATAATACAAATAATAAATATAAATCCATTTTAATATACCAAATATATTTATATTTATAATAATTATAACATTTTAAATAAAAAAATTAAGTTTATTTGCATTTAAAGTATAAAAATTAAAATATTTATAATTATAACAAATAGAAATATATATATCCCTCAGGGTGCAGCTCAGTGGTAACTGCCCCTAGGGTCTCGACGAGGTCTCAAGTTCGAGTCTTGCCGAGTAATTCCATGCATTGTGTGTTGCGTGTTTTTCTTTGTATTGTAGCCCATTTCCCGACACCGATGTAATATATATATATATATATATAGAGAGAGAGAGAGAGAGAGTTGTGGTTTTCATAGTGGTAGCACTCTATAATCCTGCATGAAAGACCGAGGTTCAAATTTGGGTGACGGAAAAATTTCTACAGGTATTGTAGCAATGGTACTATTCACCCAATTTGGACCTTTAAGCTAGAGAGGCCTTTGAGCCACAAGGCGCCTCTAGGCCATCGTCAGTTGGCCGCATGTGTCATGGCGAGACTAGGTGAACGACTTGGTGCAATAAGAAGGTGGTGCAACCAGTCTTATGCCCTTCTGAATTTCTGATGTGGAACGGAGTAGTTCCATGCCATGTTACTATCTACACTTTGGGGACTAGTATGACAGTGCGGTGTAATAGGTTGGCAATGTGATGGGGTGCCACGAGGGCATCACGGGGGGGGGGGGAGATGGTTATGCTTAGGCCCTCTTCTTACATGGATTTATAATATGGGATGGAGGGGAACCCTTCCATGGTATGTTAGAGGGAGCAGGACGCGACAACTCCTGATGGGGGGTGACACCGCCTTCAGAATGGTAATGCGGTGCGATGACTACTAACATAGGGGGGTGGTGTATGACTAGCGACACGACATGATACAAGCTTCTCATTTGGACCTTTGGGCCATCTCCTTCAAAGACGCTAGGAAACATTTAGTTGAGCCTTTGGCCCATCAAGAACTTAAGCCTTCGGGCTATAATATGTAATAAAATAGATCTAGTGTCTGCTTGTCCTAGTGAAAATGGATGAGACTTAACCCATTGGGGTGCGAGTGTGTATGCTCTTTGGGGGGGTGAGGGGCAGGTCGCGAGGTCAAGTCCCCAGCCTGCGATTTACTGCAATTTTCTTTCTTACGTTGTGTTCCACAGTGGCGGATGTAATCGACCCGTATAATATATATATATATATATACCTATATTTATAATATAGGATTCGGATATAGTTTTAATTATTGTTATATTTATAATTATATTTTACCCTAACCATATATTATAAATATCTAAACACACCAAACTCTAATCACCTTTATTAAAGAAATCCAAAACAAAGATAGGGATAATAGGGTCAGACAAAGCAAACCCGCCGTCATTCCAGAAGCCAAACAGAAAACTAAACAACGGTTAAGAAAAAAGATTCCCAATATACTCACAGCCAAAGAAGAAAGCTGATATTGGGCTGGCCCCCTCAACCTCCCCGACCACAGGGGCGATCTCGTCATATCCAATTTTACACCTTTTCTAAGTATTATTTTGGTATTTAGAGTACCTTTCATAACATTCACGATAGGAATTGAAACCTCCATAAAATACACAACGACGGCATCCTTTTAAATATCATCCTTTACTAAGAGAGTGACAGCCGGTAGTTCTGAAGAACTAAAAATGATCATCTTTTGTTATAATCTTCCCCAAAAACATCAAAATAATTCCTACAAAATTGACTGGAAAGAGCCTTCCCCGTCATTGGAGAGTCGAGGAGCTCCAAGCTCCTGTCCTTTGAAGCTACATCAATGGAGGAAGTCACTGGAACTGGAGTGTTGAGGGCCTTATTCTTTCCAGCGGTGCCCTCTTGTGAACTGTAATCCTTCCGTGAGTGAGAACTCCCATCTTGATTAGCCAGCATATGTAAACTAGGTGTCCTCAAATCAAAATCATAGTCAACATAATCCTTGGTATGCATGTGAGCTCCCTTTTCTATAGAAACATATTTTCTCTTGCACGGCTTCAGATCCTCAACTCTCTCAAACTGCTGGACTTTAGCTACAGGTAAGACTATAGTTCTCAATCCAGCTACCTTGGAAGGAGCAAAATTATAAGTCTTAGATGTAACCATACTCCTAGCCTTTAGATCCCATGTATCATCTTTCATAGGAGTTTTCTTTTCCATAACCTACTTTACAACACTAAATTTCTTAGGAGAATTACCACCTTGAGATAAGGTGTCAACTGGAGCAGGCCTAGACACACCCACAACCAACTCTAGTGAATCCCTGACCCGAACCATGTCATCATCACTAATAGCTAACTTCTCCTACTCATCCTTCTTTGAAGCCACTTGAACCTGAGTTGAAGAGGGATTGCCTTTAGTATAGATAGATCCTAATCTAATGAACCTTTTCCCACCACAAAATTGGCCTTCTTTCCTTTGATATTACCAGAGTTCATGTAATTCTCTTCATATAGAACCATGAGATCCGCCTCATCACTACCAAATGAACCTTGGTGAATCATTCCTTTATACTTCTTTGAACCAAAAATTTGTACTAGAAGCAGCCGTTGCACAATTCTCCCCCAAATAGCAGGCCCACAAGTCCCCAGAACATAAGAGGGGCTCTCAGAGGAGTCTTTGTTCTTAGCATCCTCTAAAAGGGCCTTATCCTTCAAGCCCGTGTCACCATCACCTGGAGAGGATCCAGTCCGCGCAGCAACAAAGAGACCATTCTCCCTTTGTGTATCAGGAATCCAAGATAATCCAGGGTCCCCCTCTACAAGGTGAGCATAATTATCCCCAATACCCTGTTCAACATCATCCATGTGTGCTGCAAGATGAGCAGGGCTATCTTTAATCAATTCCCCATCATTGCAATAAGTATGGGCAATCAACTCACCTCCTTCAGGACCCTATGACAGATCCTTATCCAAATGATGAGAAACACTAGACACTTGATGCATTCTAGGCATAACCTTTTCCATCACTATAACAGTATCCTGAGTCAACCACCTTCAACAATTATCAAAGGAATTAGATTTCATTCCACATTTTCCACACACCAATATTTTGTGATAGAGGTCCAAATTGTGTCCAAGGTAATTATAAAACGTTCAGAATTTAGGAACATTCTCATACTCATCCATCAAGTCAAAGTGACACTCATCGATAGTCTGAATGTTGGATCTAATCAGGAGAGAGCTTAGATCAATTTCCACTAAAATTCGAGAAAAGTGCCCATGCCTATTCTTTTCTGTTTCCTAGTCCATTTTAATCAGGACTCCAACAAATGAGGCAATGACCACTAAGATTTTGAGATGCCAGAAAAACCAACCCAAGCCTTGGATACAAACCCAAACATGAGTGGTCAAATTCTTTAAATTCAAATCGGGTGAAGAAAAATAATATGGAAAAAACTTTACCCAATGAAGTAATTCTCCACCCATGAACTCCCAAAATTTCTAAAATATGTTTCTGAAGATCAATGAGTCCCCATCTATTTCATAAAGGTCATATCACCTATTTTCTTGATCCTCTAGGAAGTCGAATTGAGATTGCGAAACTAAATGAACTCCTTGAATCATCATTATGAGATCCACTCTACATAATCCCCGGATCTTGAATGGAACTCATCTCTCTTTGCTTCAACCCTAGGACTAGACGCTTCTGGGATTCGCAGTGTAAAACACCCATGAAAAACCTATGCATGAGACCTTGATTCCGAACATTACTCCATCAGAAACCCTAAGAACTAAGGAATATTTACACGCTTCACTAGGAACAAAAGAATCCTTGTGAGAAACAGGAATAAAAGATCCTTTCATGAAACAAAACTTTAGATTATTGGATGCAGAGCCCATTAAATCAAAGAAATCAGAAAAATCTTCGTGAACTCCATAGAATCGCTTGATCTCCATTCCTAAATGTTGCACCAATCGTCCCTCCTATACTATATTATAAATATAGTTATAGTTATAGTTGTATTTATAATTATAATTTATGTAACATCCCATGTTTTTTAGGCAAGGTAGAATTCCAAGGAAATTTGAATTTTGAAGTTAACTGGACGGCCGTTCTTTAAACCAAACTTCAGAACATAATTTCAAGAGTTGAAACACTTCAATGTGTTGTTTTTAGACGTGGTTAAAGGTCCGAAAGGTCCCACGGAGGTCTCGTTGAGTTTCGGGAGCGTCATGCCCCGAAAATCAAAAGAGAGAAGGGTCTGCATAGGGTACACGGTTTGTCTGAAACCGTGCGGCCCCCAGCAACAAACTATGCGACCTGTATCAGAGAATCAAAAGTGCCCCGCACAGGCTGCGCACGGTTTGCCCAAACCGTGCGCCTAAGCCGCACAAGTAGTGCCACTTAGTCAGTACTTAAACACTAATCATCGCTCGGTTGACGCACGGTTAGACAAATTGTGCGGCACAACCATGCGAAGTGGGTTCCTTAGGCAGTGGGAGCCGCACAGTTGGCACGCGATTTGGCCAAACCGTGCAACCAAGTTTTTCAAGATAAAACGACTATTTTTCCCTTAATGAGTTTTAAAACTCATTTTCTTTCTCTTCTTCATTCCATCTAATGAGTTATTTTGGTGCGAGGTCATTTGCCCTACTTTCGGGGCAAATGTTCGTTTCATCGATTTCTTCCAAACCGAACCGAATCAGACCATGATATTGGACGAGTGGAACGTCCTAAGCATAAGCTAGGTGGTCTATGACTTTTTCCTTAAATTTTCCATCATTTTATGAATAGTGTTTTTGTGCCACGCGCCGACATTTGTCGAGCATCGCCTTTTAATTGGGTTTTTCACATTAATTGATCATCGCACCTAGATGCACTCCCTATGATCGTTGTTTAGTAGTTTGAGGTTGCCAACCTCGATCACGGACACCCCGTGGGTGTGCCGGCATGAATCACCCCTTTATAATTAATTGTTTAAATACCCAGAACGCCTTCTAAGCGTTTATAAATGGAATTGTCCCTTGTATGTAATTGTCTAAATGATAATGGCACCTTCTAAATGCCTTTTTAACCCTTATATTTGTTTTCCCATGTGTGGTAGTTTGTTTTACATGCTTCTTTTGATGAATTGAGACATGACTTTGGAATGGATGTTTAGATATGCTAAACATCGGACTTACCTGTCTTGTATATTGGTTTCCTAATCTATAAAAGAATATCCTCACCTCACATTGAGGTAAGGGGAATTCACCCACTAACATGGTATCAGAGGGATTTTTATCCCGAACCCTCCCTCCCTTGCGGATTCCCGGCATTCTCCCGGCCCCGCCTCTCTCCCTCCTGCCCTAGCCTTTCCTGGCGGGCCTCCTCTCCTGTCCCAGCGCAGCTCCTCTCCGGCCTGCACCCTCCCGGCAGGCCCTCCCTCCCGGCGCACCTCTCCTCCCAGCGCACGGCGGCCTGCTCTCCCGGCGCGCTTCCCATCCCAGCCGCCCCCTGTGGCCTTCCCCGACGGCGCGCCTCCCTTCCCAGCGGCCTCCTGCGCGTCGCTCCTCCCTGCTGCGGCTTCCCGACCTCCGCCGCCCTCCCGCGGTGCGCCCTCGTCTCGGCGGCCCCTCCATGCCGGCGCCCAGCGGACACCTCTCCCTAGTTCTCCAGCCGCCGTCGCCTCCTCCTGCGGAGCTCTCGGCAGGCCCTACCTCCCGGCAGTCCTCACTCCCGCTGCGCCTCCTCCTCCCGGCGGGCCTCCCTTCCCGGCGGCCCTCTCCCGGCGCCCGCGGCTCCCGGCCCTCCCGTCGCACCGCCCTCCATCCTCCCGGCTGCCCTGCGCGGCTTCCCGGCGCCTCTCTGGCCCCCGGCCCGACGGCCCCCTCTCTCCCCGACGCGGCCCGCGCCGGCTCCTCCCTGCGGACTTCCTCCCCGACGGCGCTCCCTCCCCGCGGCTCCCCGCGGCTCCAGCCGCCATCGCCCCGGCGCCCCGCCCAGGCGCCCCTTCTCCGGCGCTCCCCTCAAGGAGGCCCTCTCATCCCGGCGGCCCTCATCCCAGCGTCCCCGGCTCGCCCCGACGTCCCGGCTCCTCGGCTTCGCCCCGACACCCTCGCCCCAGCGCCTCTTCCCCGGCGGCTCGCCCTCGGCGCGACGCGGCTCCCGACTCCCACTGCTCCCGGCGCCTCCCGCTGCTCCAGCGCCTCCCGGCGCCTCCCGCTTCATCCCGCGCCGACTCCTCCTCCGGCGGCCCTCCTCCTGCAACCGCCCTCCGCAGCCGCTCCCTTCCCAGCAGCGGCTCCCGCCCGGTCCGGCACTCCCCAGCCCGTCTACCAGCAGTTACCCTGCGGCCTTCCTGCGTCGTCGGCCCGGCTCCCTGTGTTAATGGCGGGCGTGTCCGCCCGCGGCCCTCCGGCATCACCTCCGGACGCCAGCATTCCGGCCGGGCCACACCCTCCCTTCCATTGTCGGCCTTTCCGGGCACCTATGCACTCAGCCGAGCGGCTCTCCCATCCTCCATCATCGGCTCTACCGCGCAGCGGTCCTCCTTCATCCAGTACCCGTTACAGGACCACACTCTCGCCGGAGGAGCTTGCTTTGGTAAAATCTTATCGCGCGACTGCGCCACCATCTTCTTCTCTAGCTCCACTTGCTCAGACTGGCAACTCCACCGCCTGTGTTTCTCATCGCCAGACAGCTTGGATGTTTGACTCCGGTGCGTCAGAACATCTCACAGGGGACTCTGGTATGTTCACTACCTATCATCCGTACACCGGTGCCTCTACCATTACTGTTGCTAATGGCTCAACAATCCCTATTACCGGCTATGACACATGTTCCTTGACTGATTAGCCACTAAATGAGGCTAATATTCATTGTTAATATACTTAATTTTCATGTTCTTTGTTATTCATAAATACCATTTTAGTGCATTTTACACTTTGAACATCATTTCACATTATGATTGTAATACCTTCTTAAAATGCACTATTATGTGGTACATTTTTGAACATCATTTAAAGTACCCAATGATTCATCTGATTTTAAGGAATTGAATTATACATATTTTAATTTGATATTTTTGTAAATTTATCTACACTTAAATATGATCTTGTTTGATTCAGGGATCAATGGAGAATTCATGGAGGATGATGGAGATATTTGGCAATGAAAGGAAGCAATTCTGGAGAAGGCAGATTGGACACCAGCCCAATGATGAGACTGTGGGGCCCAACATACAGGCCCAATTAATCCCAAATTTCGTGGGATGCTAGAAGACATGTACAGGAACAAATCACTCTTCAGGAGTTAATGCTAATTCGGCCTCCATGGTGGTCATTTAGGCGGCCCAAGTTAGAGATACAATTCTGGGCCAGATTCTGCGGCCCAGAAAAACAGTCCACCAATTTGATCATATCTCGGAATACACAACTCCAAATGGGCCCAAATTTTACAGGCTGTTATCAGACATCCGGAGCTCCATTTTCTTCTTCTATGGCCCACCCTGATTCGGACTTCTAGAAGGTCTTCCAGACGCGTCTGTTCGGTGGATGAAAACTGGCTGCCACCTCGGGTCAAGGGTGGAGAAGTCACCTCTCCACCTACTTTCCACCACCTATGCCTACCCTCATTGATTGGGATGACTTGTACTGTTGGTGGTTCGACCCAAGGCTCCCAAAATGCCTATTTAAGGCAGTGGTGGTGAAGGAGTTGAAGATCTTGGATGCTTTGTTTACTTGTAATGTTATGCTGCATTTTTGTTGCCTCAATTTTGTCTTTCACATGTAAGTTGTTCAATTCACTTTAGTTTCTTAATAAAAGTTCTTCTTCTACTCTTATTCTGTTGTTCTTAATATCACTTTGATACCGTTGGATTAAGGTGTGAATTTATTCACACCAACCCTTGTGAAATTATTCACACAACGGTGGAGTGATCATTTTATTTTTGTTGTTTTCTTTACTTCTTCATTCCTCCCTTATGAGTCTACTTTCCGCTTCCATTGAAACCATGGGATCAATGGAGGGCTAACCCACTTATGGGTTGATCCAAGGGAGTAGCAAGGGGCTGGATTGGATGTTATTTATCACCTAATTAATTTATAATCACTTCTTTAATTGGGATTTTTATTTGATGATTTTTAAACTCCATCGTCCTTGTTGAATTTAAGGCCACACACCTCAAGTACTAATACGATCCTTTACCTTGAAGTGCTCAAAACTTTGATCCTTCAAGTGTATAGGTGATTAGTATTAGAGGGTGTAGGAATTAAACCAGTAAGTGATGATGTTGTTTTATCTCCTTAAATGAATCCATCTCAAATTAAGAAATTGAAATCATTAAAAAGAAAATACATCCAATCCACCCCGAGTGATAACCTAGGATCAACTCATTCTTTTAAATTGAATCCACTTAAATCTTTTAGATATCTTTAAAACCCATCCAAAATCAATCCAAGTTGGCCACTTCATAGCCAAAAATCCATCCCTTAGGTTGTGTATCTTAGGTATCTTCTTTGGTCTCTGTGGAATCGACAACCCAAGCTACACTACAAGGACCGTTCTACCCTTCTTCTCTTGGGTAAATTTGGGCGTGAACCATTGACCCCGTCTCTTCCCCTGACGTCGGTCGCTCATGTTCCTCAAAGTCCCTTTAATCTTATCTCTATCAACAAACTCACCACCGAATTGAATTGTGTTGCTATTTTTAGCTCATCTGGTGTTGTTTTTCAGGAGCGGAAGACGAATCGGGAAATTGGTCGAGGTTATCTTCGGGATGGGGTTTACCTGTTTGATACCCCATCATCCCTTGCTTGCTCATCCACCTCAGCCCGAGCCCTTGACCTCCATTACCGCCTTGGCCATCCACCGCCTTCCACCCTCCATAAACTTTGTCCCCAATTCGGTTCTCACCTCTCCTTCCATTGTGAATCCTGCAAGTTTGCCAAACATCATCGGACGACGTATGCTCCTCGCCCGGAACCACGTGCAGCGACTCCTTTCGCTCTTGTTCATTCCGATGTATGGGGTCCTTGCCGGGTTCCTAGCCAGTCAGGGTACCGTTATTATATCACCTTTATTGATGATTACTCCCGCATGACCTGGCTTTATCTTCTTCGAGATCGAACGGAGGTTCTCTCAACCTTTCAGACATTTTTTCAGGAAATCCAGACACAGTTTTCTCTCCCTGTGAAATGTCTCCGATCTGACAATGGGCGAGAATACTTATCCACTCATTTTCAGCAGTTTATGAGGGCCCACGGCATCATCCATCAGACCTCCTGTCCTGATACCCCTCAGCAAAATGGGGTGGCCGAGCGGAAACACCGACATATCTTGGAGACCGCTCGTGCCCTCCTCTTCCACCGCCAGGTCCCTCTTCTTTTCTGGGGGGATGTCATCCTCACTGCTACTTACCTTCTCAATCGTCTTCCCTCCTCCATCCTTCAGGGGGAGACTCCTTTTCATACCCTGTTTCCCTCTCTCCCTCCTCACTCTCTTCCACTCTGTATCTTCGGATGTCTCTGTTATGTCCGGGACACTCGCCCAAATCTCTCCAAACTATCACCCAAATCTCTTCGCTGTATTTTTCTCGGGTATTCCCGCACTCAGCGCGGGTACCGATGCTTCTCTCAAGACCTCCACCGGTATATCACCTCTGCCGACGTTTCATTTGTCGAGAGCTCTCCTTTCACTCTCCCCTCTCCTTCTCCTGACACTACCATCGATGACTGTCTTCCGCTCATGGTTCACCCGCCTCTGGTGTCTCCTCCGACCGGTCATCTCTTTGGACAGACCTACTCTCGTCGTCCTTCCCCTGTACCTCCCGTCCCGGCCGAGGAAACCATTGTTCCCGCTTCGCCTGATGTTCCCGACACAACTCCCGAGGATGTGCCGATTGCGCTCCGGAAAGGTACTCGCTCGTGTCAGAATACTCCTCTCTTTGTATCTTCTTACAGGGGCTTGTCAGCTCTGGAGACCGTGTCGCTTCCTCGAACGGTCGGTGAGGCCAAATCTCACCCCGGGTGGCTAGCCGCAATGAGAGGTGAATTGCAGGCTCTGGATGCCAACCATACTTGGGATCTTGTTCCCCTTCCGGCAAACAAACAGGCGGTCGGCTGTAAATGGATCTTCACGATCCGTCTCAATCCCGATGGCTCTCTCTGCCGCCTCAAAGCCCGGCTTGTCGCCAAGGGATTTGCTCAGACGTATGGCGTCGACTACTTTGAGACCTTCTCTCCAGTCGCCAAGATGGCCTCGGTCCGCCTCTTCATCTCTCTGGCTGCTCATCATCACTGGCCCCTTCATCAACTCGACGTTAAGAATGCTTTTCTCCATGGCTTTCTTAACGAGGTCTACCTGCAGCAGCCCCCTGGTTTCTCTGCCTCTGGTGCCGCCTCCCATGTCTGTCGTCTCCGTCGCTCCCTCTACGGCCTCAAACAGTCTCCTCGCGCCTGGTTTGGCCGCTTCAGCACTGTCGTCACCGCCTTTGGCCTCTCTCGGAGTATGAAAGATCACACCGTCTTCTTCCGTACGACGGCACACGGCTGTATCTTGCTTGTAGTTTATGTTGATGACATCATCATCACAGGGAGCGACTCCAGAGGCATCGCCAGCCTCAAGACGCATCTTCACCATCACTTTCACACCAAGGATCTTGGACCCCTCACGTACTTTCTTGGCATCGAGGTCTCCCGAACTGCGGACACTATCTCTCTCTGCCAGCGCAAGTATGCTCTTGATCTATTGCAGGATGCCGGGTTGAGCACCGCCACCACAGTTGACACTCCCCTTGAGCCTGGGGAACGCTCCCTTCATTCCGACTCGGAACTCTTTCCTCATCCTGAGAGCTATCGGCGCTTGGTCGGTAAACTCAACTACCTCAACATGACGCGTCCCGACATTGCATGTGCCGTTGGCAAAGTCAGCCAGTTCATGGAGCATCCCACCTGCTCTCAGTGGGATGCTGTCCTCCGCATTGCCAAGTACATCAAGAAAGATCCTGCACGCGGCCTTCGGTACTCACATCATGCTCACATGGATGTTGAGGCTTTTTGTGATGCGGACTATGCCAGTTGTCTCGCTACCCGCAAGCCTACTTCGGGATTCGCCGTATTCTTCGCCGGTAATCTCATCTCTTGGCGCAGCAAGAAGCAGACTGTGGTCTCCCGTTCTAGTGCCGAGGCAGAGTATCGAGCCATGGCCACTGTCACTACTGAGATCCTCTGGCTTCGTCATCTTCTCCAGGAGCTCGGTTTTCCGGCATCGACTCCTGCTCATATCTGGTGTGACAATCAGGCCGCTACGAAGATTGTCTCGAATCCCGTCTTTCATGAACGGACGAAGCATATCGAGGTGGATTGTCACTTTCTCCGCCACCATCTGGAGCAGCACCATATCGGTTTCGGCCATATCCCGACGCCCGATCAGCTTGCCGATCTCTTCACCAAAGGTCTTCCCGGAGCTCGTCTTGAGTCTCTCACTTCCAGGCTGGGTATTCACAGCCTCCCTGGCCCAGCTTGAGGGGGAGTTTGAGATTGTCTTGTTATTCTTTTTGTGTGGGACTCTATCCAATCTGGGCATGTCCAGCTTGAGGGGGAGTGTTGGAACCCATTTAAGTGTAAATGGGTGAGTCCCACATCGGACTTACCTGTCTTGTATATTGGTTTCCTAATCTATAAAAGAATATCCTCACCTCACATTGAGGTAAGGGGAATTCACCCACTAACAGTTTTACATGCTTCTTTTGATGAATTGAGACATGACTTTGGAATGGATGTTTAGATATGCTAAATGAATTGAACAATGTCATGATTTTATAATAAAACCCCTCGGATGAGGTGTGTTATCTTCGAAATTACAAAGTGTTGATTAGTGATTTAATGCATGCTTGGCCGTTTGGCATTGGTGTTATATTCTGCCTTTGTTTTGATAGCTATAAGGCATGTTGTGTGCATTGCCTCAAATAACATGGTTAAATGGAGTGACCCTCTTATATAAATGTTCATTTAACCATGGCACCTTCTAAGTGCATGGCTTGGCCACTCCTAACTAAGTGACCAATGAACCAAACTCCGTCTAAGGTCTTGGCTTGCTTAATTAATGGGATTACCCATGTAGGTAATTGCCCAATGGACCATGGTACCTTCTAAGTATCTTTTTGAGCCTTTTTTAATGAATTGCCATGTTTTGTTAATTAAATGGCATGTATTAAATGGAATGGCATGTTCATGATGGCTTTCCTTGGATGAATTGAATGTTTTAAATGAAATGAGTTATGGAAGGGTGGCAAGGCCACACCGTTTGATCATGTATTGTTAAATGCTTAAATTGAAATGGTGTGTCTTGATTATAATGGCTTGATAAATGCAAAGCATGAGTAGGAAATGCCTCATGGATTATATTGATATTAAAATGATTACGCCTTGATATAGGTCGTGGAACGATGGTAAGGGATCTATTGAGTATGGCGAAAAATCATGCTCCCTTACATCGGGTGTTTAGTTCATGATGTCTCACACCATTGATACTAATAGGACATGGGCTGAGGTGTCAAGCTCCCTATTTAGAGTGATGATATGATGGCTCACTCATCATCCTGAGTGTCGTGCATGACGTCTCACACTCTATTGGGATGTAGGGCATGTACCCTATTGCTTGAGCTTATAGGCTCGTTTTAGACTAGTTATGGATGGTTAAGTTATGCCCGGTCCAGCCAGTACCTAGTATTCCAGGTATATGGTCACTTACGTCCACGCGTACTTGGTTCGTATAGGTGGATAAAATATAGTACTATATATATATATATATTATTACTATATATATAGTTACTAATCATACACTCATTCCGACCGTGAGCCAAAGCAGGTAGTGTCAGCCAGGTGTCACATTGAAACCTGAGCCAACCGGTGTTTATTTATTTCAACATTGCTTAACGTTATTCTGCTATTACCTGCACACTGCTTTACTTATTATTCACAGACTGAATTTAGTTGTAGATGCCTTAGGTGGTAACCTACTGGGATTTATATCTCACACCCTGCTCGGGTCACCATTGTACTGGGGTACCCAAGTAGACCTCATGTTCGCAGGATCATGGATGTTTGTTTGTGCTGCATTGCTAGTACCTGGGAGTTAGGAGCACAGAACTGAACTGGAGTTCAGGATGCTCATGGAGATCGCTCTTGGGGCTTTTGTTCTTTTCTTTAGTCATGTATTGTATTGTATCATGTTGTCTGTTTTTTTTTATAAGTGGTTGGGGGTCAAGCCCCCTTTATTGATCATGAAAAAAGAGAGACCTCTTTTGGCACTGGGAAAGAGGAACTCATTACAAGAAGGGCAAAAAGCCTTAAAACATTGGCCAAGTGGATCCAACAAGTTCAAAAGAAACAAAAAACCAAGCGGGCACCTGAAAATCTCATCGCCCCCCTCGCCAGACAGTGCACCAGTGAGATCAGTCAAAAAAATGCGTCACCCCCTCTGTCAAGAAGATATACCGTGCTGGCAGCACAACGTGACAGAGCATCTCTCCAACCAACATAGAAATGTTGAGCCGGATGAAAGGTGTCAGCACGCCTTTCACTCTTTCGAGCCGCCCACCCGACAAAGCATGAGAAGAATCTCCGCAGTGTCAACCTGATGTAATGCAAGCAGAGACTGAAAACAATGAGCAAAAGTCACAGCAAAGAACCCATCCGTCCATCAAGAGATGACGCATGGCTGATGATGGGTGTCAGCACACTCATCCCTCATTCGAGGTCGCCCACCCAATGGTACCAGCAAAAAGCCGCACCATCCTAATGCGACAAGAGCAACAAATACCCACGAAGAAAAATGTTTCAGAAGAACACGCAGAACCAACAACCAATGCAGAACAGGATGAAATTCAAGAGAATCACTCCTGAGCAGTGCGACCAGAAGAGCAGCCAAACAAATCGTCAGAACAAAGAAATCCAAAGCCCCCTATTCTGATCATGAGTGTATAGTCTCCCCACTATCACCTCCTTAAACCCTCGCTGCTAGTCGGCAGCCTCTGGCATACGGGGAGGCGCGCTTGAGGCCATGTGACCCACCGGTCCGACTACCGTCTTAGTGGTCAGTAGGGTCGGGACGCTACAAAGTGGTGTCAGAAGAGGTTTTTCCTTTGTCTTGCAATTTTGGGTTGGTAGACAGGACACTAGGAATGTGTCAGCGCTTGGTAATTAGTCGTGTCTAGAACTGATCACCCCACCCATGGGAAAAAGTCCAAGTGGACAGGGTTGGGATTGTTGTTTTTGTTGTTCGATATTACAGTTGATTTGATTTCACCTTGAGTGAATGGTATACTTTACGCTGCTTATTGATTTGTGAGATTCTGGTATTTTACTCTTGGCTTGGTATGACAAGGACGAAACATTACATGCATCATATTAGGCACATTGAAATTCGCATGTCATGCATACGTCATGCCATGTAATTGCATTTGTAACTTGTCTGCTGTTTTGATTGCGTGCCTTGAGTGTTATGTCATGCTTAGTTGATTATATGTCATGTTGCCTGTTTATCTAGCATGATTCTTGTGTTTATTGCTTGTAATAGCATGCTAGTTCTGTTTTGATATATATAAATGGTTGCATGGGCTGAATATATGGGTTGCGAGTGAACGGGAGCCAGTTTTCAATTGTAAGGTGTATGGGCGCCTTATGATTGGGAAAAGGTAACCCATGTACTCGAACCATCCTTCAGCTTTACACGTCTTTAAAGATCATTGTTAAAATGAAAAGTTGTTAAAGTTTAAATGCTAAAGTGAATTGGTTTTGATTAGTGGGATCTCAATGTCAAACTATAAAGTGTATGGGTGCTTTATGGATTGGTAGATGGTCACTCATATAACTGAACCATTGTATATGACCATGTTATAGTTGAAATGGTTACAAATGTGAAAGCTGTTAAAAAAAATTTGTTCGAGAATGAATTGGCTGCCTTATTAAGGCTTGTACCTTTATTACTCAGGCATAATGACCCGTATGACTAAATTCTTAAATGCACAACTGGATCTAAGTAGCTCAGTTGAGGCATGTTTCTTATATGATAACCCGCTATGGGTGTTTTAAACTTTAGTTGAGAAATTTCTATGGGGTTGCACTCTGATGAACCCAGGTTGGTTTAACGGGACCCTCTTAGGTCGCCTTGTCTTTTATAACTTAAAAAGAAATTTAATTCATAAATTGCCTAACTATGACGGGATGTCAATAAATGTTTAATGATTAAAGAAGAAAGTTGATAAGACTTGCCTGTTTTTCCCTTAGGGCGTTAGTTAAATAAAGTACCAAGTGTTTTTGTTTTATAATTGGTACTCGATATTCTGTTTTGAATCTTTTAAATGTTTAAAGATTGAATGTGAATCAATGTAAAGACCGGAAAGTGGAACCTTAAGTGGTGTCCTTTGTTTTAAACACTCGAGTAAGGGTAGTTTAAACTTCTCTTTGAGTTGCCTTGGAATGGAAAAGTGAGTGTTTTTCGTAGGCCTTACTCTTTTTAGCAATGACTTAAATGGCGGTTTCTTGAGCCTAGTGACTTTCCAGTTGTCGTGACCTAGTGATAAGGTCGACTCTTGTGCTTTTTAAGGGGCTAGCCCGTGGTAGGTAGCACTTTTAAAGCTTGAATGTCTTGCTAAATGTTGTGTGTTTTCTGAAATTTGGTGTCGTTCAGGTGTCGTTGTTCCCTTGTAGGACTCTTAGCTTCTAAATGACACCCTTGTTCGGATGGGTGGTCATGGTATCCTTGACTCTTGTTACGGGCGTGAGCATCGAGTAATGCTCGGTTTCAGCAGGTTAGACATGCCAAGGGCAGGGTCGGCCACTTAGCAGGTCTTTTGACCTTGTTTCTTTTCTTGGGCGACTCGAGAGGTCGTCGGTCTGTTTTACAGTCATATAGGATGGTACGACTTGAGCTAGTTTCTGCATGAGCCACCTAATATTTGAATGCATAGGGCGGACAACCTATGGATAGTATCGAGGGTGTGCCACCTTGCTTCTGTAATCTTGAGGAAGTATGTGTTGATATACGCGGTTCCCGGCAAGTTGTTAAATGATGTAATGAACCGGTTGAGTTCGGTAGAATCGTTGAGCCTTAAGTTGTTGAGTACATTCCCAGGTCATCTCTGGAGTAGAGTGACCTGGGCGTTAAAGAAATGAAGTTTGTCCCGATGTTCGGGATGACTTTTCAACTAGGAAAGAGTGTTTTGACACGCTGATCGGGTTGGTTTTGGCCCTTATGCTAAATGTTATGACGTACGTGAGTGTGGCTCGGAGGAGCATCACATGTTCGTCTAAGGTAAATATGATCTAGCACGGTTGTGAGCAACTGGTCTCTCTCTCTTCTTTCGACGACTAGGACACTCCTAAGGTGGGGAGCGTAATGTCAGTTATGGTGAATACATGTCCTTCCAAGTAGAAGGAACACAACTGAAGAGGACCATTTGGAAATGGTTGATCTTGTTCGAATGCCTTTGAGCCTTACAAGTTTTAAAATGTGTCAATGCTTGCTCGACCAGTAGTGGTTCGACCGATCTTCTTTTAATCTTCTTAGTAATCTCTTAAATTCACTTAGTATACTCTTCTGAAATAGACGAGCATGTCCCCTATCTTGGCGTCATCCTTGATGCACTAAGAGAGCATCGGGCTTACGCCGCGCTAAAGTTTTAAAAGCTGATGTGATTGATAAGGATCTCTATCTGAGTTGCACGCTAGGTGAGTGGTTTTCTTCGAGGCATGGTTAGTCCTGAGTGATACCAAGATTCCCGAGTAGGAATGCCTTGGACAGACTCTTGGAACCAACCGTTCTTCTTGACGTGACCGCTAGAGATGCCGCTCTGGGCCCAGTCAATGATCTAATGTGGACGTTTTGGCTTTGTACCAACGTCTCTTGTAAACGTGGAGTTTGGACTACCTTAGGATAGTTCTGTGGACTCTAGTGGTTGAATCTGAGGATGTCTCGAACTTGTTGTTGGGCTCGGAGGCGTTATTACAAAGGGTAACGATTCTAGTGGGCTGGATTAGGGTTACACCCCCTTGTTCGTGCTGAGCCATGACAGTTTAAATGATCAGGTGATGCTTTTATCAGGAAACATCACCGGAAGTCAGGTAGAGGCTTCGATGAGCGTGCTTGCTGTAAGCGCAAGATGCTTTGGAGGAAGGCATTGTGGTTCTGTTTGCAATACGTCAGTCGTCTAAGCCGAGCGTTTTGAGAATGGTCAGAGGTGGCTCGATTTGTTATCCCTCTTGTTCAATGTATGCAGTCGAGTGGAATCGTTTTAAAGCACGTCGTTAGGGTAAGGCGAGTGTGGTGTAAAGGTTGGTTGTGTCTTTCAAGGGAAGCTTTCTCGACCAGTTTCAGTTAGGTCGATCGGGATTCGACTGTTTCTTTACAAAGACGTTTCTGTTATGACCTCGGATGTAATCGTGTTTGCCAAGTTAAAGGAAATCATGTTGGGAGCATCGTTAGAACACTTAGGGCGTGCTTCGTAGGCAATTCCGATGGTGGAAGTGTCGTGGTTCAAAATTGGCCCCTTCTGATGTTAAAGTCTAAGGTGGGGAGCACCTTTGGCCAGATGTTTAACGAGACGACGGCGTGATCATGTTTCTAGCTAAATGGACTCAGGTAAGTGTTATGTAAAAAATGAGAGGGAGAGAACGGGAAGTGAAACAGAATTATATTGTTAAGCCCACAGTATATATGCAGCAGAAATACAACAGAAATGGGAGAGAAAGATATAGGAGAAGAGCGTGAGGAACCTGTGGAAGACCACTCCACTGATTCCTTCTGGAACGTCCCAACGCACCAGCCCACACAGCAGCCTGCTGTGGAAAACTCCCAGATATCAATTCGTATCTCATCCCAACCCCCTGCTACCACTTTAATACCCCTCCAGCCCACTGCCACAGCTGGCAATGTAATTACAAAATACAATATTGTCCTCTAACCAACTAACAAACTCTAACAACCTATCTACAGCTGAAACCAGCCCTTAACTCACTAACAACCCAGCCAATAACAAACTCTAACACCTGGACAACCCCCCTTTATTCCTAACAATTCTCTCCCACCCAAAAACCACATTGTCCCCAAGGTAGAACAACCAAAGCTTTGCTCGTCTGTGCATTGAGACGACAGCTCCCGGTGGCGGCTTTGGTGGAGGCCTCAACATCGATGCATCTTCATTGGAAGTCAGCAACTCACTTGGGCAAACTAGAGCAACCTTTGTAAGTGGATAACTTTGCTGGAATAATTCTCCATCGAAATTCCAGGATTCTGCAGCCTCGGTCAAGCCAGAAACAGAGTAGCCTTCCCCTTCTTTAGTTGTCCCAAGTAAGGTTGAAGTTGCACTGGTTCCGATACAAAAAACAGCAACAATGAGACCATGAAGATGCTCCGCCATTTGAGATGGTAGGTGCAAAATAAGTTGTAGAATTAAGCTTCCAATGAAAAGGGTTACAGAGCTCTCCAGATCAGGATCTAGAAGCCTCGATGTTGAATTAAGCAAGCTTCTCATTGTAAATCTAGCATCACACCCGATTCTAATGATCTCTTCTGGAACTATAGGAGAAGCGCAAAGTGGAAAACTGCTAGCAACTCCCAACCATGCACAACAATGTTGAGGACGCCCTTCTGGTCCAAACATGGTGTTCCTGAAAACCACTGTAAGATGCTGGTGATAGAAATACGACTTCTTAAGACTTCCATTCTTAGAGAGCTGAGCTTCCAATTCATCAATACATTTTGACCACTGATATGCAGCATTTCCTTCCGCTACCATGGCTTCTTTCCCAGTAGAAACTGTAGCTATTCCCAAACGTCTTATATTTATAGATGACCAAGCAGAGGTAACAATCATCAATATTGACAGCCAATCCTTACGCCATTCAGATAGATCACACGTGGCTGCAGATATGCTTTCATCCTGTGGCTTTGGCAAGTTTTCAAGATGCTGAACAATCTTATGAAAAAGCCTTTTCAAGCCAAAATCTATATCTAGAGCCACCATTCCTGGAGCGCCCAACAAAGACCTAATCCTCCCAGCAGTAGATGAAAGATATAACAATGCATACCCCCTAATAGTTGTAGTATACTTCTGCACTAAACAACAAAGGTGGTCCATCCCATCTAACAAGAAGCCGATAGTGGGATCAGTTGGATTTAATGTCAACTGGCACCACTCGAGCAGCTCTAAATTTTGAAGAAGCAACTCCTACATGTTGAAAATACCATAGGACCTCATATTGAGCAAATGTTAAGGCAAAGAAAACCATCTTCAATGGAAACATCGTGTGTGGAGTAAAATCAGTGTCGTAAACCAGTGAAAACACAGTTCCTCGTCCATTAGTGACTGTACTAAAATATGTAGCAGCAACTGTCTCTTCCTGAAGCAAAAATGTTAGGATGACGCTTAAACTCCTCCCAATGTAGTGTTGCTTGTTCTTCCAAACCTCTTTTTCGGCCCCCAACATTTACAACTCCCGCTAATAGTCGTCTGTAGCTTCCTTCCTCAACCTCCTTGTTTTCCAATCTGAACTGCCTGCTCGTCTCATAAAGAACCTTAGCTGCAGAAGTCCTTCTCAACTCAGTTATTGCAAGAAATTCACTGCACTCAAGAAATTCGTTGCGCTCAAACAGTTTAGGGTTCAGACCAGAAATTACTTCTTTAGACCGAACTGGTGTGGAACCAATCTGCCCCTCCTCATAGTTACTTTCCTGACTAGTCGAGAAACTCCTCAAGCTCACTGCTGGTTCATCAGCCTCTGTTATGAAAAGGTTTTCTTGCCCAGTTTCATTAAGGCACATTGCCTCCGTTTCATCCCCATGAATTCCAGCTGCGCAATCTAGAGAATCTTTTTCACGATATCTCATTTCCAGCAACGCCTCTTTTTCCAGTACAAACTCTAATGGTCGCTCCTGCACTGCCAGCGGTAGAGGCTGAAGTATACTGTCGTTGCACTACCTTTCTATTCTCTCGCATTTTTTGCTTTATCGAAAGACCGCTCGGAAAAGCTACTTCTCTAGCAAAAGAATTAGATCTCAAGCCAGGAGTTGGCTGCTGCTCCTTGCTAAACAATCTGAGTGGCGTTTCTTCGTCTGATTGGTGCAACCGTGCACGCGTCTGATTGGTGCAACCGTGCACGCATCCAACACAAGTACTCTGTTTGACCACATTCCAGCTTAACCAAATTTTCTTGCATAGTGAGAAGCATTTGTAATATACCCTCCGCTGTCGACTCTACTGCTTCCATTCTATTCTCCATCCATTCCGAACTTGCCTCATTTGCTGCTACATCAGAATCTACTTTAGACGGCTTCATCAACCTTTCTCCATCCATCGTCAAACTCTATTATTCCCTCTCAGCAGAAATCAAGGCCCCAACAGTGAATTTTTTTTTCTAACTGTACTCGCCTTTTTTTGTCCTTTCTCGTTCGTTTACAGCAGCAGCGTTGATCCCTCTCCACGGGGTTTTTTTTTCCGTCCGTCTGCAGCTCTGCACAACTTTATGACTTCGCAACTCCAGCACTGGTCACGTTCGTCCTCTCCCGCAAAATCTATTCTGCCAAGTCGCTCCGATTAGTCAAAACAGTGCGCGTAGGTCACTGCTTCCATCTGTTCCTCCAAGCGCACGATCCCCAGCGTCTGTCTCTTCCAGAACGCGATTCACCAGTGTGTGCACCCAACTTCGAAGGCTTCCACCGAAGTTCGCGTCTCAAAACTCCAGTCGCGATCGTCCACTTCTATCAGTTCTCATCATCCGCTTCAAGCGATCGCTCTCGACTCATACGCGTCTTGTTGCGGAATCACCGGGAGACAGAACGACAGAAAACGAGAAAAACGAAAGAAAGAAAAGCAACAATGAACACGGCGATTTACGTGGTTCGGGAAAAATCCCTACGTCCACGGGAGAGGCAGAATTTCACTATGATTCGGGAGCACAGAAATTACAGAGGATTTCCAACCTAAAACCCTAGCCTGAAAAAGGGCTACATATGAAGAAGACGGTCTACTGTTCTGAATAGTAGTTCGCGTTGCAACAGTGATCGGCGGCTCACTTTGTCAAAAGTGCTACAGTGTCTGCCGGCTGGAAGTCAAAAGCGCTACAGTACTGTTGACCCCGAAGTCCGCACCGCTACAGTACATGTCGGTGTCGGTCGGTTAGCTTCGCTATAGTTGCGGGCCACAAGCATTCGGCCCAACCGGATCGGGCAACACCAATCCAACACGTCTCCTGCTACGACGCGTTTCCCCAGCTTCGTACGTTTCTTCCTCAACTGTCGTGACACACTGCTCGACGTTTCCCTACCTGGCGCGCCAACTTCTCAGTAACAACAGACTCACACTGCAGCTCGATTCTCCGCAATGTTTGCTCCCCTGCGCGCTTCAATTAGCAACTTATACAGCAACGATCATCCTGCTGCTGCGTTCGGTTCTCTAAGTAGCAGCTGCAAACTTCTCCACTCGGCGACCTCACTGTGCTGCTGTGATCGATTTTCTTCTGCAGTGAAGGTGTTTCTCCAGCAGCGGTCCTCTCTCTTGCACGACAATTCCCCAGCGGAGTCGCCAAATTGTTATGTAAAAAATGAGAGGGAGAGAATGGGAAGTGAAACAGAATTATATTGCTAAGCCCACAGTATATATGCAGTAGAAATACAGCAGAAATGGGAGAGAAAGATATAGGAGAAGAGAGTGAGGAACCTGTGGAAGACCACTCCATTGATTCCTTCTGGAACGTCCCAATGCACCAGCCCACACAGCAGCCTGCTGTGGAAAACTCCCAGATATCAATTCGTATCTCATCCCAATCCCCTGCTACCACTTTAATACCCCTCCAGCCCACTGCCACAGCTGGCAATGTAATTACAAAATACAATATTGTCCTCTAACCAACTGACAAACTCTAACAACCTATCTACAACTGTCACCAGCCCTTAACCCACTAACAACCCAACCAATAACAAACTCTAACACCTGGACAGCCCCCCTTTATTCCTAACAGTAAGTACCATTTCATTTCAGTGTTTTAGTTGGAAAACGAGCGTTGGCTCGAGTTTTGACGGTTTAGTGCCGTACGCTTAAGGTAATGTTTTCAGGTGTGTTGACCGTTTGGAAACGCAACGCGACCATTTGAACGGAACTTCACGACCCTTGTTGGTCGGGTGATGTTTTCGTTGTTCCCAAAGGCTTCTCGAGGAGGAGAAATTCTAAGGTGGGGAGGTTGTAACATCCAGTGTTTTGAGCCAAGGTAGAATTCCAAGGGAATTTGAATTTTGGCGTTTACTAGACGGACCGTTCTTTGAACCGAGCTTCGGAACGTAATTTCAAGAGTTGAAACACTTTAATGTGTTGTTTTTAGACGTGGTTGAAGGCCCGAAAGGTCCCACAGAGGTCCCGTTGAGTTTTGGGAGCGTCGGGCCCCGAAAATCAAAAGAGAAGAGGGTTTGCACAGGGCACACGATTTTTCTGAAACCGTGCAGCCCCTAGCACCAAACTGTGTGGTCGGTATTAGAGAAGCAGAAGTGCCTCACAAGGGCTATGCACGGTTTGCCCAAACCGTGCGCCTAAGCCGCATGGGTAGTGCCACTTAGGCAGTACCTAAGTACTATTCATCGCACGGCTAGGCAAACCGTGCGGCACAACCGTGGGAGGCGGGTTCATTAGGCAGTGGGAGCCGCATGGTTGACGCACAGTTTGGCCAAACCGTGTGACCTAGTTTTTAGGGGTAAAATGACTATTTTTCTCATGAGTTTTAAAACTCATTTTCTTTCTATTCTCCTCTTGGCAGCTGCGTGAGACCTCCTCCCTGCACAAATGGAGCTTCCAAACTCCTTCACCTAGGCATGGAGATAACTCCTTCGTCTGAAGTCCGAATCGAACGTCGTCGGTCTCTATGGATCTACATCGGTAAGCTCTTTGATCCTCTTTAATCTATTTCAAGTTCTTTGTTCCATCTGTTGCGCTATTTTGGTGCGAGCTCATTTGCCCTATTTTCAGGGCAAATGTTTGTTTCATCAACTTATTCCAAACCGACCCAAAGCAGACCTTGATATTGGACAAGTGGAACGTCCTAAAGCATAAAGTAGGTTGTCTACAACTTTTTCCTTAAATTTTCCGTCATTTTATGAATAGCGTCGTTGTGTTGTGCGCCGGCCTTTGCCAAGCATAGCCTTTTAATTGGTTTTATCATGTCAATTGATCATCGCACCTAGATGCACTCTCTATGATCGTTGTTTAGTAGTTTGAGGTTGCCAACCTCGATCACGGACACCCTGTGGGTGTGCCGGCATGAACCGCCCCATTATAATTAATTGTTTAAATGTCTGAAACGCCTTCTAAGTGTTCGGCTTAGACTATAAATGGAACTGCCCCTTGTATGTAATTGTCTTCATCTATGTTACCCACTAAATAAAAGGCTTGTTCAGGAAGACTATCTAATTCTCCGGAAAGAATCAATTGAAACCCTCTAATTGTTTCTGTTAAACCAACATATTTTCCTGGGGAACCAGTAAATACTTCTGCTACGAAAAAGGGTTGTGATAAGAAACGTTCAATTTTTCGCATTTTATTACTTGAGTTATTCATTTGAGTCTGGGGTGGGGGTCAAATTATTTGTTGATCGCGTTGGAGGATAATGACTATTGCTTTCCAATTGGCTGTTTTTGCATTAATTGCTACTTCATCAATCTTATTAATTAGTACATGGCACCTTCTAAATGCCTTTTTAACCCTTATATTTGTTTTTCCATGCGTGGTAGTTTGTTTTAAATGCTTCTTTTGATGAATTGACACATGCTTTTGGAATGGATGGTTAGATATGCTAATAAATAGTTTGAAGAACAATGTCATGATTTTATAATAAAACCTCTCAAATGAGGTGCGTTGTCTTTGAAATTACAGTGTTGATTAGTGATTTAATGAATGCTTGGTCGTTTGGCATTGGTGTTATCTTCTACCTTTGTTTTGATAGCTAAGGCATGTTTTGTGCATCGCCTCAAATGGCATCGTTAAATGGAGTGGCCCTCTTCTATATGAATGTTCATTTAACATGTTCCATGGCTTGGCCACTCCTAACTAAGTGACCAATGAACCAAGCTCCACCTAAGGTCTTGGCTTGCTTAATAAATGGGATTACCCATGCAAGTAATTGCCCAATGGACCATGGTACCTTCTAGGTATCTTTTTGAGCCTTTTTGAATGAATTGTCATGTTTTGTTAATTAAATGGCATGTATTAAATGTAAGAGTATAATTTTGGCCCGGCGGCCTGAGTGGCCCGACAAGAAAGCCCGAGCGACCTGGCCCAACAAAGCCCGAGTCGGGCCGGGCTGGGCTCAGGCTGGGAAGGCCCGCAGGGCAGGCCGGGCCGGAAAAGCCCGGCCCACTGACCCGTACGAAGCCTGGCCCGTAAAATTCCGTCTGCTGTAAAAAAATAACTAGGAAACTGCTGGTAGGGAGATTCGAACCCCATACTACAGGCTTCCAAGGCTGCGCCTGGACCAACTGGTCCAGGCGATGCACCTGTTTAAGAATTACTAGACTGTATATATATATATATATCAATGATTTAACATTATATATATAATTATATATCAATGATTTAAAATAATATATATATATAACTCATTATATATTAACAAAAAAATAATATATATAATTATACATCAATGATTTAGCATTATATATATATATATATATTAACAAAAAAATAACACTCAGTCGCTAATGTTCGCACATGCCCCCCAAACTTCATTAATATTTTTTATGTCCACCCCCAGTCTCATTAGTTTTTTTAAGTCTACTTGCATATATTATATATATATATGTAAATCTATTTAGAAAACAAAAAAAAATAACAAACCCAATAATTTTTTTTACAAATTGCACATAATATATATAGATTCACATGTATAAATCTATTTAGAAAAAAAAATAACATATCCGCCCATTGTTGCACACCCCCCAACTCATTATTTTTTTTTACAACTTTCACATGTTATTATAATTGATATTTTTTTATACATGGCAAACGCTGAAGATTCGTTTTCTTAATCGAATTTTTTCAAATAAATTATTTGGGCTTTAATTGTTTTCTGAATTGATCTATATTTTAGATTTTTATTAAATTAAATAAAATATTGTAATTATAATAGTCATGTGACGTTGGGGTTGAGGATTATTATGAAATGCATGAAGTGAGCAATTTAAAACATGTAAAATGATTGAAAATGAAATGCACAATGTTTCAACCGTAAAATGTTAATAAAAAAAGAAAAAGAAAATAAACGATTTAACATTATATATATATATATATTAACAAAAAAAATAACACTCATTCACTGATGTTCGCGCAACCCCCAACCTCATTATTTTTTTAAGTTTGTTTGCGTATATTATATATTTTATATATACTATATATACATATATAAATCTAGTTATAGAACAAAAAATTTATCCCACCCACTACTGCGCACTCCACCCTCTCATTGATTTTTTTTACAACTTGCACATAATATATATATATATATATATATATATATTCACATGTATAAAGCTATTTAGAAAAAAATTAACATATTCACCCACTGTTGTGCACCATCAACCCCTAATTAATTTTTTTTACAACTTTCACATTATAAATGTTATTTATTTAGGCATGACAAACGCTAAAGATTCGTTTTCTTTAATCGAACGTTTTCAAATAAATTATTTAGCCTTTAATTATTTTCTGAATTGGTCTAAATTAAATAAAATATTATAATTATAATAGTCATGTGACGTTGGAGTTGAGAGTTATTAGGAACATTTTAAGTCTATTTGCGTATATTATATATATTATATATATTATATATACATATATAAATCTATTTGGAAAACAAAAAAAAAATAACTCACCCACTGCTTTGCACCCCCAGCCCCTCATTAATTTTTTTTACAACTTGCATATAATATATATAGATTCATATGTATAAATCTATTTAGAAAAAAATTAACATATTCGCCCATTGTTACACACCCCCCAACCCCACATTAATTTTTTTTATAACATTCACATATTATTATAAATGTTATTTATTACAATGATTGTTATTAATTTAGACATGGCAAACGCTGCAAATTCGTTTTTTTTTAATCGAACATGTTCAAATAAATTGATTGACCTTTAATTATTTTTTGAATTGATCTATATTTTAGATTTTTATTAGATTAAATAAAATATTATAATTATAATAGTCATGTGATGTTGGTATTGAGGGTTATTATGAAACGCATGAAGTGAGAAATTTAAAACAAATGATTGTAAATTAAATGGACAACATTTCAATTCAACTGTAAAAAGTAAATAAAAAAAGAAAAATAAAATTAACGTTTTTACAAAAAAAATGTTAAACGTTTAAAAAATGCGTTTAAAAAAAGACGTTTTAAAATAAAATTTTAAAAAACACGTTTAAAAAAAATTAAAAAAACATTTAAATGGAATGGCGTGTTCATGATGGCTTGCCTTTGAGGAATTGAATGTTTTAAATGAAATGAATTATGGAAGGGTGGCAATGCCACGCCGTTTGATCATGTATTGCTAAATGCTTAAATTGAAATGTTAAGCCTTGATTATAATGGCTTGATAAATGTAAAGCATGAGAAGGAAATGCCTCATGGCTTTATATTGATATTAAAATGATTACATCTTGATATAGGTTGCGGAACGGTGGTAAGGGATCAATTGAGCATGGCGGAAAATCACACTCCCTTACATCGGGTGTTGAGTTCATGACGTCTCGCGCCATTGATACTAGTAGAATGTGGGTTGAGGCGCCACGCTCCCTGTTCAGAGTGATGACATGATCGCTCACCATCCTGAGTGTCGTGCATGACATCTCACACTCTATTAGGATGTAGGGCATGTACCCTATTGCTTGAGTTTATAGGCTCGTTTAGACGGTTATGGATGACTGAGTTACGCCCGGTCCAACCAACACCTAATATTTCTGGTATATGGTCACTTACGTCCGCACATATTTGGTTCATATAGGTGGGTGCAATATAGAACTATACTATATATATATTATAACTATATATATAGCTACTGATCAGACACTCATTCCGACCGTGAGCCGAAGCAGGTAGAGTCGGTCAGATGTCCTATTGGAACCCGAGCCGACCGGTGTTTATTTATTTATTTCAGCACCGCTTATCGTTATTCTGCTATTACCTGCACACTGTTTTGCTTATTATTCACATACTAGATTTAGTTGTAGACATCATAGGTGGTAACCTACTGAGATTTATATCTCACACCATGCTCGGGCGCCATTACATTGGGGTACCCGAGTAGACCTTATGTTCACAGGACCATGGATGTTTGCTTGTGCTGCTTTGCAGTACCTGGAAGTTAGGAGCACAGGACTGAGCTGGAGCACAGGATGCTCGTGGAGATCACCCCTGGGGCTTTTGTTCTTTTCTTTAGTCATGTATTGTATTGTATCATGTTGTCTGTTGTATGTCTACCGTTTAGTTTTGTATCATCATCAGGGCATGCATGTTTTTTTGTATATTGGCGTTGGTCATCTCTTGTATTCAATTATTATTATTATTATTTTGATGCTCTGTCTTTCATTTAATATTGCTTCTGATGTTGTCGGTTTATTTCTTGATACACCGTTGTGCTACTCTGATCATGAGGGAAATTATCTTCACTATCACCTCCTTAGACCCTCGCTGCTAGTCAGCAGCATCTCACATACGGGGAGGCGCGCTTGAGGTCATGTGACCCTCCGGTCCAGCTACCATCTTAATGGTCAGTCGGGTCGGGACATTACAATTTACCTCATTCCACCAGTTGTTAAGTCCATTGGTACCCGCTGGTTACCACCTGGCTCTTCAAGGAAACTGGTCAAGGTTCGTGTCTCACCACTCTTGATTTTCCTAGTTGGGGAAGGAGGGGTGACACATCTGGAGCATGTCAATTAGCTCATAACCTACACTCCTGTGGTCCAACTCCTATCGAAGTGGTATAGGCTACTACTCCACTTCAGGTCACATGAGGCTCCAACCCCATTATAGATTAGGGCCTTCGGGCCACTTTTTCACGAAGAGGCCTTTGGGTCATCGATAAATTATAATAGGGTAATAGTTGGTGCTTTCCAATCCTTAAGAGGGATGGAGCTTGACCCATAGGGGCACCTGAGTGTGTATTTGCAGTTTGAAATCTCCTTTACGTAATATTAATAATCACATTTCACCTCTATATTATAAATGCACTTATATTTATAACTATATTTTACCCTAACCCTATATTTTAAATATAGTAGTTATACTTAAAATTAAATTTTAGCCCAACATTATATTATATTTTTCCCTAACCCTATATTATAAATAAGGTTATCTTTATAATTATAGTTATATTTATAAATATATTTTACTCTGAACCTATATTATAAATATACTTATATTTTTAAAAAATAATATAGTTATATTCAAAAAAAATTCAAAGAAGATATCGTCTAAGACAACACTCACCCTTCTGTTTATTTATAAAACAATTATGATTTGTAAAAAAGCTTTTAATAAAACATTATAATATATGTATAATATTATAATATATGTTAGTATTGGTATTATATATGTATGGTGATATTACTATAATATATGTTCATATTTTTATATTATAAAAAGTGTTGACAAAAGTTATGTTTTAAAAATTATAAGCTTTTAATAAAATTTTATAATATATATATATATTATACGTTAATATTATTATAATATAATATTATAATTTATATATTATGATATATGTTGATTGCATTTTGGGTTCTACCCAAGTGGCAAAGGCTCCCCCATAATACTCATCAACTAGGGTTCAAACTCTGACTGCCCTAATTCATGGGAATTTCCAGATGACACCACGGCGCAAGGGCAGTGGCCATGGTGCAGGTTAACAACCACACAGAACAGAGGACCACAACGTAGGGAAAGGCTAGCGACTGGCATTGAGGAGGTGCACCATGGTGTAACGCTGGTCATGGTGACTCTAAGAGGAACACTATGGCGTAATGCAGCGTGATGCAGGAGCTCATGATGTAGGATGGTCATCCACAATGCAGGAGGGCATTGCAAGTGTGATCTTCAAGGCATAGCAGTGTAGCCTAGGATCCTAGGACGTAGTGTTGTGGGCCATGATGTAGTGACACAGGGAAACCATGTATCTAGGACTTTGTGCCTCTATGCTTTTGGAGCATGTAATGTTAGGGCTTACGGGTCATGTAAGGAGTTTCCTCTCAACCCAGTTAAAGAGGTTTCATTTCCTTAAAAAAGGGGCTTGACACCGAACTGTTTTGAATAATAGATGTCAACATATATTAGAATATATATGTTAATATATATTGTTATAATATAATATTAATATATGTTATACATATATTATCTATTTTTATACTATATGTTAGTATATATATTATTATATTATAATAAATGCTGATATTATTATAGAATAATATATTTCATTATATGTAAATATAATTATATTTTATAATATATGTTAATATATGTAAATATTATAATATGTTAATATTATGTTTTATATAATAAATGTTAATGTATTTTATAATATATATAATAATATAACATATGTTAATTTTACGATGTTTCATTGCACCCTTAGTTTTTCATATTATAATATATGTTAATTATTAGTAGGTCCGGGGTGGGTTACAAAGGAAACAAATTGCAGATGCAGAGGCTCGAAACCAGGACCTCCTCAACTCACCGCCACAAATAGAGCAGGGCAAAACCACTGAACTGCGCCTTATGAGCCAATTATAACATAAGTTAATGAATTTGATGTGAGTATTAGTTAGAGAAATAATGTTAATATACGTTTGTACGTAATTAGTACAAATGAAAATTGAATGATATATAATATCATACATAATTAAAATTTTAAAATCAGTGAAATGTAGAAGTAAAACATCATCAATGTTGATGCGTACACAAGTGTCCTCAAATCCCACACCTTGGCTCTTTGATACAATGTCCAGTCAATGAGTCCATTCAGTAGGTTCTTGGAGTGTGCTCAGTTACAGGTCTAGATGCAATGTCCTCAACAGTCAGTCTAGTAGCAGAACTAAAACTAGCCTCCCATCAACTCGAGTATTGTATAGGAAATTGGTAGCTAGCAGGACTAGGTATAGAAAAATCACTGGTTCGAACCCCCTAATCAGTGCCCTAATCCAAGGAATGTGGCACTACATGAGTTACAAATGGCACACAGGTCGCAATATCAAACTCAAAGGTCTAACCAGTGGGTAAAATATAGTACTTAGAACCCCAACTATTGCCCCAATTAGTGTCATAGCTAGTGCTCCACTCCAAATAAGTGTGCATGTGAAATGTCTCAGATGTCACCGAGTATGAGAAAGCCCCATTCAGTGGCTTTATAATGGTATCTTCAGTCATCTGAGTAGTGGAATGACACATACGACATTGATGCGAAGATCAATTCTCATAGATGTCTGATGGATTGGGTGTGGCCTGTGGCCACATAGGCTGGGGGAGAGGAGCACAATTTCCTAGAAAGCCCCTTCAAAAAAATAATGAAAAAGATGTTGTCTTGGACAACGCTCATCCCTGATGACATTTCCACCCCCCTACATTAGAAATATGTTTTCCCTTCTACTCATTTTAGTAATCAATATATTTATTTTAGTTATTTAAGAAATTTACCCTCATGTTGTTCATAGGTGGAAAGAACAGAAAAAAATCACTGACCGCAGAGAAGGTAATAAGTGCAGGCCCCTGGGATGAAGTGTTGAGATGGAAAGGGAGTACGAATATGAGAGCTGGTTGATCAAGGCATATGGAAAGAAGAAAAAAAGTTAGTAACCGGGTATAAGGAAAAAATCCCATCAATGTTGTTAGGACAATGGGTATAAGAAACAACCTTATATGCAGTATTGATATTTTCAGTATAAATCCTTCAAGATAATTATAGAAGTAGAAGAAAGGGAAGATTCTCAATGGAAGACACTCCCTAGAAAAAAATCCAAGACCTCCCAAGATCAAATCCTCCAGTTAACCAAGATAAAACCCAACAATATTTGTAATCTACTCGGTAAAAATAGCTTGTGTTCAATATCTCTTACCTACCACAACCAGCCCAACAAACTAATGTAAGGAAAAGGTCAATACTGCACTCTGTAGCTAACGCCCATGCCCAAACAGACTGACCCACTCCTCTCATTCCTATTACTGATATCCCCCCACCACTCGCATTCCTATCACTACCACCCTCCTGAAAAATCAACCTTTTCCTCAATTGGGATGCCAAAACTATTCTTGAACAACCTGGAATAGTAACACTCGCAGTAGGATGATCAATGATCTTGTTAATGGTGAATTCCCCTTACCTCAATGTGACGTGGGGATACTCTTTTATAGATGAGTAAATCTAATTACAAAGCGGGTAAGTCCGATGTGGGACTCAGGAATACCCATTTAACCTTAAATGGGGTCCAACACTCCCCCTCAAGCTGGACATGCCCAGATTGGATAGAGTCCCACAAAGAAAACAAAGAAGACAAGACACATGACCATCTCAGACTCCCCCTCAAGCTGGGCCATGGAGGCTGTGAATACCCAGCCTGGTAGTGAGAGACTCAAGGCGAGCTCCTGGGAGACCTTTGGTGAAGAGATCGGCAAGCTGATCGGCCGTCGGGATATGGCCGAAACCGATATGGTGCTGCTCCAGATGGTGGCGGAGAAAGTGACAGTCCACCTCGATATGCTTCATCCGTTCATGGAAGACGGGATTCGAGGCAATCTTCGTAGCGGCCTGATTGTCACACCAGATATGAGCAGGAGTCGATGCGGGGAAACCGAGCTCATGGAGGAGATGACGAAGCCAGAGGATCTCAGTAGTGACGGTGGCCATGACTCGATACTCGGCCTCGGCACTCGACCGGGAGACGACAGTCTGCTTCTTGTTGCGCCAAGAGATGAGATTGCCGGTGAAGAACACGGCGAAACCCGAAGTAGACTTGCGGGTAGCGAGGCAACCGGCATAGTCCGCATCACAGAAGGCCTCAACATCCATGTGAGCATGATGTGAGTACTGAAGGCCACGTGCAGGGTCTTTCTTGATGTATTTGGCAATGCGAAGGACAGCATCCCACTGAGATCGGGTGGGATGCTCCATGAACTAGCTGACTTTGCCAACGGCACAGGCAATGTCGGGACGCGTCATGGTGAGGTAGTTGAGTTTACCGAGCAGGCGTCGATAGCTCTCGGGATGAGGAAATGGTTCCGAGTCGGAATGAAGGGAGCGTTCCCCAGGCTCAAGTGGAGTGTCCACAGTGGTGGTTGTGCTCAACCCGACATCCTGCAAGATATCAAGAGCATACTTGCGCTGGCAGAAAGAGATAGTGTCCGCAGTCCGGGAGACCTCGATGCTAAGGAAGTAAGTGAGGGGACCAAGATCCTTGGTGTGAAAGTGTTGGTGAAGATGCGCCTTGAGGGTGGCGATGCCTCTAGAGTCGCTCCCTGTGATAATGATGTCATCAACATAAACCACAAGCAAGATACAGTCGTGCGCCGTCGTACGGAAGAAGACTGTGTGATCTTTCATACTCCAAGAGAGACCAAAGGCTGTGACGACTGTGCTGAAGCGGCCAAACCAAGCCCAAGGAGACTGCTTGAGGCCGTAGAGGGAGCGACGGAGACGGCAGACATGTCGGTCGGCACCAGAGGCAGAAAAACCAGGAGGCTGCTGCAGGTAGACTTCTTCATCAAGAAAGCCATGGAGAAAAGCATTTCTAACATCCAGTTGATGAAGCGGTCAGTGATGATGAGCAGCCAGCGAGAGGAAAAGGCGGACAGAGGTCATTTTTGCGACTGGAGAGAAGGTCTCAAAGTAGTCGATGCCATATGTCTGAACAAATCCCTTTGCGACAAGCCGGGCTTTGAGGCGGCAAAGAGAGCCGTCGGGATTTAGACGGATCGTGAAAATCCATTTACAGCTGACCGCCTGTTTGCCCGCCGAAAGTGGAACAAGATCTCATGTATGGTTGTCATCCAGAGCTTGCAATTCATCCCTCATGGCGGCGAGCCACCCGGGGTGAGATTTTGCTTCACCAACTGTCCGAGGAAGCGACATGGTCTCCAGCGCTGACAGACCCCTGTATGAAGATACAAAGAGAGGAGTAGTCTGACACGAGCGAGTACCTTTCCGGACCGCAATCGGCACGTCCTCGGGAGCTGGGACAGGAGCATCGGACAAAGCAGGAACAATGTTGTCCTCGGCCGGGATGGGAGGTACAGCGGAAGGACGACGGGAGTAGGTATGTCCAAAGAGATGACCGGGCGAGGGAGACACCAGAGGCGGGTGAACGAAGAGCGGAAGACAGTCATCGATGGTAGTGTCGGGAGAAGAAGAGGGGAGAGTGAAAGGAGAGGTCTCGACAAACGATACGTAGGCAGAGGTGATATACCGGTGGAGGTCTGGAGAGAAGCATCGGTACCCGCGCTGAGTGCGGGAATATCCAAGAAAAATACAGCGAAGGGATTTGGGAGAAAGTTTGGAGAGATTGGGGCGAGTGTCCCGAACATAACAAAGACATCCGAAGACGCGGAGTGGAAGGGAGTGAGGAGGACTAGAGGGGAACAGGGTATGAAAGGGAGTCTCCCCCTGAAGGATGGAGGAGGGAAGACGATTCAGAAGGTAAGTAGCAGTGAGGATGGCATCCCCCCAGAAGAGAAGAGGTACCTGGCGGTAGAAGAGGATGGCACGAGCGGTTTCCAAAATATGTCGGCGTTTCCGCTCGACCACCCCATTTTGCTGAGGGGTATCAGGACAGGAGGTCTGGTGGATGATGCCGTGGGCCCGCAGAAACTGCTGAAAGTGAGTGGATAAGTATTCCCGCCCATTGTCAGATCGGAGACATTTGACAGGGATAGAAAATTGTGTCTGGATCTCATGGAAAAAGGTCTGAAAGGTGGAGAGAACCTCTATCCGATCTCGAAGAAGATAAAGCCAGGTCATCCAGGAATAATCATCAATGAAAGAAATGTAATATTTATACCCAGATTGACTCGAGGTGGCACAGGGACCCCATACATCGGAATGAACCAAATCAAAGGGTTTGGCGGCCCGTGTGTCAACTCGAGGAGAATATGATGTGCAATGATGTTTCGCAAAACGACACGACTCACAAGGAAAAGATAAACGGGGACTAATATCGGGGTAGAGTTGATGAAGTGCGGAGGCGGAGGGGTGGCCCAACCGAGAATGGAGGTCTACGGCATGAGCAGGGATAGACGCGCAGGCGATGGAAGTCGGGCCATCGAACATGTACACCCCATCCCGAAGCTGGCCTCTACCAAGTTCCTGGTTCGTCGTCCGCTCCTGAAACAAAACAGAAGACGAGGAAAAGATAGCAGTGCAATTGAGATCCTTGGTCAGTTTGCTGATGGAAAGCAGGTTAAAAGGACTCCGGGGTACATGAGCCACCGAGGACAGGTGAAGGGAGGAGGTGAGGGAACAGGTGTCAAAGCCGGCTATGGGGAGAGTGGACCCATCAGCAACAGTGATGGCTGAGGATCCACTATAGGAACGGTAGTTGGAGAGCATACCTGCATCCCCAGTGAGGTGGTCGGACGCACCCGAGTCAAGCATCCATGCAGGGGAACGGTGACTGACAAGAGCAGTGTGACCACCGGAATGGGCAAGAGAAGCTGAGGAAAAGCCCGGGATGGAGGTGGTCCGGTAATCGTGAATCAGCTGGATCTCAGCCAGGGAGAGATCCAAAGACGGGGGAAGAGCAGCAGCAGGTGAGGACGCATCGCGGAGCGCAGTCTGGCCCTGGCGGGGGTGCGACTCGGGACGACCATGCAGGACCCAGCAACGGTCGACCAAATGGCCGAGCTTGCCGCAGTGTTGGCAGAGGGGGCGAGGTCGGCCGTCGCCACGGCCGCGCCCTCGAGGGCCAGTAGGGCGACCACCGCCACGTCCGAGGAGCGCAGTGTGATCAGAGACGGGGACGGGTGGTGCCAGGGCCCGATGAGCCTTCTGCAGGCGATGATAGACCTGCGGGATATCCAGTGTAGACGGGCTGGCTAGCATCTCAGTGGTCGTCGTGGCGTAGTCCGGTGCGAGGCCATTCAGGAGATTGAATAGGCAGAGCTGGTCCCGTTGAGTCTGCGTTTCGGCCGGAGTTTGAGGAATAGGCCAGAGTTCCTGCAGTTCGTCGCGGAGACCCTTCAATTCCATGAAGTAGGTTGGGAAGGTCCGATCCTGCTGGCGGATATGGGAGAGACGCTGTAGAACGTCGGAGACCCGAGCCAAGTTATTGGTCTCGGAGAACATGACAATCAAGGAATCTCATAGCTCTTTGACGGTGTTGGCAGTCCTGGTGACATCTTTCACGGACCAGTCCATGGAGTTGACCAGTAAGGCGAAGATTTTGCTGTCCGCCAGCTGCCAAGAGTCGAACTTGGGGTCAGTGAGTTCGGGTGGGGGTTTCTCAAGATGAGAATGAAGTCTCATGCCGCGGAGGGACATCAAGACCGTCTTCCGCCAGACGGAGAAATTAGTGGCATCCAGCCGGTCATCGACAAGCCGGGAGGAGGCCGTGATCAGGGACGGCAGAACGGAGGATGCGTCCATGGAGGGCAGGCGCTGGACCTGTTCGCCGGGAGTCGTGCGGTGGAAGGGAGGCGGCCCAGAGAGGTCGCCGGAGGGAGCAGCGACAGAGGGTAGCGCTCAGGATGGTGCGGTTGGGCAGGGGTGCCGCGGGTGCTAGGGCGCGAGTGTTGGGCAGGAGCGCCGCGGGGCCGAGGGCGGTGCAGGACCTGGGTGCGCCGTGCGCCGGAAGCCGGGGCCGGGAACAACGCCGGGAGAGGGCGCCGGAAGGGGAGCCGCTGGGAGAGGGCGAGGGCGCCGGGGCGAGGGCGTCGGGGCGAGGGTGTCGGGGCGAGGCCGAGGACGCCGGGGCGAGGCCGAGGGCGAGGCGTCGGGGCGAGGCGCCGAGGGCGAGACGCCGAGGGCGAGGCGCGCCGAAGTCGAGGCGGCGGGGCGAGGCGCCGGGGTGAGGGTGCTGCGGCGCGAAGGGAGGGCCGCCGTGAGGGAGTGCTGCCGGGAGTCAGGGCGAGGCGCGCCGAGGGCGAGGCGTCGGGACGAGGGCGCTGCGGCGCGAAGGGAGGGCCGCCGTGAGGGAGTGCCGCCAGGAGCCAGGGCGAGGCGCGCCGAGAGCGAGGCGTCGGGGCGAGGGCGCTGCGGCGCGAAGGGAGGTCCGGCGAAGGGAGGGCCGCCGGGAGGGAGGGCCGCCGGGAGGGAGGGTCGTCGAGAGGGAGGGCCGCCGGGAGGGAGTGCCGCCGGGAGGGAGGGTTGTCGGAAGAGTAGGGCAGAGCCAGAGGAGGGGGAGAGAGGCGGGGCCGGTCAGAACCGGGAATCCGCTGGGAGGGAGGGTCGGGATGAAGATCCCTCTGATACCATGTTAATGGTGAATTCCCCTTACCTCAATGTGAGGTGGGGATACTCTTTTATAGATTAGTAAATCTAATTACAAAGCGGGTAAATCCGATGTGGGACTCAGGAATACCCATTTAACCTTAAATGGGGTCCAACAGATCTGGTTCATGGTGATGGGATATTGAACCTTGATTGAAAAATCTAATTATTCCTATGATAAAGCCCCTATGTCAACAAAACATAAAAGCCTAGATCTCTGAAGAAAAACAAGGTAAGATAGAGGATTTTCACAAATCAAATCCTGACAAAGAGAGCAAGCATCTGAATTAGATTCACATTGATCATATGATGGAGACATCAATCGATCAGCTGAGCTTGCCAACAATTTTATTTATAGAGATGCCATTTGTTTCATTATATTAGCCTTCCTCCATCAAACTTTTTCCCTGCATTTTTCCATACTAGATGTTGACCATATTGTACCTGCCCCTTTTTAAAAAGGATGATCCAATTTGTAAGTCCAGTTCAAGTGCAAGAACACGTTAATTGTTTGGGAAACCAGAATCACTTAGTTCATTATTCTTGTGTAGACTCATCAATGAAACAAAAAGTGATAATAAACTATGGTCTCCATGTGTGGCATGAGTTTTTTTTATACGTTTTTAAAAAAAAAATTACAGAAAACGGTTAGGGCAAAAAAAAATTTCAAAGCGCGCCGCAAAGACGGCATCCCCAAACACCCATTTACCTCTCATTTTCTCTCTTTTGCGGCGAAGTTTGCGATTTGAAATTTTTGGAAAGCTTTTAGAGGTATGGTTTTTAATTTAATGTTTTTTATTTCGTTGAATTGTTTTTAGTTAAATATTTTTTTAAATTTAATGTTTTTTATTTAGTTGAATTGTTTATAGTTAAATATTTTAATTCTTTAGTAGTTTAGTTAGTTTTATTTTATTTTATTTTGTTTATTAGATTGTTTAATTAGTTATATATATTTAGGAATTATAATTATCATTAGTATAAATTAATTTAGGATTCTTTTAATGAAATTTTGGAACCATAAAAACTATGTTATCTAAGCAATCAAATCCTTGTCTGGATACAAACAAGTGAATGTGGCTCTGGCACAGATGTACCTAGGGGTAAAATCCGAAAACACCGATTTGAGCATTAGTTGTACAGCATGCTCGACCTACAATAAATGTCACTTACATTATCAAAATCTTGATCGGGAAACTTTTTTTACGTAGAACGTAATGTTTGCCTGTGTGTACTGTTATTGGGAGGTTATTCAAACTGAGCAAGGAGCTTCTTATAGTACACAACCAATAACAGTGGTTAATACAACTAATTGTGTAACCCTAAGTGACCTTCAAGACAGAATTCATGGCTCATTAAATCTAGGACTCGATCAAAAGATCAAGTCAATGAGTTATAGACATTTGCAGTTCCTGTCAACATTGTGGCATCTAGCTTGTCCATTGGTTGATGATGCACAGTGAATCCAAACAATTAATTTGTTTTCTCAACGGTCGGATGGTACCATGATGGAGTTATATGTTGATGTTTCTACTGTACAACAACAACATCCAATTGTACAAAGACGTAGACTTACAAGAGTCGTTGAAGATAGTCCGCCCCATGAAGTTGAGACTATTCCAAATGATGCAGAAAAGGACAACCTACTTGATCTCCCGGATATACATGTTAACCCGACATCTGATGAGGAGTTTCGTAATAACGAAACAGATGGTGATAATAGTGCTGATGAGAAAGGAACAACGAAAGTTTCGAGAAATGCATTAGTTGTATAGCAGGCTCGACCTACAATAAATCATCCACCGCTCTTTGCATCTTGGTCAGAAGCAATGACACGTGTGCCTGAATTTGAAGATAATGTTCTCACACCGGCAACTGAGTTTCCCGGAGTTAAACGAGATAGGTTTAGTGAGATGGACAAAACTTTATATGTTGGAAGAAATTTTCCAACTAAAGATGCATTAAAAAGTACGCTAAAGAGATTTCACATTGAGAGGCACTGTAGCTATGTAGTTTACGAATCATACCGTAGAAAATATGTCATACGGTGTGAGAAGTATGGGGATGATTGTAGATTTTGATTGAGGGCGATTCCGGACATTGCATTTGGAGGTTGGAGAATCTCGAGGATTGAGGCAGCTCATACTTGCATTCAGCCAAGTCTGACACAAGATCATACTTCATTGGATGCAGAATTTGTGTCATCTATTGTTGTTGAGATGATTAGGACATGTCAAGATGCTCCGATAGCCCTTGTGCAAAAGACGATACAACAGACATTTGGTTATAAGATTTTGTATAATAAGGCATGGGTGGCAAAATAGAAGGCAATTGTGAAGGTCTATGGTGATTGGGATGACTCATATCGAGTATTGGCGCAATTGCTAGCTATACTGAGTCATCATAACCAAGTTGTATTCCATCTTGATACAAACGAATATGTGTCTCATGATAACAGACTTGATCCATCTCGTGTTCAATTTCATCGATTGTTTTGGGCATTCCTCTCATGTATCTCCGCATTTCGTTTTAGCAAACACTTCATTCAGATTGATGGAACGTTTCTATACGGAAAATACAAGGGCGTATTGTTGATTGTGGCAACCCAAGATGGAAACCGTTCACCTCTTCCGCTTGTCTTTGCCACTGTAGAGAAAGAAAACTATGAATCATGGAGTTGGTTTTTGACATGTATCAACAACCATTTCCCCAAATTCAGGGTGTTTGTTTGATATCTGATCGGCATCGGGCAATTAATGAGGCAATCAATTGGATCCTGATACATGAAGTTACCCAAATGCACATCATCGGTTCTACATTAGACACATTGCTAGCAACTTGCATAAAAAATTCCACAACGAACCGATAAAGAAGGCAATCACCAGACTTGGTACGCATTGTATTTGTTATTTTTTTGTATATCAACGTAAAGATAAATTCAAAATATGTGAAATATCATCTATTCTGTGTAGCATATGAGTCAGATCAACGACGGTTTGAAGAACGTTTCGAACAAATCCGTAAGGTTAATGAAGAAGTTTACAATTATATGATGCGAATTCCAAAAAAAAATGGACATTCGCATATGATGGGGGAAGAGGTACGGACACATGACCACCAACATTGTAGAGCGCATCAATGGTGTCTTCAAAGGGTTTCGCAAGCTACCTATAACTGCCCTAGTTCAGGAGACATTATATCGTTGCGTGAAGTACTTTGTTGATAGACAAAAACTAGCATCGGATGGAATACATCAGAGGCTAACGTACGGAAGACATTTACAACGAGAGATTGAAAAGAATATTGAAGAAGCTTCTGGTTATCATGTCTGTCTATTTCGACGAGAAGACTCTCGATTTGAAGTTCAAGAGAAGTCGAACCCCATCACAAATATCATTGGTGAAAAAATGGTGGTATTACTAGAAACGAGGCAATGTCAATGTGGAAACTTTCAGGCCTTACGGTTTCCATGCTCACACGTCATCGCAGCATGTGCCTCTGTTAACATATCATGGGAAACATATGTGGATCCAGTGTACCAGATGAACACCATTGTTAACTGTTATGCTGCACCATGGACACCTATTGGCGAGTTTAGTTATTTCCCAATGCCCGAAGGTCAGTCGATAGTGGTACCTAATATGAATCGATTGCGTCCCCATGGGAGACCGAAGACCAGCAGGATGCGAAATGAGATGGACTGGCCTCAAGAACAAAGACAGAGTTTGAGATGCACCATATGTCATCAAGAAGGTCATAATCGGAAACGATGTTCTAACATTATTGGGTCGAGTTCACACTCTAAGCCACAATGATGTATTGTCGTTATTGGGAGATTCTCATATTGTAAATTTTATGTTGTTATCTCTTCCTTTTACCTCAGTTTTCTAACCCCCAAAACTAAAAATCATAAGAGTAAACCCAAAAACATCTTTTGTATACCGTAATCCTAACATTCTAAACCATAATCCTAAAAATCTTTTCTCAAATCATTAACCTAAACTGTAAAACGTTAAAAAAAATCCAAAAACCTAGATCCAAAAGGCATAATGTGAAACCCTAATCTCTAATCCTAAAATCGAAAAGATAAAACGTGAACCCAAAAACGTCTTCCCTTTACATCGGTTTTCAAAACATTATGTGATTGAGAAAATAATCATGAAACATACAATCATGTGAACAAACATATATAAATTATAAATCATATTCTTTTCTAATAAACATCTATATAACACAAACAAATGGTTTATATATATAAATATATAAAACCATATCTTACAAAACACTCAATTCTAGGTAAAACCATATCTTAATAAACTTTAGTAATATGCTTTGAAAAACATGAAGACATGCCCCTTTTCTTTTGGTAAAAAAAAGTTCATAAAACATTGTGAATAAACATGACGTGTCTTGCATTCTACAAATCATAATATTTTACTGATCATGATGTTATATTTACAGTTTACACTTACAACTCATTTCATTTGTTTATATGCAGATGAATGACACCATACTACTCAGTAAGCAGGCTACCCATTGTTCACAAGTTGTTATAGAGGGTGGTCCAGATCGATTGATCAGGGTGCGTCGAGCGCACCATTTTCATCACACGGAGCCTCCTCCTGCCATTATACCATACTTACGTCGTGTTGGCTTCTATGGTATTGCGGTATCAGATTTTACATTTGTAGACCATCACCTGCTAGTTGCACTCGTGGAGAGGTGGAGACCAGAGACACACATTCCACCTGCTGAGGGAGAGATGACCATCACCCTCCAGGATGTGGCTGTGCTTTTTAGTCTTCTTATCCAGGGGAGACCCGTTATTGGATCCACTCGGGCATCTTGGCCCGACCTTGCTCAGCGCTTGTTAGGCGTTGACATTTTGTCCGATCGTAGTGCTACTGATGGAGCATCGATATCCATGCCTTGACTGCAGTCACAGATTCCACTTGTAGGTGATGATACTGACGAGCAGATGGTGATGCGTTATGCACGTGCATATATATTACGACTTATTGGAGCGATCATGTGTACGGATCATTCAGGGATACACGTGCACATGATGTATCTACCCCTGCTAGAGGACTTTGATCGGGCAGGGACGTACAGTTGGGGATCTGCCTGCTTGGCATACACATATAGAGCATTATGCAGAATATCCGACAGGCGGCGCACAGGTCTCAGGGGATGCGTCATCCTTAATCAGATGTGGGCATGGGAGCACATCCTCGCATTCTGCCCTGATCTTGCTGGTCCGTCGGTCGAGATGGCGGTGCTGCATGACGCTCCGCGTGGACGCTGGTATGATCACTCATTTCTATCAGTTTCTGATGCTACTACAAGTTATTGACTTTAATTTCTCATTATTTATCACTATCGATGTTATATTTTATAGGTGGTGTCAGCGACACAATTTCAATGCGGTTCCAAGACACGATTTGGCCATATATCGGCTCAAATTGGACTTTCTCTTACCCCATCAGGTATGTATATACAATCTATAACTGTCTAACAAATTTAATAATAACATCATTTTTTTAGTTAAGAGTTTTTCTAACAAAGGTAATATGTTATTTCAGATTTCATGGGTTCCATACTGGTCTGTTATAGACCAGTTGCCTCCATACTGCACGGTTGGTCTTGACGATGTTACGGCTGTAGTGCCACTCATTCACTTTCATATTGTTGAGTGGCACCAGCCTGACAGAGTCATGCGCCAGTTTCTCTTGACTCGGCGGATTCCATTACCGCCGAGGCAGACAGATCAGCTTCATGGGATGAAGCTGACAGGGAGACTAGATGACGGCCGGCGTTGAGTACATGCTGTATTTCTCGACTATTGGCGCAAACGCGCAGAGTTTCGTATTCAGGGAGTTCCTACGATGCAGTTCTCTCTTTCAGCGCAGCACTAGTATGAGTCATGGTATAGACTGAAGTCTATATTGTATCTTACCCGAGCCGGCAAAAAGATGCATATGATTGTAAGTCAATTAAATTATATTACTATGTTTATTGGGTTATTTTTTAATTCATTTTTAATCTGTTTACAGGAGAGTCACACAGACAGTCTTATTCATATGAGTGATGAGGCTGAGGATAGAGTCTTCAGCTGGGAAGTCGTTCATGCTCAAGCGTTGGAGCTGAGGTCATCTGCCCATGCGTTTGCCGAGAGCCTCTTCGAGCGTCCGGCATGGAGACAGCAGGTTCCTGCCGCAGAGGAAGATCCTGCAGCAGCTGCTGGTGATGAGGAGTCACGACCACGGTGACGTAGACAACGTCATCCTGCACGTCAGGCCTCACCAGTTCCACAGGCAGAGGTCGGCCCTCTAGTAGTCCAGTCCGAGCCAATGCAGGATGTGCCTCAGATGTCATGGGATCCATCTTTTTTGACAGGATATCCTCAATTTTCTCCATCGTGGGATCCATATGGATTACAGCCTTTGGGTCCAAAGTCATCACAGCCTTGGGGTCCAGAGTCATCGTACTGCCCTCCTGATCCTTCTCCCACTTCGGTGGTAGAAGGACCCGACATCATCGCAGTGGGGAAAAAATCATGTGGTTGAACTATAACCCAACTCTGCGATGGGTCTGGACCCCAAGGTTGCGATGACTCTGGACCCAAAGGCTGCAATCCATATGGACCTCACGATGGAGAAAACTGAGGATATCCCGTCAAAAAAGATGGATCCCATGACAGATGAGGCACATCCTGCATCGGCTCAGACTGGACTACTAGAGGGCCGACCTCTGCCCGTGAAACTGGTGAGGCCTGACGTGCAGGACGACGCTGTCTACGTCGCTGTGGTCGTGGCTCCTCAGCACTAGCAGCTGCTGCAAGATCTTCCTCTGCGGCAGGAACCTGTTGTCTCCGTGCCGGACGCTCGAAGAGGCTCTCGGCAAACGCATGGACAGATGACCTCAGCTCCAACGCTTGAGCATGAACGGCTTCCCGGCTGAAGACTCTATCCTCAGCCTCATCACTCATATGAATAAGACTGACTGTGTGACTCTCCTGTAAACAGATTAAAAATGAATTAAAAAATAACTCAATAAACATAGTAATATAATTTAATTGGCTTACAATCATATGCATCTCTCTGCCGGCTCGGGTAAGATACAGGATAGACTTCAGTCTATACCATGACTCATACTCGTGTTGCGCTGAAAGAGAGAACTGCATCGTAGGAACTCCCTGGATACGAAACTTTGCGCGTCTGCGCCAACAGTCGAGAAATACAGCATGTACTCGACGTCAGTCGTCATCCAGCCTCCCTGTCAGCTTCATCCCATGAAGCTGATCTGTCTGCCTCGGCGGTAATGGAATCCGCCGAGTCAAGAGAAACTGGCGCATGACTCTGTCAGACTGGTGCCACTCAACAATATGAAAGTGAATGAGTGGCACTACAGCCGTAACATCGTTAAGACCAACCGTGCAGCATGGAGGCAACTGGTCTATAACAGCCCAGTATGGAACCCACGAAATCTGAAATAACATATTACCTTTGTTAGAAACTCTTAACTAAAAAAATGATGCTATTATTAAATTTGTTAGACAGCTATAGATTGTATATACATACCTGATGGGGTAAAGAAAGTCCAACTAGAGCCGATATACGGCCAAATCGTGTCTCGAAACCACATTGAAATTGTGTCACTGACACCACCTATAAAATACAACATCGATAGTGATAAATAATGAGAAATTAAAGTCAATAACTTGTAGTAGCATCAGAAACTGATAGAAATGAGTGATCATACCATCGTCCACGGAGAGCGTCATGCAGCACCACCATCTCGACCGACGGACCAGCAAGATTAGGGCAGAATGCGGGAATGTGCTCCCATGCCCACATCTGAATAAGGATGACGCATCCCCCGAGACCTGTGCATCGCCTGTCGAATATCCTGCATAATGCTCTGTATGTGTATGTCAAGCAGGCGGATCCCCAACTGTACGTCCCTGCCCAATCAAAGTCCTCTAGCAAGGGCAGAATGCGGGAATGTGCTCCCATGCCCACATCTGAATAAGGATGACGCATCCCCCGAGACCTGTGCGTCGCCTGTCGAATATCCTGCATAATGCTCTGTATGTGTATGTCAAGCAGGCGGATCCCCAACTGTACGTCCCTGCCCAATCAAAGTCCTCTAGCAAGGGTAGATACATCATGTGCACGTGCATCCCTGAATGATCCGTACACATGGTCCCTCCAATAAGTCGTAATATATATGCACGTGCATAACGCATCACCGTCTGCTCGTCAGCATCATCAGCTACAAGTGGAATCTATGACTGCAGTCAAGGCATGGATATCGATTCTCCATCAGTAGCACTACGATCGGACAAAATGTCAACGCCTAACAAGCGCTGAGCAAGGTCGGGCCAAGATGCTCGAGTGGATCCAATAACGGGTCTCCCCTGGATAAGAAGACCAAGAAGCACGGCCACATCCTGGAGGGTGATGGTCATCTCTCCCTCAGCAGGTGGAATGTGTGTCTCTGGTCTCCACCTCTCCACGAGTGCAGCTAGCAGGTGATGGTCTACAAATGTAAAATATGATACCGCAATACCATAGAAGCCAGCACGACGCAAGTATGGTATAATGGCAGGAGGAGGCTCTGTGTGATGAAAGTGGTGTGCTCGACGCACCCTGATCAATCGATCTTGACCACCCTCTATCACAACCTGTGAACAATGGGTAGCCTGCTGACTGAGTAGTATGGTGTCATTCATCTGCATATAAACAAATGAAATGAGTTGTAAGTGTAAACTGTAAATATAACATCATGATCAGTAAAATATTATGATTTGTAGAATGCGAGACATGTCATGTTTATTCACAATGTTTTATGAAGTTTTTTTACCAAAAAAAAAGGTGCATGTCTTCATGTTTTTCAAAGCATATTACTAAAGTTTATTAAGATATGCTTTTACCTAGAATTGGGTGTTTTGTAAGATATGGTTTTATATATTTATATATATAAATCATTTGTCTGTGTTATATAGATGTTTATTAAAAAATGATGTGATTTATAATTTATATATGATTGTCCACATGATTGTATGTTTCATGATTATTTTCTCAATCACATAATGTTTTGAAAACCGATGTAAAGGGAAGATGTTTTTGGGTTTACGGTTCATCTTTTCGATTTTAAGATTTAGATATTAAGGTTTCACATTTTGTCTTTTGGATCTAGGCTTTTGGATTTTTTTTAACGTTTTACGGTTTAGGTTAATGATTTGAGCAAAGATTTTCAGGATTATGGTTTAGAATGTTAGGATTACGGTATACAAAAGATGTTTTTGGGTTTACTATTACGATTTTCAGTTTTGGGGGTTAGAAAACCGAGGTAAAAGGAAGAGATAACAACATAAAATTTACAATATGAGAATCTCTCAATAACGACAATACATCATTGTGGCTTAGAGTGTGAACTCGACCCAACAACGTTAGGGTATCGTTTCCGATTATGACCTTCTTGATGACATATGGTGCATCTCAAACTCTGTCTTTGTTCTTGAGGTCAGTCCATCTCATTTCGCATCCTGCTGGTCTTCGGTCTCCCACGGGGACGCAGCCGATTCATATCAGGTACCACTATCAGCTGACCTTCGGGCATTGGGAAATAACGAAACTCGTCAATAAGTGTCCATGGTGCAGCATAACAGTTAGCAATGGTGTTCATCCGATACACTGGATCAACATATGCTTCCCATGATATGTTAACAGAGGCACATGCTGCGATGGCGTGTGAGCATGGAAACCGTAAGGCCTGAAAATTTCCACATTGACATTGTCTCGTTTCTAGTAATACCACCATCTTTTCACCAATGTTATTTGTGATGGGGTTCGACTTGTCTTGAACTTCAAATCGAGTCTTCTCGTCAAAATAGGCAGACATGATAACCAGAAGCTTCTTCAATATTCTTTTCAATCTCTCGTTGAAAATGTCTTATGTACGTTAGCCCCTGATGTATTTCATCCAATGCTAGTTTTTGTCTATCAACAAAGTACTTCACGCAACGATATAATGTCTCCTAAACTAGGCCAGTTATAGGTAGCTTGCGAAGCCCTTTGAAGACACCATTGATGCACTCTACAATGTTGGTGGTCATTTGTCTGTACCTCTTCCCCCCATCATATGTCAATGTCCATTTTTCTTTTGGAATTCGCATCATATAATCGTAAACTTCTTCATTAACCTGACGGATTTGTTCGAAACGTTCTTCAAATCGTCGTTGATTTGACTCATATGCTACACAAAATAGATGATATTTCACATATTTTGAATTTATCTTTACGTTGATATACAAAAAAAATAACAAATACAATGCGTATCAAGTCTGGTGATTGCCTTCTTAATCGGTTCGTTGTGGAATTTTTTATGCAAGTTGCTAGCAATGTGTCTAATGCGGAACTGATGATGTGCATTTGAATAACTTTATGTATCAGGATCCGCATTGATTGCCTCATTAATGGCCTGATACCGATCAGATATCAAACAAACACCCCGAATGTTGGGGAAATGGTTGTTGATACATGCCTAAAACCAACTCCATGGTTCATAGTTTTCTTTCTCTACAATGGCAAAGGCAAGCGTTAGAGGTGAACGGTTTCCATCTTGGGTTGCCGCAATCAACAATACGCCCGTGTATTTTCCGTAAAGAAACGTTCCATCAATCTCAATGAAGTGTTTGCTAAAACGAAATGCGAAGATACATGGGAGGAATGCCCAAAACAATCGATGAAATTGAACACGAGATGGATCAAGTCTGTTATCATGAGACACATATTCGTTTGTATCAAGATGGAATACAACTTGGTTATGATGACTCAGTATAGCTAGCAATTGCGGCAATACTCGATATGAGTCATCTCAATCACCATAGACCTTCACAATTGTCTTCTGTTTCGCCACCGATGCCTTATTATACGAAATCTTATAACCAAATGTCTGTTGTATCCTCTCTTGCACAAGGGCTATCGGAACATCTTGACATGTCCTAATCATCTCAACAAGAATAGATGACACAAATTTTGCATCCAATGAAGTATGATCTTGTGTCAGGCTTGGCTGAATGCAAGTATGAGCTGCCTCAATCCTCGAGATTCTCCAACCTCCAAATGCAATGTCCGGAATCGCCCTCAATCGAAATCTACAATCATCATCATACTTCTCACACCGTATGACATATTTTCTACGGTCTGATTCGTAAACTACATAGCTACAGTGTCTCTCAATGTGAAATCTCTTTAGCGTACTTTTTAATGCATCTTTACTTGGAAAAATTCCTTCCAACATATAAAGTTTTGTCCATCTCACTAAACCTATCTCGTATAACTTCGGGAAACTCAGTTGCCGGTGTGAGAACATTATCTTCAAATTCAGGCACACGTGTCATTGCTTCTGACCAAGATGCAAAGAGCGGTGGATGATTTATTGTAGGTCGAGTCTGGTGTACAACTAATGCATTTCTCGAAACTTCCGTTGTTCCTTTTTCATCAGCACTATTATCACCATCTGTTTCATTATTACGAAACTCCTCATCAGATGTCGAGTTAACATGTATATCCGGGAGATCAAGTAGGTTGTCATCTTCTGCATCATTTAGAATAGTCTCAACTTCATGGGGCGGACTATCTTCAACGACTCTTGTAAGTCTACGTCTTTGTACAATTGGATGTTGTTGTTGTACAGTAGAAACATCAACATATAACTTCATCATGGTACCATCCGACCGTTGAGAAAACAAATTAATTGTTTGGATCCACTGTGCATCATCAACCAATGGATAAGCTAGATGCCACAATGTTGACAGGAACTGCAAATGTCTATAACTCATTGACTTGATCTTTTGATCGGGTCCTAGATTTAATGAGCCATGAATTCTGTCTTGAAGGTCACTTAGGGTTACACAATCAGTTGTATTGACCACTGTTATTGGTTGTATACTATAAGAAGCTCCTTGCTCAGTTTGAATAACCTCTCCATAGCAGTACACACAGGCAAACATTACGCTCTACGTAAAAAAAGTTTCCTGATCAAGATTTTGATAATGTAAGTGACATTTATTGTAGGTTGAGTCTGTTGTACAACTAATGCTCAAATCGGTGTTTTCGGATTTTACCCCTAGATACATCTGTGTCAGAGCCACATTCATTTGTTTGTATCCAGACAAGGATTTGATTGCTTAGATAACAGTCTTTATGCTACCAAAATTTTATTAAAAGAATCTTAAATTAATTTATACTAATGATAATTATAATTCCTAAATATATATAACTAATTAAACAATCTAATAAACAAAAAAAATTAAAACTAACTAAACTACTAAAGAATTAAAATATTTAACTAAAAACAATTCAACGAAATAAAAAACATTAAATTAAAAACCATACCTCTAAAAGCTTTCCAAAGATTTCAAACCGCAAACTTCGCTGCAAAAGAGAGAAAATGAGAGGTAAATGGGTGTTTGGAAGTGAGGAGAAGGGGAGGGGGCGCTGCCCTTTTATAGGGCGCGGAGTGCCGCCTTTCGCCTGGCGTCATTGCGAAAGGCGGCACTGCGGGTGCCGCCTTCGCCACGTCAGCGATCCACGCCAAAGGCGGCACCCGCGGTGCCGCCTTTCGCAGGCAGTGCAAAGGCGGCATCGTGGATGCCGGCAGTGCAAAGGCGGCATCGCGGATGCCAGCAGTGCGGCGCACTTTGAAAAAAAAATTGCCCTAACCGTTTTCTGTAAAAAAAAAAATTAAAAACGTATAAAAAAAACTTTATGTGGCATACATCACATCATTGAAAACTTTTTCTGGAAAATACTATCAAATGTTTTAGATCAATTGGGTAACTGGCTAATTCACTTGGGTGCTTCTGCAGAGAATAGATGTCCAATTCCAGAGAAAACAAGTGAAATACTATTAGAATGACTATATCAGGGGCAGATGATGCAGTATCTCCAACAACAGTGTAAATATATCACCGAGTAGATAATTTTGAGTGCCATTTTTCGAATAATTAATCTAACATTTATTAGGATCATAGATTTGAGTCCATTTTAAAAGCTAGTTGGTCAATGGGGAGATACAACAAAAATAATGATACCTTTCCTCAACAACTTGTTCATCCCATGAGTTCTAATGAGGGCAATACAAGTCCAATCCTTTGAAATATGACCACTGAAGAGAGTACATTCCCTTCAATAAGCTACATATATTCAGTAGAACACGAGGGTCATTTTTTGTAAGATAATTTTTTTTCATCATGGTAATGAAAAGAATTTAGTAGATTGGGTACCCCTTGTGGGCACAAAACAATGAGAAGTGTTTTTAAACTAGAAAACTTCATATCAATTCTATACTTTACTACATCTAGGTCAATGCATATAGCGACTCGGATTTTCCATATATTATTTTTGGATATTGTATGGATTATTTTCGAGATCAGATACTGAGACAGCGTGTAATTCTAAGATCCGGTGTGTCCGGAATAAATATTTAAAATATATTAAATATATTAAATACATATACACGCGCAACTTTCTTAAAAAGGTGCAACAAATTCAAAACGGAGGCTCGGATCGGAAATTTGAGGACACCGTTGAGTTCAGAACGTGAGTTTTACCCTAGGCGCGACATAAACTTTGTCGGCGCCGGGCATTTGTGAAAGTCATCGTGGACATAAAATGAAATAAATAAATAAATAAAATTTATTTATTTTGAAATGGCACAACGACCTAATTCTTTTTATTTTTAAACATGCTTATGGCATATTTGTAGGGCTAGCCACATAACCCTGCAAATCAAGGAGAGTCGTTGGAGAGTGCGGAGGAACTTACATTGGTGAACGACAGTCGGATTGGGGATCATCGATCGTCGTGCAACGGAATTCAAGGATCTCGTCAACGACAACAACGCAATTTCGTTCTTCATTAACAATCGATCCAAATCGAGGTAGGATATTGTTTTTCTTGGATTTATCCTCATTTTATGATTCCTATGACGAATGCGAATCAATCAACTAACAAAATTGATTCACGATTTGTGCGTATTGCGAGTGTGTGATAGATTTATCGGGGAATTGGGGGAAATGTTTTGTGATTATTTATTTATCACTTCATTCATTGTTCTAATGGCAACGAATCGAGACCAACACGAACATTGGCCAATGTTTATTCCTCATGTTTGTAATTGTGATTTTCTTCCTCATTTCTTCATTCATCACGGGCAAATCTTTTGGCCAGCGGTTCAACAAATACCGATAAATTGAACGTCACACGCCCGTTTCTTGGTGCAACGATTCGATATCGTAAAACCAGACTCGATATGTCACGGGGATCGTGCGACGATGGAAGCGGCAGCAAATCGAACGGTTTTGAGATACCCGATTTTGTGTTCTTCGGCGTGCGACGGTGGATGACGCACAAGGGTGTTTTCTGAACAGATTTGAAGGTTGGAATCCATTGTTCGTTGACGATAAGGCTCGACCAACAGTATTCCTTGATTTCCGGCGAGGAGCGTGCCCTAATCGGTGGTCGGAGGCACGAAAGCAGATGCGGAATCCAGATCTGGATTTCTGGAAAATTCTGTAACTCACGGTGTGTACTGCGGAGCTATACGTCGTGTGGGACCCTCACAACGGCGGATAGGGTTTCAAGTTGGAGTTAAGTATCACATGGCGTGTGACTATCTCACACAATGGGTAACCCCTTTCCAGTTGGCTCGGCGTGTACCTCAGAGGGTACACAGACACGGCCAGGAGTACACTGTCACGGACATGTTGTGTACTCCCACATAGACACGGTCAGACAAGGTGTACACAGGCAGAGTCCTGTGCTTGGACACGGGTAAAAGTACATCGGCATGGGCACACCGCGTACTTTTACACGAACACAGGCATGATCCATTTACACGAGCAAGACTCAGTGCCAAAGGGACACGCCGTGTACTACTGGTACATGTCGTGTAGTCCTTCAAAGTTGGCTTGGAGCCCTTATCCTCTTCAGCTTGGACAAGTTTCATTAGGGTGTGTTCCCTATATCCATTCTCTGAGGGTTAGAATGGAATCGTGTCCTATACATAGGATAGTGATCCCTTTTGCAGAACTTCTTGGATAGAATTGTTGGAATCCTTTCGTGAGGCTCGAAGTGAGATCATTCATCATCTTCTTACCCTAAGTGGAGTTCTTGGTATCGTCGTGACCAACATTGCTTGGGCGTCGATCCCCTACTTAGCGGATTATTTCAGATTGAGTTGTTGGTATGCTCCATGACCTTGGGTATGATCATCATGTGTATCGTATCTCTTCAAACTTCCGGTGTATACTTCCTATGACGAGACGCGACGAGCACGACCTCTCGGACGGACGTCATCAATGTTATCTGACTCGTGGTGTGTGTTCTCTCAGACGAGTGCTATGTAGAACCTTCGAGCAGGAATCCTAGGATGGCATCCCGGTTGTGACTTTACTTTCAGACTGTGTGTCTTCGTTGAGTATATCGCGACATTCTTATTATATTTGTAGACATATACATGTGTAGAACTGACTGTTATTCTAGTTATATGTTTTGTGGTTTCGGGGTGTCCTACTGGGTATTGTTATACTCACCCCTTAACGGGCTTTTTTCATATGTGTCGTGTCTTGTGCAGACGAACGACCTTTTGACGAAATCCTAGAAGAACCAGAACCAAGCGGTGCTTAGTGAGCCGGACAGACCGAGGTGTGTTCTTGCGGTTATCTTGACAGCAGTCCCCAACTTTACTTTCATGTTGGACTTGTTTTCAAACTCTTTTTGGTGGGCTTGTATTTGACCATGCTTACTTTCCATTTACTTGTTGTCGTACTCTGGTTGTAGGATTTAGGTGTATGCATGCATGGGCTTTTTTCATATGTGTCGTGTCTTGTGCAGACGAACGACCTTTTGACGAAATCCTAGAAGAACCAGAACCAAGCGGTGCTTAGTGAGCCGGACAGACCGAGGTGTGTTCTTGCGGTTATCTTGACAGCAGTCCCCAACTTTACTTTCATGTTGGACTTGTTTTCAAACTCTTTTTGGTGGGCTTGTATTTGACCATGCTTACTTTCCATTTACTTGTTGTCGTACTCTGGTTGTAGGATTTAGGTGTATGCATGCATGGGTTATCAGTTGTTTTACATTTCAGCATTGTATGGGCTTGGAGATGTGTGCGTGTATAGGTACTTTAGATTAAGGTCTCTCATGTTAGTGATATATCTACTCGGAGTTAGTCGCTAGCCCCTGACCTATTAGAGGCGGGCTTGGAGAGTCGCAACATAGGCCCCATTGGGACATGTCGTGACCATGCATGCATTGCAATATGCATCAATGGCAACATTTAATGTTACTCGAACACCCATGAATGTCAATAAAATCTTCATGACTGGGAATAACTTAATCCTTAAAGATAGTGATAGGGCCCCAAGGAACATTGAGAGTGGGGTGGGGTGAATCAAGGTGTGACCAATTTAAACCTTTTTCATGGGTTTTTATTTTTTGGATCTTGTTCCCACATGGGTAGGAATTGTACTCAATGGATCGCTTTTCACTCAACTTTACTGAATACTCCCAAGTAAAAGCAGTAAATTAAGTATGTAAGGGCCATGAGGATTTTACATGATTCACCCACACTGGGTTAGTCCAAGGAGTATATGGTGATGATGTGTCAATCGTACCAAAATTCACTTCACTAGTTTAGTGGATACAAAGGTTGTGGTCACTCCACCCTTGGGGTCACTTCATTACAATTATTTTGGGTTGACTCGTAGTCATCCAAGTGCCACGACCCAATCATGGGGGTCTTATCCCACACCAGCAAGAACATCAAGGGTGCGGTTCATCTGGTTTGTCCCTATCGAAGAGATGGAAGTCGCTCCAAGAACATCAAGGGTGCGGTTCATCTGGTTTGTCCCTATCGAAGAGATGGAAGTCGCTCCAACAATGTGGAGGATAGTGCGTGTCAGTCCTGACGCCACTGGTTGGGAGTTGGGGTCACTCTCCTGATGAGTCCATGGGAGGACGAAACCAGTGAACCCCACATCATATGAAGAGTTGGACGACTGAACCCCACCCGCCTTGAAGGGGGCTAGGGTGCTGCACGGGCGAACCGCTGTGCTGAGACGCTCAGCTTGTGACAAGTGGTATCAGAGAGAATGTGTCTCGTGCATGGGTGTTGGAGGTCTTTAGCCTAGGTGTTCCTGCATGAGAGTCCAGCAGCAAGCCTTGCTGCTTGTGTCGGGTTGTTGCATAGGGGTCTAGGGGTGCTACTGTGCATGTGGGGGCAGTATTGTAAAAACAATAAGAGGTTTTTATTTAGTTAGTGGGGATGTTAGTAAGACAAGCAGTTTGTCGGCTGTTATGAGGGGGGGTTGTCTAGAAGGTTCTAATGGAATCCATAAATAAGAGAGTTGTGGGCTGTTTGAGCACAGATTGTATTTTGGGAGTAATTAACTGTTTCTGATCGGTGGGTTAGGCCACAGGCCTTGGGAGCAGCGCCTTCCAGAGAGATTCCTTCTCCTTCATATCTCTTCCTCCTCCATTACTTTTTCTATTTTCTTCTTCTATCTCTTCTTCATACTGTATTTTTCTGCTGCTTTTAATAGAAGTACCTACTGTTTTTCTCTCTTTCTCTCAATTGATTCCTATCACTTTCGCTTCTAGAATAAATATGGAACTCCTCTTCTTCACCAAATTGTAGTGAACTCTTCTTTTTCTTTGGCAAGACCTTCAATGAGCGCCAAACTCCTCCGCTTTTTTTGTTGCAAAACAACAATTCCCTCTGCTCTTTGAGATTCGGATTTTCACCATTCTCTCTGGCTTGATGCAATTTCTAGAACATCTACAAGCAGTTTTTTAAACTTGTAGCCCTTAATACAATGGTTTGTATTATTCCTCATTCCATCTTCTAGAGATTTTTCCAGGTGTTCCACACTTTTAGTGTGACTATTTAGAGCTGCCATTAAATTCTAGTTATGTCCTTCCATGGTTGAATATCCTATTGTTTGTGATGTGATCCCTTCTTCTACAACGTAGTCATCCACTTCATGCCTTGACCACAACATAAAAAATTTCACTACGTCATAGAAAGTGGGTTCAATCAAACATTATGGTGTGGACTTCTTCCCTACAGAATAACTTCCTATAGTTTTCTAGATCCCCAAATCTTGTGCATTTAACTTCCAAATAACTCTCTTATGATCACACAACATTATCTCCTCAAACTCCTCCTATTCACCAAATTGCCTGTGACGTAATCCATTTAGACCACGACATAATCTCCTGTTGGCTTGAAAATATCAATTCATCTGCACTACCTAAATTAAATCCGCCACGGCGCAATAATTTTTGTGGTGTGGATGTCTCCTCTTCAACATGGTTACAACATAGCTTGTTATCCGGTACATCGTAGTATCCTATGCACCTTTACATAGGTCTCTCTACTATCACACAATCCCAGAGGCAACCCTTATGCAGGCTGGTCTTTACCATGACGTGCATCCCTGTACACCTTCACATAAGTCTCTCTACCTTTATGCGACAACATACCTATATGAAACTTCTGAATTTCACCATTGACCCTTATGTAGCTTTAGATTCACCTTGATGCAATATCCTTTATAGCGTGGTCCCTTGAACTATGGCATAGTGCCACATACACTACTTTAACTTCAACAATCTATGGTGTGGACACTCGTATTACGGTGTAGCCCATAATTTCTGAATCCCACATCGAACTTTCCTTTAGAATGACACTGATATATCAATAAGGATACACCATTCAGTAACCAGAAAAAATCCCTTAGGGCCCTACCTGTCCTTGTGGGTCATGTGCCGCCCCGCGTGTGCTATGCTCCGTGGTTCCACCCACACCGTGGCCTTCCCTTCACACAAACTAGTGTTAACCCGCACTAGTGCTCACCTGAAAAACTAAGCCAGGGCTATCATTGAGCTTGATTGGCTGCCTCCTTAGTGGCTGACTGCTCAGAACACCCTAGTCTTTGGTCGGCCATATTTTTCCTTTTAACCATTCTCCTTTTCCGTGCAAACAACATCACTGTGGCATGAAGGGAAACTTTTTTAAGACTTCTCAAGTTATGAAAATACCTCAAGAATCACTCCTTACGGTATGGCCGTAAGTGATGTAGCATAATGTCTAGCAACGACATGGTCAACTCAAATCATCCAGAGAGACAACTCTAACCAAACTGCTTCTATGACACAACCAAAGGTTTTTCGGCATAGAGTCTATCTTCTAGACCATGACAGATTTCTCTCCTGCATCAGAACTATTGTCAAAAAATTCACCTTGAAGCACCCAAAGCCTCTTCCACTTATATTGTCAACAAATATAACACCAACTCATAGGGTTCTAACAGATAGTAAAGCATACTACGAGAAATATCATTTTAGGAGCCTGAGTGTTTCAACAAAATGTGAAAATAGCTGTCTGGACATGCCTTTTAAGACTGCAATGAAAATAGGGACATTGAGCTTTTGAATTTTAAAAAATTCCAAGCATTGAAAAATTTTCTCCAATAATTTCATACTGGATCTACCTAAAATAATATTTGAAACAATAATAGCCTCAACCTCTCATAAATTCATTCCAGAGACATTACTGGGCACGGGAGTGCTGTTTTCAGGAGCAAGAACAGAAATAGATAAAGCTAGCTGATAATTTTGCAACGCCTTAATATATATACCATTCCCACTGAACCACGCACTAGAAAATAATTATTGTGGTGTATAACCCGCAAGCATGAGAAAAATTGAAAGTATCTAAGGAACAACAAGTTGTATTACTAGATTCTGGGAGCAAGACATAAGAGACAACAACTGTACCTGCAAAATCATGTTTTGCTTTATTTTTCTTACATTCAGGGAAGGATTTCTTCAAAAAAAATTAAAATCTATTTTCCTTCGGTGCCATTGTAGCAACATGAGATGGTGTACATCTCAACATCATCGCAAAAATTCTACTGGACTTGGACAACATGATAGTGTGACTACATTGATTCTGTAACAGATTTCGTTCAAGCATACAGATGATATCCATAAAAGATGTTGCACTTGTTTCTTGCTAAACTTGAAAGTTGCATCTTTCACCAAAAACATTACACTCATAGCCAATTTGAGCATCGGTAGTGGCATATCCTAGATCACTAACAACAACACTACCAGTTATTGTAATTGTTTCCTTCGTAGTATTAGCAATGAAAACTTCTGGAACAATAGGTTCGTCTCCTGCAAAAGAAGGTAACTTGAATCGGCTAGAAATAGACTATATATCCTCCTAGAGGTCATTGTGTATAGTATTCCGAACTCCCTCAAGTCAAGTATCATAAAAAACCCATCTTTTTCTACACTATAATCTTCATGACTCAATCTATGAAAGGTGAAGCGATTTTCTTTATCGGCCCACCTACTACAAACATCTAATTTTTAATATCGACTACCTACCACAGCCATCCCAACAAACTAATGTAATGAAAAAGACAATATTACCCCTGATATGGAAACGTCGAGAGTCGCAACGATAGAAAGAAACGATTTCATAGAAGAGTAAAAGGGGAGGGGGAAGAACGAGAACACAGGGATTTATGTGGTTCGGGAATAATCTCTACGTCCATGGAGAGACAGAATTTCACTATGATTCGAGAGCACAATTTTTACAGAGAGTTTCAGAGTTCTCAATCACACACAAAACCCTAGCCCGAAATAGGCTACAAAAGGAGGAAGATGATCCACTGTTCCACCAACCATACAGAAAGTCCACTCGCTATAGTGAAAGGTGGTCACCCGAGTAAAAAGTGCTACAGTGGTCGACGACTGGAAGTCTAAGGAGCTACATTACTAATGACTCCAAAGTCCTCACTGCTACAGTGTCTTGTCGGTGTCGGTCAGTCAGCTCTACTACAGTGGTCAGAGTTGCTACAGTTCCCCAAAATTTGGACTGAGGACCTTCGGCCCCCAGACCCCCAGAGCAGAGGCGCGTTGCCCCCTGCAACCCCCAATGAGATCACCGCGGAGCTCAACCCACGAAGGTTGTGGCCTGGTACGCAGTACAGGCCACAAACATTCGGCCCAAACATCATCCAAAACAGATCGGGCTACACCAATCCAACAGCACCCAATATCTAACACCCATGCCCGCACATAAACAGACCCACCAGCCCCACTGCTCTCATTCCTGTCACTTATAACCCTAGCAACCCCACTGCTCAAATTCCTATAAAATTCCTATAAAATATATTCTTGCAATAGACCTCTAGATTGGGAGGGTTGTTTTCTTGGGGAGGCTCCTTCCCATATTGAAACTCTACATAAGCTGGGATGTTATAAATGTTATATTTACCAAACAAAAAATAATAAAAATGGATCTATAAGTAGGTCAACCTTTAGGGGTAAGGAAGTGACCTAGTTCAAGGCGGACCCTTTGGATGTGTTTTATGTGTTTCGTTCATTGTAATCCATTATATAATATCCTAAATTAATATTATCATTATTATTATAGTCGGTGGGGTTTCATGTTAGTTTAATATAATGTAGTCTGGAATTCGGGATGTCATGTGTTCAAGTCTCCTCATGTGTGTGTGCGCGCACGCATCAGAGTATTTTATTTATATTCCCTCAAGTCCTCCCATTATATTTTACTATTATTAATATTTTTTTGGAACTATTATGAAGGGAAAAAATGAAATGTGCAAATACACGATAATTACAATAATTATGTAACATATGGACTCGGAAGTAATAAAAGAAAGAAAGAACACATGTATATTAATGAACTATTAAAAGTCAAACATGTGAAAAAAATTTGGGCTGGGGTTGGCGGGTTGTGATGGACGTTAAACTTGTCCAAACACACCATATCAAAACATCTAAAATTCATGTCATAGGATCACCTATGAAAGATAGAGAAGAAAATATATAAAATTGTTAAAATGGAGTGGACCCGAATACCAAAGATGCCTCTTAAAAGAGGTCTTGGAGTTTATTTATACGGAAATATAAAGATGACAAAACACTCATGTCTGATGTGGGACACAGACTCCAACACTCCCCTTCAAGCTAGGTCTACCTAGCTTGGATGCATAAAGCAAAACAGACCAAAGCAAAGAAAAACAAATCAAACAAGAAACACCGCAAACACTCCCCCTCGAGCTGGACATACCCAGCTTGATTACAAAACAAGACGAAACAAAAAGAAATCATTCGCGATCACAACTCCCCCTAGAGATGAAAATGATATATGATGGAAGATGTCGCTAAAATAGCCAGATTACATCAATGGCACGGCAAGTCGTTGAGGCGCAACAGAGGAACCGCGCAAGCGGGGCCGGTCGACGAGGCGCCGGGAAAGCCGCACGGGGCCGGTCGACGTGACGCCAGGAAAGCCGCAGAGGCGGGGCCGATCGTCGACGCGTCGGGAAAGCCGCACAGGCAGGGTCGGTCGTCAGGGTGCTGGGAAAACCGCACAAACAGGGTCGCGCGATGGGACGCCGGGAAAGCCGCACAGGCGGGGTCGGTCGACGAGGTGTCGGGAAAGCCGCACAGGCAGGGTCGGGCGATGGTGCGTCGGGAGAGCTAATGGCATCTCGCCGCCACTCAGCAGAAGGACGGACGAGCGACGCAAGTTGAAGGCCTCGAACTGGGAAGGGTTGGATTGAGAGGCAAGAGGTCGTCGATGTCGTAGAACTAGGCCTCCGTGAGAAGATTCTGCAAATCGAAGGCCTTGAATCTAGAGGGTTCTCTGCCGGTGCGGAGGAGCAAGAGAAGCCGGAAAAACAGCTCCGAATCCCGGTGGATGAAAAGCACCTCATATGCCGGAGAAGATGATCAGAAAAACCTGGGGTCGCAAAGGGAACCGCGCGGGAGCGTGCCGACGACAGGGGCACGGGGGAACCATTCGGGAGCACCGGTGACGGGGGTACGGGGGAGCCGTGCGGGAGCGTGCCGACGATGGCGCGGGAGGGCCGACTACAGGGGCGCAAGAAAAGAACCGCGTGGGCGTGCAAGCAAGGGGGCGCACAAGCCGACCAACGAGGGGGGAGGGGCCGTCGGGAAGCTCCAGATCTAATGGCCGATGACGAAAGTCAGCGGCCCGAGCAGACCATGGACGGCGGGAAGCGCCAGATCGGTGACGACAACGGGAGGCCAGAGATCGAGGGCGCAGGAGGGCTGTCGCAGACGACAGAGGAGGGGCACACCGGGAGGAGCCGTCGCACGAGAGTCGCGGAGGAGCCGCGCAAGAAACAGCCGGCGACACGGAGTACGAGTTCAGGGAGACGGAGGCTTGTCGCGCAAGGAGGGTTGTGCGCAAAGTCGGAGGGGGCGGCGACAGATTAGGGCTCGGTAGCCATGGAGCCCCCGCCCCTGTCGGGAAATAAAAAAAAATGTACGGGAGGGGGAGATTCGAAGGGAGGGGACGCAAGGGTTAGAGAACCCCCTTTCATACCATGTTAAAATGGAGTGGACACAAATACCCAAGATGCCTCTTAAGAGAGGCTTTGGAGTTTATTTATAGGGAAATATAAAGATGACAAAACACTCACGTTCAATATGGGACACAGACTCCAACAAAAATAAAGTACATATCTATATTATATTGTCAAATCTTTTTCTTCACAACGTGTTTGATGAAGATCTCTAACACCACCCAAAAGACTTTGGACTCCGTAGGTATCCACCAATCATGTAAATCACCAATTTTTTTTTAAAGAATCTTATTTTCTCTATAATATGCTAGAATCTTGACTTAAACGAGAAATAGAATAGACCGTTATAATATTTGGAGAATTTGAGATAATTTCTTCTAGTTTTGAATCCTTTATACAAACACTAATGGATGATCCAAGAATTTAAAAATATTTTATATTAGAGATTGTATTCTAAAGAGGGCTATGCACAACCCCTCTAATTTATTTTTCTAGATAATTTAGCATCAATTTTACTAAAACAATCACTAAATTAGTTTTAGATGTGGTATCAATAAAATAGTTGTTGATAAAATCAATTAATGGTGTTTTAGAACCCCCGCTAATTGCTTCTATTAGCGTGGTTAAAAACCCCCTATTTTAAAAAAAAAATCAAAAAATAAATTTTAATCATAATAATAATAATAAGTAAATACATTATATATATACACACACACACAAATATATAAATGCATACAAAATGTATTTAAATAGAATGATATGCATATAATTATATATTTGTACACAGACAAATATGTAAATATATAAAAATATACATATATGTAGTTAAATCCCCCATGAAAAAAAATCATTATTTTCAAGTAAATAAATATGTGTGTGTGATAGTCTACACCAGAATGTGTTAATGGGGTCAAGAGAAATTATGGGTTCCAATGACAGTTGATCTATGACAGTTATGGATTTTTTTATTCAAGTTGAGAAGTGGTGTATGTGTATACATATGTTTAAGAGGATGTTTCCAAGGCGGAGGTTTGGGTGGAAAGGACCTAGAATAAGTTCTAGAGGTTTGAGAGTTTGAGAAATACAGGTCAATGACTATAGTGAGCAAAACTAGGTACTCAATTGGGTGGCACCGGGTACCCGTGTGGGTTTTGGGTAGGGTGACCGCAGGATGAGGTCACTGGGTGGCCGGTGTGTGAGAAACGAGTGCGGGTGCACTAGGTACCTGGTAGTGCATAGATCTATTTTTTTAATAGAGGGGATTTTGGTATTTTTAAAGAGGATCTTTTTATACCCCTTGGGGGTTCCTTTCTTGGGATAGATAGGTTACCCATATTGGTTCAGGAGAAGATTGTGTTTCAAATTGGGTGAGTTTTCCTTCTTGTCTTCCTCCTCTTGCATTATCTCTTCTTGGGTAGGGTGACCGCAGGATGAGGTCACTGGGTGGCCGGTGTGTGAGAAACGAGTGCGGGTGCACTAGGTACCTGGTAGTGCATAGATCTATTTTTTTAATAGAGGGGATTTTGGTATTTTTAAAGAGGATCTTTTTATACCCCTTGGGGGTTCCTTTCTTGGGATAGATAGGTTACCCATATTGGTTCAGGAGAAGATTGTGTTTCAAATTGGGTGAGTTTTCCTTCTTGTCTTCCTCCTCTTGCATTATCTCTTCTTCTACTATAATTCTAGCAATGTGGACTAGGAATTTTGGCACCTATTCCACAAGATGATTGGGGAATTAGGTTGAACGATGGGGTTTTGGTATGGTTTGGTTAGAGGATTGTTAGAGTCTGTATCACACATCGGACTTGTGGTCCGATGTGGAGTTTCTCATTCATTATAAAAGAACGCCTCCGCCTCACTTTGAGGTAAGGAGGCAGGAGAGTTTCTTCATTTAACATGGTATCAAAGGAGGTTTGATTCCTCCCTCACATTTTTTCTTTCTTTCTTTCTGTTTCCCCGTCCGAGGGGGCGGCGGCCTCAAAGCCCCGTAGGGTTACCGCCGCCGCCCCTCCGCCTCTGCCCTGCGCAATTTCCCGGCGGCTCTCCCCTCCCTCCCGAGGCCTCGGCCCGACTCTCCTCCCCGGCGGCCATCTTGCCTGCCAGCGGCTCCCGGCCCTCCGACGGCTCTTTTTTTTTCTGGCGTTTCTCCCGCACGCGGCACTCCAGCGGCCCTCCTCTGCGCGCTCCCTCCCGGCGGCCCCCCCTGCCCTCCGCAGTTCTTCCCGTCGACGTCCAAGCCCCGACGGCCTCCCGCGCCTCCCGCTGCTCCCGGCGCCTGCTTCCCCGCTGCGCGCGCGTCGGCCCCCTTCATCCCGTCGCGATCCCGACGGCCCTCCCTCATCCAGCGGCCTCCATCCCTGCGCGCGACCCTCCCGCTTCCAGCAGCCGGCCTCCACGCCTCCTGCGGATGTTCCGGCGGACTCCCTGCGCCGGCAGCCTCCCTTCCCAGCGGCCTCCCTTCCTCGGCGGTCTGCTGTTGTCCGGCGGCTCCTTCCGCCCTCCCGCGCGCCTCTCTGCCCGGCGGCCTCCCTTCGACAACCGGCCTCCATCCCTGCCGGCTCCTCCAGCGGCCGGTTTCCAGCCCTGCCGGCCTCCCGTACCACCTCTGCTCATCTGCTCCCTCCATGCCGGCCTCCTTCAGTGGATTTCCCGGTGCTTCGTCGACCGGCACCGCCATTGCGGCTTCCTCGACACTTTGACGACCGGCCCTCCCGAGCGGATTCCTCGGCGCTTTGACGATCGGCCCCACATTACGGTTTTCCCGGCGCTCTGACGACCGGCCCGTAGTGCGGATTTTCCCGACGCTCTGACGACCGACCCGCCAGTGTGGATTTCCCGGCGCTCTGATGTCCGGCCCCGCACTTTTCCGGCGACGACCCATCCTTTTTCAGCGGCATCACATTACCATCTTGCGGGGGAGCAGCATCAACAGCATTTTTCTTATTTCCGTTTCTTTTGTTTTCGTCATGTTTTGTAATCAAGCTGGGTATGTCCAGCTTGAGGGGGAGTGTTAGCGTCTGTTTTATTGTTTTCTTTTCATTATGTGTCCAAGCTAGGTACACCTAGCTTGAGGGGGAGTGTTAGAGTCTGTATCTCACATCGGACTTGTGGTCCGATGTGGAGTTTCTCATTCATTATAAAAGAACGCCTCCGCCTCACTTTGAGGTAAGGAGGCAGGAGAGTTTCTTCATTTAACAAGGATAATTAAGAAAGATGACTGCCCATGGTTGCATGTGGTTATGATAGAGGTAAGTCTCTTCCCTATTGATTATTTGGTTCCTCTAAATTAAGATCAAATTGGTTGGTAGATTGACGTCGGATGTTGAGGCTTTGTTTAATAGTGGGTTTGATGGTGTGTCAGGAGTGATCCACACCTAGTTGCTCGAGGTTTAAGTGAAGATACATCACTCGGTGAGTTTTACCTCAAATATGACAGTAGATAATTTTGGATTGATGGGGATAATTAATTATAGATGTGCTATAATTAATTTGGTGGAGTTAGGTCTTCATGATAATATGAGACAAATGATTCGACCCTCAACGAGCTTTGGAGATGGTGATCGATCATTTCTTGAGGAGATAAACCCATCATTGAGATAGGCAATGACTAATAATATCACATTATATGTGTTTTCATGTATTGTGTGGATTGAAATCATATGTGGGTGGGTGCAAGTGACCCAATATGGATCTGTAAGTGGGATCCCTTATTCAAGGTAAGGCTATGAAGTTTTGTTAAGACTCTTAGAGAGTCCTTGGGTAAGATGTGGTTATTACAGTCTCCAAAAGATACATTGTCTATTTTAGAGGCCTAATTTGAGTGAGTTAGAACCCAAGGGGATTTCCATCCTTGAGTTGTGACTCTAGTGACTTAAGAGGGTCTTGGTTGTATGTGGTTCTATGTAGGAAATATTTTTATGGGTGAGTTAACATACTATCATGGAATTGGATATGTGATATGCTAGCATGGGAATGCATTTTAAAACGTCCCATAATAGAAAAAAATGTGGTTTTACTAAAACTTAAGTGATGAGGTTGGGCCATCTAGGCGATGATAGGTCCACTAGACATTATGGGTTGAACGGATGGTCATCGCATGGGAAAGTTGTGAGATGCATAGGGAATTGAATCGTGATGAGTGTCTTTGTCCCTATCATAGGTCTGAGAGCCTTGTGTGGCACCCTTAAGGGTTCCTTGGTGAGGGAAGCTCGTATATTTGATGGGCTAAGCAGTAAACTAGCCTTGGTGAGTGAACCTTTATTTGATTATTGCTCATTAGAGTATGACCTTGTGAGATGGGAAATTATATGGGTGGTTCTAAGCCATGTTGAAGAACGTTGATCTTGGCATGAGAATACTCGGTGTATAATGCCATGCTTGTGGGTAGCCTAGTGAGTGGGTTGGGTTCCAATGAACCAATTCCTAGAATGATGAAAAATTTACTAGGGTTATAATTATATTCAGTGACGCTATGGAATCGAATTATTATCTATTCACTCTTTCATACATTATGTTTTATGGTGATACATCGTTTACCCTTTTGTAATTACAATGATGAGTGTCACCCTGGATTGGACATTTCTCCAAACATAGGTTTTTGCTAACCTTATCCAGGTGGGTCGTACAACCCCTATGACTATGTATGCTATGGGGGATGTACTACCTTAAAATTTTTATGTTGTAAAGGAATGTTTTTTCCCTAATATCATGTTGCTTGGTGTATGTGTTCAATGAGATATACTTCCCTTGTGTTCGGTTTAGTGTGATAGGTTGGATGTGGTGCCTCCCAAAATGACGGTAATACTGGTTGGATGTGATGCCTTTTGGGATGATGGTGATATACAGTTGGGTGTAATGCCAACATAGGGTATTATTTATTATGGGGTTGGGTGTAATGCAAACCTTGGGTATGGTTTGGTATCCGGTTGGGTGCAATTCCAACCTTGGGTAACATTGGATATGAGGTTGGGTGTAATGCCAACCTTAGGTATGGTTTGGTATCTAGTAGTGTAATGTCAACCTTAGATATCCTTGGAAATGAGGTTGGGTGTAATGCCAACTTGGGGGTATTGTTTGATATGAGGCTGTATAGAATGAAAACCTGGAGTATTATTTTGTATATGGTTGAGGTTAATGCCAACCTTGGCTATTTCTTGTCATGAAGTTGGGTGTACTGTATGCTAATTCAATATTTTATTTTCAAGGTACACTTTAAAAGGTTAAGAGTGAACCCCCACAAAAGACCTAAAAAAAGATGATTAAGCTTCAAAAGACATCATAATATCATTCCAGAAAAATTTTAGAATATTAGATCCATGCACTGTATGTAAACTCAGTTAAATGGAGGTGGATATCTTTTCTGGATTATCTTTGATGAGGGCTAAAAAGTAGCCAACCATTTTTACCCAGGCTTGGATGAGCTCTTCCACGCTGATCTTCTTTTCTTTGAAACCACGAAGAAAAATGCAATCTTGAAAATTGATCCACTCTTCTTGTTCCTCATTCATGTTCTCTCTTTCATATATTCTTCCAGCATCTTCATTCTACGCTCAGATGGCATAGACTCATCCTCCATCTCTCCTTGAGAGTGAACTAAAAGATCCAGTTTGGTTGATGGCTCACTTAAAACTTCTAGATTTAGCTGGTCTTTGGTGGACCCATGATCTGTATCGGTAGGAGATTTGGCAGCAGAAGCATCCATCGTGATTTTAGGTGTCCCTCCACTCTGGAGCTGAAGTAGGTTAGTACCAATCTTCTTACTTTTGGTTCTCCTGCCTTTGTTAATTGGATAGCTCCCCGAGTTGAATCTGCCCTTTTCAACATTCTTTGCACTTGAACAAAAGAACTTTATAACATGGCCATCTGATTCACACTCAATGAAGTCCTGTCCAGATTCTTCTAATTGTCACTGTTTATAGGCATGTCCAGATCATCCTTGACAATACCTTGCTTTTTCTTCCTCTTTTGCTTTGGGGCTTCCCATCCCTAAAGGATATTCAATGTTCATGTCAACTTCACCTAAGATCTTAAATCTTTAATGCAACCTAGCTTTGCACCTGGAACCTGATCATCTGTATCGAAACTGGAAGGTTCTGTTTAATTCTACACTAATTCTTTGCATTCCGCCCTAGCAGCCCCACCCTTAAATATCCTCTGGCCATTGTATTCAGATCCGGCCAAAGATGGGGTGCCTTGTAAAATAAATGATTCCTTTCTCATGGCTTGGACACAGTTTGTCATAACCACTGAACAACTTGGACTGGCTCCTATTGGAAGCACAGTCACATCATCTACATTAGTTAGAGGTGGATGGTAAGCAGTTGCCTCCTTCCTTGATGACGAGGCCCCCTGAACCAGAGGCAGATCTCTTGAGGGAGCCTGCAGATCTTCTTCAACTTAACATTCCTGAGCTGACTTATCAGCTGCGAGATCTTCATGAGGATCCTCTTGCAAATTCGTACAATGATATTTAAAAAGGTCATGACCCAGAAAATAGCAGGCCGAGTAAAAATCAGCCCAAGATTTAAAGTAGACATGTTGTTTCCAACGAAGCTCACCTTCTATCTCAATACTGATGGAGTCCACCAGAGCCTTCTAAACGTAGACTTCAATGCAAATTCGAGGAGATGAGGATGACAATGGGAATGGGTCCTATATCAGTGCATAAGAAATGTATCACCATATTTCCGATCAATGCAAGGATCTCTATGTTCTGGAATATAAGAGGTAACCTAGGGAGGAAAATCCAAATCGCTATAGTGGGATGATCACGCTTCAAGTGAAAATCAAAAGACAAACTGAACAAGGAGAAGTGGAAGCCATGGAAAGCACGTGGAGAAGAAGCCCAAGCAGAAATCAGGTCATCCTCGAATACGAAACGAAGCGGAAAATGATGCGAGCCCAGAAGCACGATGATTATCCGCTCCTACAAACCGAAATAATTAGACACAAACCTGTCAAAAAACGTCGATCAAGGGACGATGCTTGCCAAATCGAGCCACCAAAGAGAGGTTCAAACTCATAGAAGCATTTGTGAGCTCCGAGGAGGAAACCGGTAGCTTGGGAACGCCGTCTTCATAAGAAGGGACTTTAGGGCAGACTTCGATTTCAGGAAAGCTGGGAAGAAGAGTTGGGTTGATATTTAAGGGTCGCACTTTGATATGTAAGGGTCCAGTTGCGCAAGGGTTACACTGCTGGAACTCGAAATACGTACAATTATTTCCTTCACCCCATAAGAAAAAACCTTGGTATGTAAGACTCGCCTTATGAAAGCTACTTATCGCAAGCAGTGATATGGTTTTCGGTCAAAAAATACGACTGATAGTGCTTAAATGTTCTGTGTGTTATATCTCCATCAATCGTATTTTACGATTCCCTTGATACCATTAAATGTGATTTGGCAGAAAATTTGTTTTTCTTAAAATTCAATTATTAATTGAATAATATAATTTAGAAATTATTAATAAATTATAATAAGAGGTATTTTGGGATATTTATCAATTTATAAATGTTTATAAATTAATTAATTATAAAATGTTTATAATCAATTAATTAAATCTTTTAAAAACATTTATTTGTAAATATTCCATATCATTAAATATTAATATTAAAGTACAATTTTCAAAGTTTTATAGCATGTTTCTAATTTAGATATAAAATGTTTATTTGATAATTATAATGGTATTTTATAAAGTTTTTATAAATTAAAAAATAAGGATAAATGTAAATGAATTTATATTGAAAACTATCAATTATTTATAATGTTTAATTTGAATTGTTTAAATTAAAATGTCCTTATTTAAAGAAATTATTTAACCATATCAAAGTGAGTTTTGATAAATGAGTTGTTCAAAGGTTTAAATAATATTAAACATGTGATCTTTAGATTGTGTGAAATGTTTACATAATAGAACCGAAATATAAAATGTTTATGTATCATGAAATATTAAATATTTAAAGTAAATTTCATATAATGAATAATATAAAGGAGTTCGTATTAGGGAATAAATATTTAGTGTTTATATTTATCTAATTATGGAATGTTCGTAATAAATTATAAATATTTTATAATTGTTTATTTATTAATTGTTCAAAAATGTGGGTCTCATGTTTAAAATCATGATTTTTTCATTTATTTATCACTCCTTGATTAATTTATAGATTTAATTTTTATATTATGAATTGTTATGTATGATGCAGTATAAATGTTAAACTACTTCTAAAAATTGTCATACATGTATATAAAAAGTTACATGATGGGTATGATAATGGATTTAGTATTCTTCTACCTTGACATTGGATTGTCTGGAGTTATGAGATTGAATTATGTAGTTAATTGTGATTTATAAATATTAGGTATCAAAATTACGATGGAATTGAGATATATCTTGAGTAAAGTATCCCTAAATAGAGGGAATTTAGGTCAAACTTTCCACTCGCTTGGAGGCTTATGCCTTATATTAAAAAGGTGGGGGTTGATAATATGTGGCTTCAAGCATACTCATGTGGGTATTATTGATTTCATAATATTTTAAACCTTTACATGAAAGAGTTTCACATACCTAATGCATATGATTCATTTGGATACATGGGATTATAATTATCATTTGATTTAGGTTAGTAACACCAGCTATGAATTTTTTAATGAGTTCACATCGATATGGTATGGACACATTAATTTAGTAGAAGTGTGGCAGGGGGTTTG